>JAUTXW010000584.1:452500-1052500 GCA_030620095.1 Kuschelorhynchus macadamiae
GTTTAATCGACTATCTAAGTATTGTGTTGTCATTCCTATGTACTTTTTTGGGCAATTTAAACATGGAATTGAGTAAACTAGGTTTGATTTCTTTTTTTTAATTACTTTGCTTTTCAAGGAAGTGAAAAGACAGTTTAGTAAATTCTGTGCTTTATGACAGACAGTTATGTCGTGTTTAGAGAATATATAATTTATTTTTTCTGATAGACCGTCTGTGTAGGGCATTGCAACGTATTTAGTATTACCATTTCTTTCTTTTGTTGCTTTCTTTAAGTTATTATAAAAAACATGAGTTCGTTGTTTAAAAACTCGTAGTATGTTTTTTTCCGGATAATGGTTATTTATTAAAGTCTCCTTAACATTCTTTAAAATCTCAGGACGATATTCTGGGGAAGTCAGTGAGATGGCACGATCGGTTAGACCTATACTAACGCTATTTTTTTGATTCTTTGGATGGTTGGAGTTAAAGTTTTAAGTACCGCTCTGACCATGTTTTTTTTGTATACCACTTGGTTTTTATATTTTGATCTTTCTTGTTTCTAATTAGGGTTAAATCTAGAAAATTAATTTTATTTTTGTCTTCAATTTCCATGGTAAATTTTAATTTGGGGTGAAAATTATTGAAAGCATTTAATGGGTCATTAATATGGTTTTTTGAAACGGCAGTTAAACAATCGTCCACAAATCTTTTTAAAAAAGGAAGGTTAAAATCAAGTTCACTTATCACACTCTCCTCCAGATATTCCATAACTAATTGTGCGACAATGGAGGAAATAGGAGAACCCATAGCGCAACCATCTAACTGTTGATAATATTTGTCCTCATACTGGAAATAATTATTATTTAGAGTAATGTTAATAGCTTCTATGAATTCTTTTAATGGAAGTGTTGTGTGACCCTTTAATTCGTCCCATTTTTGTGTTATTATGTCAGATAAAAGTTCATTCGGAATATTTGTATATAGAGAAACAACATCAAGAGATATTAGTATATAATTGTCTGGAATGTTTACCTTGTCAATAAGTTGTTTAAATTCAAATGAATCTTTAACAAAATAATCGTTTTTTCCGGTTATTTTGGACATACAATTAGACAAATATTTCGACAGTTTATAAAAAGGAGATTGGATACCTGATACAATGGGCCTTAAAGGTATGTTAGCTTTATGCAACTTAGGAAGACCGTATATTTTGGGTGCTACTGCGTTGTGTATCATTAGGTTTTTTGCTTCTTTATCAGTAGTAGCGTATTTCTATAGGCAATAGTACGCCTCAGAAAAAAACACCAACTAATAACCAGCCAAAATTAAAAAATCATATGAGATTTTAGTTTCGCAATAACATTGGAAAAAAGTTGTGATCGCATGTCTAGAAAAATTATATTCTCGATTCGGGACGTCTCTACAAAATGTCCCTTTTCAAGCGTTAAATATGCAGGCAGCAACATATGTTTTTAATTCCCGTTTCGTGCCAACCTACATTAGATACAATATTTTAATGTTATAATAGCTTTAACAATGATGCCTTCAAGCTGTGTGTCGCGCTCCCGCCCCTAAAGACCAATTTAAAAAGAGGCGTTTTCCCCACTACACATAAAAAAATTAGTAAAAAACACCTATTTATCACATATCTTTTAAACACATCAAAGATAAGTAACGCTCCAGCCGACCACGCATAATTTATCGTTTTGTTTTACCTGACCCAGCCTACTTCGGAACATTTTAACGTTCGACACGTCGCTCATTGGAGTAGATTCCATGGAAATTACGTTATTAATAATATTCTTTATTATCATTATTACAGTAACGTTATTTCTGCGAGCATTAATACAAACTAGCTGGCCCTGCAGACCTTGTTCTGCTCTTTCCGTTAGATGGTGATGAGTTTCCAGTGAAATATATATGGCGCATTCACCACATCGTCCAGAAGTATTTAAAAACAAATTGGTTATACAGAAAAAATACGCAATAAAACAATACACAAAATAGTGTTGAAAGGTCTCGGTAACTAGACGATCATTTTTAAAAAAATCATGTAAATTGGTGCAGTACAACTCTCGCGAACTTGCTGAAAAATCTGGCTTGGTGTTTTAGAGTGAGTAACAGAATAAGCTATTTTTAAGAGCGGACTTTAAGATATTATACAATGCTGTGTATTATTTTCGTAACACATACATGTGTGTTATCATTTGTTTTCGAGCCTACTTTGAGCTGTTGCTAAATGTGTTTTCTTAGGCGGTAATGGGAAAAATAGTCAAAGTCAAAATATAGCTTTATCAAATACAAAAAGAAAAACTAGATACATACATTTACACATAGGCATACATACAATTAACAAACTTACATATTTATAACAATATACTTTAGATCTAGCCCAATCTCTCAGCATAATAGTCAAGGATGCAATATGCCTTCTGAACTAAATTAACCTTTTTGTCTTTTTCTTAAATTTAATAAAGCATGACTCTTTTTTAAGGTCAGCAGGAAGATTGTTTAACAATTTTTTAGCACCATAAACAAAAGAATTTCTAAATTGCTCAGTTCTTGACAGTGGTAATGTTAATAATAAGGTAATAAAGTTCGCGAGTGTTATAATTGTGGGTATGTTGATCTAGATCATGTCTGAATTTTTGATAGATTAAACACGTAATTTCTAAAATGTAAAAACAACACAAGATTAACACTGAATGCCTGACAAATAATGGACGACATGTATCACGCAATCCAGCTTGACAAATATTTCTAAGAGCTCTTTTTTGTAGCAAAAAAAGTAACTTAAACATATAATTTGACCACCCTCCTCAGAAACAAATGACCGAACACGGCACATCAGATACGAACATAACCACTCCAAAAAGGCGCATCTGAATCCATAAATCTCCAGCTTCAAAAGCAGTGTCTGGTGATCCACACAATTAAGTGCCTTTGATAGATTACAAAACACTGCTGTGCCTCACCAGAGTTCAGGTGGACAATTTATCAATAAAGAAGGTACACTGAAGGAACAAAACGTAACTGTGCCGGACATATGAAATAATTTCATAGGCAACGATATTTTTTTCAATCACTGACAATGATGCACCGTTACAAAACCGAATGAACGTCAACGATATGTACAAATAGACCTTTAACCTGGTGCTAACATAAATAACAAAATATCCATAATAGAATATACCAAAAACCGTTACAATGACAAAATTCGATGTGCAAAGTAGGTACTGTGTACTTGAAAATCAAAAAACCTCTAAGGAAAGTCACAATTTTTGAAAACCCGAAACGGTGTTATACGTCCTGTAAATGAATTATACAGGATGTTGAAATGTAAGCATCGCGTATTAACAACTCATTTCTTTCGAATATCCAGATACAATTTTTTAGATAATGAGATAGGACAAAGACAAACTAAAAATAACAATTTTGATTTTTTTAGGTGTGATTTTTTGTGTGTTTTTTGTGAAGTAATCTGATGGTCACCTTTAGGAAAGGACTATCATAGCTCTAATAGGTCCCATTATTTCTAGTAAACACGATGATGGGAAACGGAAAACCCTGTATAATTTTTAATTTAAATTTGATATGAATAATGCTGATAATTACATAAATTAATGAACAATCCTCACACTCCGTGATTTAAGATAGGTTAATTTTAATTAATATGTTATGTACGTACCTTGGAAACATGTCATGTGTAACGAATGTTTTGCGATTCCAATAATTTCGACACGTCTGGAATTCTGGTAGATAAAAACGAGACAAATTTTTTCAATTTTTTTTTTATATTTACTTTGATTTTTATTGCTGTACAGAGTTTGGGTTTATGATCTTACTGAAATGCACAGGGTTTTATGTATGGAGTAGTTTATTTATTTAAATTAATTTACTTAGATATCAGATTATAATAAATTTGGCTTAAGTTATTGATGTCTTTTTTATCGTTGACGGCATCTTTCTCTTTTTTAATTTGTATCATTTCTTTTATTGTGAGTTTTCGATAATTAGTTTCTTGCTCTAAAATTTTGGTTTGTTTAAAATCGAATTCATGTTTTTCTGTATGTTCGTGTTTGTGGAGTGAAGTTGATGCATTTTTTGTATATTTGTGGCCGTTTAATCGACTATCTAAGTATTGTGTTGTCATTCCTATGTACTTTTTTGGGCAATTTAAACATGGAATTGAGTAAACTAGGTTTGATTTCTTTTTTTTAATTACTTTGCTTTTCAAGGAAGTGAAAAGACAGTTTAGTAAATTCTGTGCTTTATGACAGACAGTTATGTCGTGTTTAGAGAATATATAATTTATTTTTTCTGATAGACCGTCTGTGTAGGGCATTGCAACGTATTTAGTATTACCATTTCTTTCTTTTGTTGCTTTCTTTAAGTTATTATAAAAAACATGAGTTCGTTGTTTAAAAACTCGTAGTATGTTTTTTTCCGGATAATGGTTATTTATTAAAGTCTCCTTAACCTCCTTTAAAATCTCAGGACGATATTCTGGGGAAGTCAGTGAGATGGCACGATCGGTTAGACCTATACTAACGCTATTTTTTTGATTCTTTGGATGGTTGGAGTTAAAGTTTTAAGTACCGCTCTGACCATGTTTTTTTTGTATACCACTTGGTTTTTATATTTTGATCTTTCTTGTTTCTAATTAGGGTTAAATCTAGAAAATTAATTTTATTTTTGTCTTCAATTTCCATGGTAAATTTTAATTTGGGGTGAAAATTATTGAAAGCATTTAATGGGTCATTAATATGGTTTTTTGAAACGGCAGTTAAACAATCGTCCACAAATCTTTTTAAAAAAGGAAGGTTAAAATCAAGTTCACTTATCACACTCTCCTCCAGATATTCCATAACTAATTGTGCGACAATGGAGGAAATAGGAGAACCCATAGCGCAACCATCTAACTGTTGATAATATTTGTCCTCATACTGGAAATAATTATTATTTAGAGTAATGTTAATAGCTTCTATGAATTCTTTTAATGGAAGTGTTGTTTGACCCTTTAATTCGTCCCATTTTTGTGTTATTATGTCAGATAAAAGTTCATTCGGAATATTTGTATATAGAGAAACAACATCAAGAGATATTAGTATATAATTGTCTGGAATGTTTACCTTGTCAATAAGTTGTTTAAATTCAAATGAATCTTTAACAAAATAATCGTTTTTTCCGGTTATTTTGGACATACAATTAGACAAATATTTCGACAGTTTATAAAAAGGAGATTGGATACCTGATACAATGGGCCTTAAAGGTATGTTAGCTTTATGCAACTTAGGAAGACCGTATATTTTGGGTGCTACTGCGTTGTGTATCATTAGGTTTTTTGCTTCTTTATCAGTAGTAGCGTATTTCTATAGGCAATAGTACGCCTCAGAAAAAAACACCAACTAATAACCAGCCAAAATTAAAAAATCATATGAGATTTTAGTTTCGCAATAACATTGGAAAAAAGTTGTGATCGCATGTCTAGAAAAATTATATTCTCGATTCGGGACGTCTCTACAAAATGTCCCTTTTCAAGCGTTAAATATGCAGGCAGCAACATATGTTTTTAATTCCCGTTTCGTGCCAACCTACATTAGATACAATATTTTAATGTTATAATAGCTTTAACAATGATGCCTTCAAGCTGTGTGTCGCGCTCCCGCCCCTAAAGACCAATTTAAAAAGAGGCGTTTTCCCCACTACACATAAAAAAATTAGTAAAAAACACCTATTTATCACATATCTTTTAAACACATCAAAGATAAGTAACGCTCCAGCCGACCACGCATAATTTATCGTTTTGTTTTACCTGACCCAGCCTACTTCGGAACATTTTAACGTTCGACACGTCGCTCATTGGAGTAGATTCCATGGAAATTACGTTATTAATAATATTCTTTATTATCATTATTACAGTAACGTTATTTCTGCGAGCATTAATACAAACTAGCTGGCCCTGCAGACCTTGTTCTGCTCTTTCCGTTAGATGGTGATGAGTTTCCAGTGAAATATATATGGCGCATTCACCACATCGTCCAGAAGTATTTAAAAACAAATTGGTTATACAGAAAAAATACGCAATAAAACAATACACAAAATAGTGTTGAAAGGTCTCGGTAACTAGACGATCATTTTTAAAAAAATCATGTAAATTGGTGCAGTACAACTCTCGCGAACTTGCTGAAAAATCTGGCTTGGTGTTTTAGAGTGAGTAACAGAATAAGCTATTTTTAAGAGCGGACTTTAAGATATTATACAATGCTGTGTATTATTTTCGTAACACATACATGTGTGTTATCATTTGTTTTCGAGCCTACTTTGAGCTGTTGCTAAATGTGTTTTCTTAGGCGGTAATGGGAAAAATAGTCAAAGTCAAAATATAGCTTTATCAAATACAAAAAGAAAAACTAGATACATACATTTACACATAGGCATACATACAATTAACAAACTTACATATTTATAACAATATACTTTAGATCTAGCCCAATCTCTCAGCATAATAGTCAAGGATGCAATATGCCTTCTGAACTAAATTAACCTTTTTGTCTTTTTCTTAAATTTAATAAAGCATGACTCTTTTTTAAGGTCAGCAGGAAGATTGTTTAACAATTTTTTAGCACCATAAACAAAAGAATTTCTAAATTGCTCAGTTCTTGACAGTGGTAATGTTAATAATAAGGTAATAAAGTTCGCGAGTGTTATAATTGTGGGTATGTTGATCTAGATCATGTCTGAATTTTTGATAGATTAAACACGTAATTTCTAAAATGTAAAAACAACACAAGATTAACACTGAATGCCTGACAAATAATGGACGACATGTATCACGCAATCCAGCTTGACAAATATTTCTAAGAGCTCTTTTTTGTAGCAAAAAAAGTAACTTAAACATATAATTTGACCACCCTCCTCAGAAACAAATGACCGAACACGGCACATCAGATACGAACATAACCACTCCAAAAAGGCGCATCTGAATCCATAAATCTCCAGCTTCAAAAGCAGTGTCTGGTGATCCACACAATTAAGTGCCTTTGATAGATTACAAAACACTGCTGTGCCTCACCAGAGTTCAGGTGGACAATTTATCAATAAAGAAGGTACACTGAAGGAACAAAACGTAACTGTGCCGGACATATGAAATAATTTCATAGGCAACGATATTTTTTTCAATCACTGACAATGATGCACCGTTACAAAACCGAATGAACGCCAACGATATGTACAAATAGACCTTTAACCTGGTGCTAACATAAATAACAAAATATCCATAATAGAATATACCAAAAACCGTTACAATGACAAAATTCGATGTGCAAAGTAGGTACTGTGTACTTGAAAATCAAAAAACCTCTAAGGAAAGACACAATTTTTGAAAACCCGAAACGGTGTTATACGTCCTGTAAATGAATTATACAGGATGTTGAAATGTAAGCATCGCGTATTAACAACTCATTTCTTTCGAATATCCAGATACAATTTTTTAGATAATGAGATAGGACAAAGACAAACTAAAAATAACAATTTTGATTTTTTTAGGTGTGATTTTTTGTGTGTTTTTTGTGAAGTAATCTGATGGTCACCTTTAGGAAAGGACTATCATAGCTCTAATAGGTCCCATTATTTCTAGTAAACACGATGATGGGAAACGGAAAACCCTGTATAATTTTTAATTTAAATTTGATATGAATAATGCTGATAATTACATAAATTAATGAACAATCCTCACACTCCGTGATTTAAGATAGGTTAATTTTAATTAATATGTAATTTTTTTGTGTAACCCGATGTATTATGTAAACGCTTGTGTATCAACAAAATGAAAAAACTAGTTTCGACATGACACAACATTCCCAAATGCTTAAAATGCCAGAGAACTAAAAAACCATGCACAAAAGCATAAATATTTTGGAACTGCAGGGAATAAAGCCTGAATTTATGTGTATATAACTTTACCATTTTATTACTAAATTTTTTTTTTGGCAAAAAGATCATTTCATAATCACTTAGTCAAATTTAGAAAAAATAAAACAAAAAATAACTTTATGGTTTTTCTTTCATTTTAGGCTTAGTTGAAATAATAATTGAAAATAATTTTCACTTCATCATTGTCGCTTTTTCTCCTCTACAAAGTGGTGAGGGTAGTTTTTCAATCCGACGTTTCGAATTCAGGCGACCATCATCAACTTTTTTAATTTAAATACGGCCCTGTTTTTTTTATTTCACTATTCGATACCTTTTATAACCTTAAATTAAACCATGACAAATAAGTCATATCATACTATTTGATTTTTTTGAAAAAAATCGTAGTATTTAAAGAATTACGAAAAAACGCCATCTAGTGTCCCCTAATAGAATCATTACGGTACAGTTAATAGCTCTACGTGAATGGTACAGTTAATAGCTCTACGTGAATAGCAAGAAAAAAGAGCTTTTTCTGACACCAAGTTCAATGTAATCGGTTCATCCAAAACAGATATAAACGTTTGAAAAAAAAAAGTTTGACCTTCCCCCACCACTTTATTATTGAAAATAAAAAAAATAAATAGCAAAAAGTTGCATAATTGCCTGAAGAATACAATGCTTATATTTGCTGTAACGCCCCCTTGCGGCCATTTTTCGAACTTGAAAATAATTTCTTGCTATTTCTCTTGGCCGATTTACCCATAAAATGTTTCCACATAATTGTGTGATCAACGGTTACTGAGTTATGGATGGAGATCATTTTTAATTGGACACCCGGTACACATTTTGCAAAAAAATCACATCTAGGATAAGGAAGAGGGGTTGGGGACATCGGAAACCCCCTTAATTTTAATTTCTATTTTGTTTTTGGCCTATCTCAAAATTAAAAAAGAAATCTGACTTTTTTGTGCAATACTTTAATACAACACCGTGCATAATACATTTGAAGACCTACTATGAAAAACCGTTTCCGAAAGGAATTCTCTCAAACATCCAGAGAATCATATTTCAATATCTTACTTGATGTTCAAAATATTTAATTCCACAATAAATGCCTAAAAAATTGTCTAGAACATTAGTTTAAAAATTTTCCCGGTTCCAAAAATGTAGCAAAAAGTACCTATTCAAAAACTATGTTTTGCTAACAATATTTTTCAACGTAACATTCTTTAAAACCTAAACATTCAACGAATTTACATATTATTTTAAACCTTCATTAATACCACAAATAGGAAATACCTTGACGAACAAATTGTATTGAATATATTTATATTCAAATTAAAACTGTGTATAAAGGAAACATAAATACATAGTTTGTATTTGGTAGGCTATAAAAATAGAAAAAAAAACTTAATCCCACACTAATGAATAAATAGACGCAGTCTTACCGGTTTGTCGTTTAACTAATTTTATTTTTATGCCTACGTCAGGTACATGGAACGATTTTTTATTCAGATAAAAAGTGCATGTTGCTTACTATGCATACCAATACTATATTTAATATATTTTTCTTTTGAATCTTAATGGGAATTACACAACGTATATTCGCCACATTTTGGAAACTTTTTTATTACTGATTTCTCTGTTTGTGTTTAAATCTTAGGTCAGATATACAGATGTTAAAAAAAGAAATATCCTGAAATGTCCCTCCTAATATATTTTTCAAGAGGGTAACTTCTTTCTCAGTTTTTTGATATATCTTTTCTTTTTCGAGTATACCGATTATTTTTTCAACAAATGTACAATATCTCATTTCTTTCAGACAATTATTCATAATTAGCGTGTAGAAATAAACTTTACTAAAACACGAAATAAACGCGTTTTCTCAATATGTGCTCTGTAATGAATAGAGCTATTTTTAATACATCGCAGTGGATACATTTTAGTTCTTTTCCACAAACAGAATAAGCAAATTATGTTCTGGAAACCATTTGGCAACTTGTGCATCATAGCAAGCCCCGTGTAGGACAAAGGCACAAAATGGAATCACAAAAACAACTACTCCGCTGGCTAATACCACGACCGGCATTGGATTACATTGTGACTCCTGTGCCTTTGCCCTACACGGGGCTCGCTAGTCTATGGCGGCCTAATGAGCTCTAATAAGAGCGAAATCGCGATCGTCGTTTGACTAAAATGGATCATTGTGTCTGCTGTGATGCAGAACAGGTTCCAAACAAGGACAATTTTCTTGTTATGACGTTGGTGTACGTGGAATGAAAACATACTATCATTTAATGCTCCCAACGAAAGCCAGGAGTCACAATGTAATTCAATGCCGGTCGTTCCATTTTGTGCCTTTGCCCTACACGGGGCTCGCTAGTCTATGGCGACCTGATGGGTTCTAATAAGAGCGAAATCGCGATCATCGTTTGACTAAAATGGATCATTGTGTCTGCTGTGATGCAGAACATGTTCCAAACAAGGATCATTTTCTTGTTATGACGTTGGTGTACGTGGAATGAAAACATACTATCAAGATTTATCGTGTTTTTTGTTTACGCTTGTAGAGAATTTGGCCAAATTTACTCCCTATTAGATTACCATAATTTGATAACTAATTAAAAGACCTGTATTATTACTTGTCAGTGCCAAATAAGACAACAATAAGTTCTCTTTGCCGCCTTCCAATTTTGATAATTTCAGTCTTTTTGCTATGTCAACCAAAATGCAATCATTTGAAAAAAGCTTCAAAAAAAGTAATTCTGCTTAAAATGGATAGTTCGGATGAAGAAATACCAGAAGAGGTACTAAAAGCCGCGGAATCAGCAAATTTGGAGCTACTGCCAGTAAAATCAAAACAGAAGTATGAAAAGCAGTATGACTTGTTCGGAAAATGGTCCAAAGGAAAAGGTGTGAAAACGGTTAAAGAAGAGGTACTATTACCTTGTTTTCTTGAATTAAGCAAAGAATTTAGACCAAATATTTTGTGCTAAATACTCAATGCTTAAGAGCGTTTTAAAAGTTACAAGAAAATATAGATATAAGCAAATTCTACAAATTAGCTGATTTTATCAAAAAACAAAATGTTGGCTTCAAACCAAAGAAAGCAACTATTTTTACAAAAGAAAACATCGGATTTCATTAATAAGGCGCCAGATGAAAGTTGGGACTATTTTTGGGTTTGCAAGCGCCTGCAAAAGAGAGAAATTAGCAAAACTAACAACAGTTGACATTGAACACAACGGAAATTTAATTGTGGTCAAAATTCAGGATTCAAAACTACTATTTTATAGAAAATATACAGCCTTGCGACCACCATCAACAACGCATCAATGTTTTTTAATAAATTTCCAAAGAGGGAAGTGCACAACACAGTGTGTTGTGCACTTCCAACAGTTTCGGGAAGATGCCCTCAGAAATTGCGGCATTTCTAAAATTGCCTAACCCCGAACTCTACAAGGAGCATAATTTTGTAATTCTCTGTAAGTTTGCTGGCCGATTCCGGAAAAGGACTTCCCGATTTAAAGCGTTTAGGAGGCTGGAAGTCATCAACAGAAGCGGAGGGATATATTAACGACCCAACTACATACAAAAAAAGAGTTATGCAACAATATTTTAAGTGGCAGTGCAAAAAATCATCCAGTTGAAATACCAGGTTTGTCAATTTGCGAGAAAACCATTGAAGTTCGATTTCATTTATTAACGCCGGATAACGAACCATCTTCATCAGCTTTCCCAAGAAACCAGTTGCACTCAGCTTTAAAATTGCAGCATGCTACAAACTGTCCTTCCAATATTAATATTGTCAATAATAATAAGAAATATATATGTAACTGTATATGTAAAGCCCCATAAACCACCACAAAAAGAATAATTAAAAAACAACTGTAACAACTAGAACTTTGACACAGACTAACTCTTGTTTTAGTAATAACAAAAAGGTCGACACTTTATTTAAAGGTCGACACCTATTTTGACAAGAATTGCTCTTAGAAGTCTTTTATTGGCTGAAACGCGAAGCGTCGTCATAGATGCACCCTGATCTTTAATTAATAAATATCTCATAGGTGTCGCCTAAAGTTCTACTTTACGTGAAAGAGAATTATATTAAATTGAAATATAATTACATTTCCTTCTAAATAAGATAAAAGTGCCTTCTATATAAATATCTGAAACTTAAATTAACGTATCCGCATTCTGGATCAAAAAGAGCATGGCGAAAAAAAAAGAAAGGCAAAGAAAAACCCTTTTAGCCAATCTTTTCTGAGGGAAAACAATTATTTAAAAAAAAACATGCCATTTTTGAAAACGCTTCTATTATAAAATATTTTGTATTTTGGAAATGGAATTCTGCATAAAAAAAGTGAAACAAGGATGAAATGGTAAAGTTTTGTTTGTTTTTGACTGTTGTGGAAATATAGGAAATATTTAATAAGAAAAAATAAAAATGGGGGACAAGCTTTCCTTGAGATTATTTCAGGCACTACCAACAAAGACCGTACAAGCCTTAGCTGAGGCAATTAATGCTTCATTTCTTACCGGCAGCTTTTCCCCCTGCCAAAAAAAGCTATAATTAGCTATAATTATACCACTTTTTAAAAAATTGTTAAAATAAAAGTAACATCCTTTCTAAATAGGCACAATCTTTTAAGCCTACAACAGTTTGGATTTCAGGCCAACCTGGGCGCGGGCGATGCCATCTTTGGATTTTTGGAAAGTCTCTACCTCCATTTAAACTCTGGCGAGTTCGCTGCAGTGTTCTGTAATTTATCAAAGACATTTGACCATGTGAATTACCGAGCACTGCTGTGGAAGCTGGAGGCGTATGCAATAAGGGGTGTGGCATTGGAATGGTTTCATTCTTATTTGGCGGGGCGTATTCAGACTGTATCTTTCAACACTAAATTTTCTCCCGAACTAAATATAGACTCCGGTGTGCCACAGGGGTCCGTTTTGAGACCATTACTCTTTCTTATTTCCGTTAATGATCTTCCACACCTTTCAGCACGAAATTTTAAATTTACTATATTTCGAGCAGAAAAATTTACTATATTTGCAGACGATACTACAATTCTTTGGCATGTCTGTAATATCGATACACCTAAAATGCAGATTGATAGGAATATAAGTAAAATAAAGCACTGGTGTTACTCACATTTTTTATCGTTTAACATCCGTAAGACTAATGTGTTAAGTTTTAAATGTCATATAAAAGAAATATCCTTGGAAAACGAAGTTAATTCCAGGCCTAATGTAGTTAAATTCTTGGGAATGACAATAGATGATTTTTTAAAATTTGAAAGCCATATAATCAGTTTCTGTCACAAAATTTCATACGGCTGTTATGCCCTGAGAGTTATATCTAATAATTTAGATATTGCTATAGCGAGGAATTCCTATTTTGCACTAGTGGAATCCCACCTTTGGTATGGTATCTGCTTTTGGGGTTCGTGCTCACAATACCCATTTAATTCTGTGTTTATCTTACAAAAACGAGCAGTAAGATATAGTGTAGTATAGGTTAATATTCGTAATTCTTGCCGCCCCTTGTTCGTCAAGTACAAAATTTTAACCCTGCTGTATTTTTATTTTGGGAAAAAAATATAATTATATTTGCTCTCACATTATAATACGCGGCATTCACATTTTCTTAACCTGCCTATTCCTTATAGAATAGAATAGAAATATAGAATACAAAATAGTTAACAATATTGTTAGTTTTAATCTACCAAAGATGATACAAACGATTTAACAACATCAATTTAGATAAACCTAAATCCTATTTTCGCCCTGTTCACAAAACACTGATATTAACTCCAAAGATATGAATATCACAATGATGTCAGAGACTATGCAGTACGGTATATTTTTAAGCTGAATTCAGAGGAAAAATTATATCTGTCATTACAACAATTACATTACAAAAATGTAAAATTTTTTATGAACAAAAATATTATAAAAAATCGTTTTTTAGTTATTTAGTACAAATGTCAATACCAATGTAAACATATATATTTGTCATTTTTTATTCTTACTTGCACAAATTTCTTTCGTAATATTAAAACACTTAACTATGAAATATTTAAAACATTATCAATATGATCCAAGACCCCAAGAGAATTGTTTGCATTTGCATATTTCCTCCCCTATTTTCAACCTTATGATAAACTGGAATCTACTAATACCGTAAGAATAATATCTGTATATGATAAAACTTAGTTCCAGGCTATAGAGTTGTTGCATAAAAAAGCCCATCAAATAAATGTTTATTAACGGTTTCCCATTTAAACTACCATCAAATGAAAACATAGTTTAAAACAAAAATATTCTAAACAATAAAAATGAACAATATCATCCAGTTTGAAATTCAACAGTGGGAAATAAAATGTCCAATAATTTATACCGTTGATCCAATGGATGGATATCCATGCTTCATCATTAATATTTATATGATTTAAATCAAAATTGCGACGATTAATTAGTCAAAAATGTCCATTTTCATTATGGGTGTGGATGTAAATATAAATAATTATTATAAATTGAACTACTTTTAACTAATGGCAGTACTTACCAGCAGCAAAAAATATAACAAAAAAAGCTCCTAAAGGACCAATTTTAAGATAGAATGGCACAAAAATGTATAAAAATACAAATACAAACAGTATAAAAATGACATTCAAACAAATCCTTGACATCTGAGGCTAGGATGTGAAAACCCTGCCTATGTTAATGTCTTTATCTAGCAAGTTTGTATGGTAATTTAAGATATTTCTAGAATGTATTTGTATTTAGTTTCTATTTTTCTTTCACGTTTCGTCCTTTTCTATTACTATTGTTTTAAGGAATACTAATCGATAAGAGAAATACCATGTTTATAAAGCAGTTCTTTGATATTTTCATTGATCTATTATACATATGCAAACATCCAGAAGCACAACTGTTCCTGAACTTTTTTCCACACAGTGAATCTTTATTAGAAAGGCTACCAAATTTGATTTTATTTAACCATTTTCCAAAATCGGAGTTTAAACACGTTTTTTACATTTTTTTTAAAAGACATTGTTCTCTAGTTTACAGGTACATGCAGTATCACTATACCACTGAAGTTTAACCATGTCAAAAGGTATCACAAGCCATCAAAGACATTATCATATATACAGGTAGATAAATTGTACTTACCAAGAATACCACCCGCGATGAGGACATCGAAGAGAGACTCTCCATAACGACGATAGTCAAGTTTGTTTCCGGCACCGTCCAAATAACGTGAGATTGCTTCGAAATCGTTAGCGCATTTATCAAGCCCAGAGATTATTGCATCCCTAAACCCACTTGGATCATACCTCTCTTTTTCATCTAGAAGAAATTTAAAAATGTATTATGTATCTAGCCAATTACAAAGTTATAATAAATACCATAAAAGTGTGTTGTACATATATTTTATTGGGAGACTCTGAATATAAAATTGAATTTTTTTTTAGTACCTACCTCTTTTTCTGGTCTTGATGCGTTGACCGGATAGGACTGGTTTTTCTACCTTTTGACTCATACAAAAATTTCTATAACAAAACAAAAATATACTAATACAAATATCTCAAAGTGGGAAATACACCGCTGGGTAATAATTTTTTTTTGTACTATGACTTTTAGACTAAGAACAATTGATGAGATTGATAAAAAAATAAACAACAATCCAAAACTATCACGAAAAAAACTGAATGCATATGTTCCTCAAAGATTGCTGACTTCAAGGGGAGTACTAAGGGACGTAGACAATATTATTGATATGAAAGATGTCGTAGATGACTCTAAATGTCCTAAACATAAATTAGAGACATGTAAAATTCAAATAAGAATAGGGAAAGAGAAATAAAAAAGTTTGTACCACCCAGAACTGTTATTGGCACATTCAAAGTAAAGAAATACCACAGTATTTGAAGTTATATGGGGTCAATTATTTGGTGAATGTAATATGTTACAATATTTTAATTGCTTGGGATTTGGAAATTCCAAAAGAATATGTAAAAGTAAATCAAAATATTACATATAGGGAGATGAACATTAGAATTCAAAATATAAATCAACAGAAATAATGTCTGAAGAATGATCGCAAAAGTTGAAGAAGATTTTTCACAATTGCCAATAACTCATTTAGTTCAACTAAGAATAGAAGTTTCACCATAATGAATTAAATATCGGAACTTCTAGTCAAAGTAACAGAAATAAAAGAGCCTCAATCAACCAATACACAACAGTGAACAATGAACTGGACATAGAGACAGAAGATTTGTCTGGGGGCTCACAAGAGATCTTTTCTCAAAACCACACCCCTGTTTATAATACACAGTTGAAACTCAAGCGGCAAGAAACATATGTTAATAAAATAGCAGAAATAAGTGATAAAGAAGGTCGTTATGCAACTTTTTTTTTTTTGACAATATAATTACAGGAATAAAAATGATTATTAAATTTAAAATTAGAACAATTATTGTATAATGGCAGTAATAATAAAACTAAACAGGATTAAGTTTATTATAACAGATATTACATAAGTTAAAATAAAAGATCTGATAATAGGTAGAGTTGATTTAGTACATAAGAAATAGATATGAATTTCTATGTCTGTTTTCTTAAAATTAAAGACATTTTGACTTTGCTACTAAAGTATCACAAAATGATTCCCCATAGTTGGAAATGATAAAAATGATGGATAGGAAGGAGTTGTGATGATTTAGGGAGATTAAGTTGGATAGACTTAACTTCTACAGACTTGGTAGGCTGGGGCAATCGAGTTGGAGGAAATTGGCATAATCCAGAGACAGAAATAGATATAAGCTTTGCAATGCACAATATTAGAATATTTCTTAAATTCAAAAAACCCTTGATGCCACTGGAGGATCTAAGTGGTCAAAATTAAACTTGGGGACCAGTTTGATTATAGCAGAATCTTTGGATAACTCAAGGTCGATTTTAATAAACAACTGTTTAGTCATCAAATCAACAAAAATTACAAGAGTCAATGAAAACATAAGCGCACCAGATTTGGTTATTTGTTCTCCTCAAATAGCATCTAATATGAACTTTGAAATTTCAGAACCAGTGATCATCTTACCACTATAGTCTGGTCAGATTTTATAAACCTATGAATGATTTTTATAAACCAGAATGAGACAGGTGACAGATTGTTACATTTCCATACCAAAAACGCCCAGTGGTTCAACTTTAAAAGGCCAACAGATGTTGAACTATCAGAAAAGAAAGTAGATTTATACCAAGAGTTCCATTTAATAATCATGGAGAGTGCCAGGTTCTATATCCCTAGGGAAAAGAAAATTACTAGATGTTCAAGACCTCAACACCCTTGGTGGGATAAGCAATAATCTGCAGTCTTAGATAGAAATGTGAACCTTTCAAAAAAATGCAGAAATATCCCACAACAGAAAATTGTACAGAAATGAAAAAGATTGCTGCAAGGACAATGAAAGAATTGCAGGAAAAAAGAAGTAAATGGTATGTGGGGAAATTGAAGTCGGATTCTCCAAAGTGAAAGAGTCAATCTTACTGTTATTAGATATCAAAGCAACTTACGATACTGTCAGAATGCAAAAATGTTTGAGATCTTACACCAGTATAACATTCCATGTCATATGGTATCTGTGATACATCTTTGGCAAACAGGAATATCTATTCACAAGAACCAATGACAAAAAAAATATAGAACCCAGGATAACCAAGTTCAGACTACCTCAAGGCTCCCCATTGTCTTCACTGTCACTCAACATTTATGGCAACTCACTCAAAAATACTGCAATGGGAAAAGTAATGAAAATAAAAGAAATAAAAGGCATAACTTAATAAAGCACATAAACTTGACTCTTATGAATCTAGGACAGTGGCTTACAATTAACCAGAAACGTACAATTCTAATATGTATGTCCTACTTCTGAGTCGTTTGACTTGATGGCACCACATCTGTCATTTACTAGAGATTTAAATAATCTACCAGGATTTTTGTTTGAAATGGAGGAACAAATTTACCAAATACAAATTGGGAAACTGAAACTGAACAAAAGACAAAAATTCCAAGATAGAATCACTCAAATGGAAAGAACAAGGCTCTCAGTTCTTTTTCACAGATGCGTCAGTGAATATTGACAAAAAGGTAGAGGTAGAAATATGTTCTGCTGAGACTGAGACTGGCACAACTGCACACAACATACTGTAAACTTTTTTTTGTTGACAAAACACAGCTGAGCAGGCCTGAACTGATAAAATGAAATCATATAAAATGTAGCAAGGTTGCCATATTGTGCAAGAACTTAACTGAGACCTTCTGCAAAATTAATCATTTTAAAATGTAGTATTTCTAAAACCATTCAGAACTGACCGACGGCAGGATAGGAATCTTTTGTCCAAACTCGTTACTATCACAAATTAAAATATTTGTAGTGAAACCCCTAACACCTTGTACTATGGGTAATCAACATCCATGCCAAATTCATTATATGTGCTTTTTTAACTTTGCTTTTCCCAATTGAAAAAAAAATTAAATACTATGGGAACAAGCTTTTAAAGTACCAAGGTAGATAGATACAATTCAACCCTATAGAGTTTAGTACTGTTGTACGAAATTCAAAAAATGCTTGTCAGATAGGTTATATTTAAATTATTTTCAGAATACTATTTATGGTTTGTTTTTATGCACAGGAAGTAGGTATAAAACAGCTAAGAAATTTATTATACTTAGAAAAGTGTTAGATATTAATTAAAAACTGAATTATAATAATACAGCAAAGGCACTGGGTGTTAAAACACATACACATATCTCCAGGGAGTAGCAGCAAACTTTGAACATTGATATCATAAATATTATTCCTGAGTGAACTAGAAAGAGACAAGTTTTATACTGCAAAATATACATAAAAAACTAAATATATGGTCGATTAATATAAATTATAATACACATTTTCTTGATGCCAATAGAGCATTTAAAACTCAAACTCCCACTCCACCTCAGACAGGCCAGAAAGCATAATCTAAAAGAAATAAAGAAAGGTAAAGGAAAAATAAATTATAAATGTGGATAATCAATTGCGATTTCAAGAACTCCTGATTGATGGCATTTCATCCTGGCAAATGATTTTAGCTTTGGAAAACACATTCTCTGGTAAAAAAAATGAAATGGCATTATGCCTTAAAAAACAACTGACCTAACTGAAAAAAAAAGGCTGGGGGCAGATAACAGAATGAACAATTTTTTTATTAATGACCACAAGGTAATTCAAAATACTACTGTCTAATTTTCTAGGACTAACTAGGATATACTCAAAAAATCACAAAAAATATGATGTAAAGGAATACTTAAGAAAACAGGGAATAAAAACAACAGAGCTGTGTATTTTACAAAAATTTTTAAAAATTAGAAATTAATATTTCTTGACGAAATAAATCTTTGGAGTTCCTTAGTTATAAAATGTCCATGAAAATTTAAACAAGAAAGTCATTTGAATCAGATGTCCCCATTTCAAAATGAAAGCGCACATTGCAAGGTCAAGAATTTAATAAATATACAATAGAAACTGCTGTCTACAAGGAAAACCAATGCGATTTTGCTGATGCACAGAAGGAATGAACACTAAAACGCAATTTTAGTGTAAAAAATAACGGAATAAAGGAATAAAAGCAGGTCAACGACATAAAGAGAATGGTGTTTGCCACCCAACCTTTGATCGTTCAATTTTAAAATACGCGTGGCTAAAATTAGAAGTTTTACGAAAAAGTTCCACCCAAGATCATAATGCCTGCTTTACTTAACGTGTATCAGAAAAGTAATTCATGGTAACTAAAATTGTGCGAAGAAAGATACCCTAAGCAAGCATGAGTTGGCCCACCATTATTGAAAAATATTCCATTAAAGATCTATTGGTTTGCAAACTTCCCTTAATTTTTAGAATATCTAAAAAACATTAAATATATTTTTCACACTCAAGCAAGTGTTTTTTTATTAATATGAGCTAAGTACACTTACGTTTTTACTGTTTTATGAAAAGCACCTCACAAGAGTCACAAAGAATTTAATGGATGTCTCGTTCTCAAAAGAAACGAAAACGGAATGAATTTGTGTTCCTTGTCTGCGTGCGAGTGGGCAAAGCGATCGATAAAAGAGCGGGCGATTTAAAATCTGCCGCAAATTTTTAGAAATTACTTCTCTTCCTATATTTTAAACAACCACTCCAAAGATTTTCCTAAACAAAAATAAAGTTAAAGTGTATTTTTTTAAAAAAAGGTGTCACACTGAATCCAAACAAAAATGATTATTAAAGGTTGACATAAGGTAACTATGACCATGACCCGTTTTCGCAAATAGGACTAGATCCGATTTCTATTTTTATTTCAACCGAGAGGAAGTTGAAAAACAGATGGCAGTAATAGTGTAGACACCGTGGATGCTTTTAGAATTATTCTCACTTAAAAAACTCGATGGTTATCTAACGGCAAAAATTTTAGAACTTGATTGCTGCTGTGTTAATTATTGATTCGGCTAGTTATAAAGAGCAAATTTTTCCAGCATGGGATGCGAAACTGAAATGCGGTAGATGCGCTTTTCGTTAGGCACGGAACACAATGAAAATTCTATTTTTCGTTTCCGTCCATTTACATTCCAATTTATTTTTCTAAAGTGTTTTTCGGTGTGTGGTTAGATACTTTTTTGAAATAAAGGTTACAAACGTTTATATTTAGTTCCAACGTCACAATTATCACCCTTTTTTGTACCAAATATAAAATACCTTTTAAGTTCCGTTTTTTATCTAATTGATATACATATATGTATGTGGCTTTCTTCAGGACATATTTGAATTAATTTGGCAGTACGATATGGGCAATAAAGTAAAACAAGCTGCCCCTGCTATCAAAAACATTATAACATAATCTGTTTTTAGGATAACATTTTCGGAAATTTTACAAAAAGTGATATTAAACATTAATCTGCTTACTTCAAAGTTACTAGAGCAAAATCAAATTCGTTTTATCAGACTTGCGATATTAAACGCATTTTTTAAATGAAATTCCGTGTGGCCGGTATATAAGAACGGTTAGAACTTTAGGTCCTCGGCTCTATAGATATTTACACGTGGGTTCCGATGTGTCCGGTATTACGGTGTTTTTCGGACAAATGGCTCTGAGTGGAAGCTATCGAGCTAGAAAAGATCCAAATGCTTTATTGCGTAAATTCTTACAAAAATTAAGGACTGCAGTTTTAAGTTCCCGTTTGCCTATCTTCTCAATACAATACATAATGGCAACTTGCCATTATGTATTGCCAACTTGATATAGGCGGAGTAAAAAAGATACCAGCGTAATTTGACAAGAACTGTTAAGTGCGCGGCATCAATACTAAATCTTGAGAAAAACATGAAAAGTCATGATGTTATTCTGAAGTTTATAGAATAAAAATTAAAAATTATAACTCCTGTCAATAAGGTTTTAAACCTGACAATGTATAAGTATCTTATTCAGAACTGGTAAATTGTCTCTTCGAGCAAAAAGATAACAAGCAAAAAATAAGAATTTAAAGCTTAGAACACAATAAACATTTCAACTTTGTATCCGTCTATTTACGTCAAACTTTTTTGTGTATATTTTTCAGTGTTTTGTTAGATACTTTTATAAAAAATGGGTTATACACGTTATATTTAGTTGCAGTGTCAACATGATTACCCATTTTTATGCCACAAATATGTACTTCCTTTTTAAGTTCCGTTTTTGTGCGTTAGTTTTTACGTTAAACGTTTACTGGCAGTCCAATGTGTTTCAACTGTTACACAAGGTTTCTTTCTTTCTTTCGCATGGAACACAATGAATTTTCCGAATTCTTTTTACGTAAAATCTAATCTACATAAACGAAACTTATAAAGGAAGTACACATTTGTGGTACAAAAATGTGTGATAATGTTAATGTTGG
Organism: Kuschelorhynchus macadamiae; assembly: GCA_030620095.1. Lineage (NCBI taxonomy): Eukaryota > Metazoa > Arthropoda > Insecta > Coleoptera > Curculionidae > Kuschelorhynchus > Kuschelorhynchus macadamiae. The sequence continues at coordinate 474,361 of JAUTXW010000584.1, forward strand.
TATCTAACAAAAATACGAAAAAATATAGAAAGAAAACTTAAGTTTGACGTAAATGGACGAAAACGAGTAACGTTACTTTCATTGTGTTCCGCGCTTTACCGTTGTTTGGAAAAGCCCGTGACTCTTTAATCAAAATTCTTATTTGAATCTCGTGACAGATTGGCAAAACATAACGTACTCTATGACTCGTTTAGTTCTAGCTCCGCCCGTTAATGAGCCGTTTGAAATAAATAAGATTATTTCGGCAGAGTATAAACAAGGATCGTTAAATTTTCGTTGTGAAACCGTCGAACATTTTCATCGTCTCAACCCACCCCCCCTCCAAAGAGCAACGTCGCATACGCCACTATTTCGATGATTAACTAATTAGCTATTGACTATTAGTTGGTGTTGGTGAAAATACGGAACAATACTTCAAATAAATACTTGAAACTACCGGTCATTTTTAAAAACACTCGAAAGTATTCCTAAAGGGCTGAGTTTATTTTAAGCTTTTAATTGGCACCAAACAAAGTTGTTCTGTTAAATAAAAAAGGATTTTAATGCTTTTTCATTTAACATAACATAAGCATTTTCCAAAATCGGTCACTTATAAGTAAATGAACGGTAATTTTAGGATATTTATGCTTTGATTTTCAATAACTAATCACTTTTATAATCATTTTTCAAAACGGCCGGTCATTTATAAAAGCGATTTATAAGGTCACTTTTATTTAACTTATTTTTAAACATCCTAAAGGAAACTGTCGAACAGGGTTACCAAATGATATCCAAATGAAGGATATGTTTCAATTTGCTTGTAATTGTCCTCCTTTTTACATGTCTACTAACTAATGAAATACAAATTTAAAATTTCTTTAAATTAATCAACAACCGCATTGGACACGCGCCGTTTTGCACAGTTCATCTATGCGTATTTACCATGTAAGGGCATTGCCCTAAATCGCACCTAGCCCTTTTTGCTGTATAAGTTGATTTTAATATGTCAACTATGATTTATCGAATAGTGTTATGCTGTTATTACTTTGCTGTGGGTGAGATATTTTCTTTTATCTGACCAAACAAGTATTTTGCTGTATACATCAACTGTTAACCGTTGTCTGATAAATACTTGTTCTACTACAGCAAAAATTGTTAAAAAATTGCCCGGGTAAAATGAATATATAAAAATTAGAAACCTTGGCCAGTTTTGAGTCTTTTCTTGGTTAACACAAAGTTGTACATCATAGTGCTGATGATTCCGCTTTTGTGCATTTTAGGGGATCTGTGGGAAAATTATTAAGCTTTGTAAAGAAGTTTTCCCTTTATAAAAATCCAGACGCTGTAAACGGGGCGTTTTTTCCTAGTTTTTTTTTTCGGAATGGTTTGTACGTAGTGGCCGTTTCGGTGCATTGAAGGGTTGAGAAAAAGTGATAGAAAGTAACAAAATGGATCATATTCGGGTGTAGATCCGGAATAATGGGGACGCTTGATGCCCTACAAAAGAACTTCGGTAAATATGCAATATTTTGCAAATATGCACTTGGACTATTTAAACAATTTTTCGTACTTTAGTAGATTTTAGGGCTCTGATAACAAATCCGAAGTCGGGGAGGTTTCATTTCCGAGATAAACCCCGTTTAAGTTTATAATTTCATTTACACAATTTATATATCTCCTTGTTTTCTGTTCTCCAGTTACTTTTATAAGGAAACTATTGAATATACAATTCAAATATTAAAATTACATATATTTTCCAATTTATAACCGCACATCACTCAAAAATTACTCCAATAAAATTGTGTTGCTCAATTCCTTTTTTTGATAGTGATTTTTTCTTGACTTTGAATTTTTGAGTTGGCTACCATTGTTATTTGAAGAAGTATAATATGCAGTAAATATTAAATTCGAAAAATTTCATCTAAGTAACAGTTTATTATGGATATTTTTAGTGTCGTGCCTAAAGGGTCCGCATGTCATGCGGCGCTGATGAGCCCCCGGCTACTAGGGGACCCACAAATTGAACAGAATATTCAAATAAAATATTTTTTCTATAGTTAAAAGAAATCACAGATTTCGGAATTTTTGCAACCATCGGATACATTGGAAATTATAATAATAAGATATCGTAATATATAAACCCTATGAAACATTTGGAAGTGACAGTACTTAATGCGTATTTAGATGTAATAGTAAGTCAGCTAGATAAAAGATTGGAAATGACCGTACTTAATGCACATTTAGATGTAATAGTAAGGCAGCTAGATAACAGATTTACTACGTTTAAAACAGTTTATTCAACATTTTCAATTCTTAATCCTCAGATATTGGTTAAATTAAATGACTTAGAAATTTTGGAAAAAGCTCAGTTATTAGTGGAGAAATATTCAAATGATTTAACTTCTCAATTAGCAACTGAGCTAATTCAGATAAAATCAGCATTGTATAATACCCTGAGCTCAGATTAACAACTAATCTGTGCCCCGAGCTCAATCGGAGAGATCATTTTCAAAGTTGAAATTAATTAAAAATGCTCTTAGGGCGAGCATGTCTCAAAACGGTCCTAGTTCTCTAGCTCTTATCTGAATAAAGCACAAAAGGGCTGGAGAAGTAAATATCGAGGAACTAGTTGATAAATATTTATCTAGCCGATACAAAAATAAAAGAGTCTAGTCTACCGCCAAAGAAAACGATTCTTGTACTTTGTTATTATTATTTTTTAGTTTTGCCTTAACCAGAGTATAATAATTATTTTTGAATTTTTAGTTAATTTTTGTTTTGTGTTTATTATTTTACTTATACCTCATACCTATAGTCTCAAAATGTATATTGTTCTATGTATAAAGTCTTGCGGGGGGGGGGGGGGGCTAAAAACTCGGCACACCACTGGATATTTTGTTAAATAAGTGGATGGGATGATCATCGTGGTATCGCGCTTCGCCACTTAAGCTACATTTATATTCACTTCAAAATGCGATTAAAGGTTTTTTTTTTATTAAAGCTGTAAAAAAATTTTTATATTTTTAAATAGTTAGATGTGTAAAAGTATTAAGAATTTCGTTAACTAAAATAAAAATTATAACCTGAAAATTTGACAATGTGCAATTTTTCCAATTTATAATTTTATAAGTTTTCCTATAAAAATTATTGAAGGAAACAAAAGAGAAAATAAAAAACTGTGTATAAGATTGTGAATTTTGACGACACATATCTCGGAAACGAAACGTTGGCGGAACAATATGACTTCGGATTTGTTTAAACTATAACTGCATAACTACCCTAACTTCCTCAAACAACGCTAATATTTCAGAAGATATTGAAAATATAGTGACTTAAGTTAGAGCTTCCCGCTAAATAACGTTTAAAGACATCCGTTTTGAGCTGGCAAATTTTTTTAAGCAGAGCTAAAAACATAAGAACGGATGGAAATTTTTGTTAAAGATCGACTAATAAATTACTGAAATCTCTCGATTTATAAAACCATCACTTTATTCCTTATCACAACTCGCAAGGATGAAGCACCAAACTACAAACAAACCACTCTCTGCTCAGCCCGTGATGTGCAGGAAGCTCTGCACACGGACGGAGTAACACGGATCGACCGTGAGTTTTGAAGTGGTTACCTGTCAAAACAAAAACAAAATATTTTGTCCCTGGTTGTCAAAGATCTGAAACCTTAAATCGGGTTCGATGTTCGGATGTAAATAGGAAGTGCTAAAATTAAGTGCTAATTGAAATTAAATTATATGGAGCGCTATTTAAGTAGCTCTTTAGGTGGACAAAGTTGAATATCTTTTCTTATATTTGACTTTCAGAATTTTACTTAAAAAAAAATGAAAGTAAAAAGGGCTGTAGTTATTTTCGGTTCTCTTATTATATTAGTAATTATGTTTACTATTTATTCTGCCCGTGATTTGCATCTGTCCATGAAAAAGTCTTCTATTATCCAGGAGTTTAAAGATGTAAGTACAAGTTTCTTACAATACCTATATAAGCAAATAATTAAGTAGGTAAAATTTATTAGAAATAACAGATCAACATTTGGTAGATATAAAATTCACCTCTTTTACGACTTCTGTTAAAAACTACTTATTATTGTTCTTCTGGTCTGTATATTTTGCGTTTAATACAATTATAATATATGTTTCAAAATAGTAAAATATGAAGGCACCGGTATTGGTGTATTATTTTAATTTTATGTAAATAATTGGTATTTCTAATTTTAATTTAAGCATTAAGCTATGTGAGGTGTTTAAGTTCGTTTAATTTTGTTTGTTCTAATAGTTACTTTTGATAATTGTTCATATTTTTATTAGCAAAATATTATGCAGCATTTTGAAATGAAATAGTCAATATATTCTACATAAATTAGTATTTTGTCACAATATAAGTTAAAATTTACCAATAGATTTGTAGTTATAATTGAGTAGGTAAATAAATGAAAGAAAAACTATCAATATGTAGAATCATCTGTAACTATTTTAATGACAAAAAACTAGCCCCTAGTAATGGATGGTTAATTTTATCTCTAAGTATCTACTTATTTTAACTAATTTGGCCATGATATAAGTATATCAGTGATTAAGGCTCATGAATAAAATATTTTAGTTCATTTAATATGAACGTACTTATAAAATGCAAGGAAAATGAAAATAAAAAAAAAGTCAATTATTTAGTTTATATTATCATGTGGCACCTCATTTCACAATATTTTAAATATACATTAGCAAGAAATCCTTATTGGATTCACCTAATAAACTAATTATGTAATGTGACTGTGATTATTGTAAATTAAAAATAGAAGGCAGCAAGAACTACATTTAAAAAAGATTTAGTTTTATATTTATATTAATAAATCTCTTTTAATTATTTTTATTAATCATTGTAGGTGTGGAATAAAAGAAATTTGTTGCTGTTATTGTAAAAAACTCACATTAAGTACTAGTTTTTCAAGTTTCACAGCAGGTGTAGAAGCATGTATCAAAATACCAATTTTCTGGACTCCACTGAAACCCAGGTTTCTACAGAGCACTCATATTCTATTATCAGTACTTTAGAACAATGTTTATTCTGTACCACCATTCCTTGGTTGATCCATCAGCCCAATATTTCTGTCTTTACTTACTAAACTATGTAGGTCTGCAATTCAGAATTTATAAAAAAAACTTTGACTTGGTTAGTGGGGTTTCTCTGAACATCAACAATTGTACTTACATTTAGCAGCATTTTTTGATTGTTCAGTTAGTTTTGTCCTTAAGTTATTTACATTTTGAAAGTAGATATCAATAGGGGTCATACTTAGTTTAGTTGTTAATGTCTGGGACTCCTCTGATCTCTTCTGAAAAAAATATTGGAGAGTTGATTTGTGTAGTCCTCTTGTAATATATGTAATGTTTGTTTATTATAATCTATTAATAAAAATTACAAAGGTACTGTTTTTTAGTTTTAATTACATTTGGTTAGTAATTAGGTTATATTTTTCTGATGGCTCTTAGACTTAGTGTTTGTATACTGTTCAATTAAGATATATTTATTACTAGGAAAGACATACTACAGTGTACAAAAATTCATTGATGAAAACTATATAAACTAAGTGTTAATGTGATAGTTAATGTACAACATAGAGAAACATTTTATTATCAGCTGTCGGCATTTATATTTAATGTTTTTTATAGCATGAATAAATTCAGCATTTCAGATAACATGTTGTAAATATAGTGTTCAAAGAAAATAGAATAATACATGTTTCATTATTTTTAAAAATTAATATTCAAAGGTGGTAAACAGGGGTGGCAAAACAGTACCGTGTCTGACTGACAAAGCGCAGCCTAAACCGGTGGACCTAGATATTTGAAATTTGGAGGAAATATTCTTTGACTACCCTAGGTGTTAAATGTGTGAGTGTATAAGAACCCAAATATTTGAAGAGTAGAAAATCTTACGAAATTTAAATATTTTATTCCTTATATGATCCTTAATTGACGTTCTTATGAGTGTGGAGTCTAAGAACTGTACTTTTGTTTTTTTTCTGTAATTATTAAAATTCAAAATTTCTCTTTTATGAAACCCACACTCTATTAAAATGTTAGAATTAAGGATTAGGTGAGGTATAAAATATTTGAGTTTTGTGAGTTTTTTAGAAAGTTAATTCTGAGTTTTATTCTGGGGCTTATTCTTTACTACTGGCAAGATTACTCGATGGGCTGCCATTTTGAACAATTGGGTGATGAAATAAGGTTGAAAAACCTTTTAAAAGATATACCACCATGTCCCTTTTTGCAGTTAATTTTTTAATGGTGCCCCATCACAATTTTGAAGTTTTCAATTATGAAACATTCTCAAAACAGGAGTACTTAGTATTTATTGAAATGTGTCAATTTTCAATTTTGTATCTGATTTGGTTTAAAAATAAAGGGGATTAGATTGTCACAAAATTTTCGGTACATACATGTTACTTGGTCTTTGAGTTCTGGTGCGACATTCTAAACTCAAATCTCATGAGCCCCCCTGCTGATATCTGTCAATTTAACATCAATTGTGTATGTTAGAAATTACGAATGATAAAGAACACCCATAATAATTATGGTTTTTGACTTCACACACTTTGAATTTGAAGTAATATATTTGAATTTGCACTGATAAAACACAGTAATTATTATTCGGGAAATTCGACAGTACAAGTAATATAACCTTTATATTGTGGGAAGATTTATAATTCTATTAATTTGGCATTTCCGATATTTTTATGGATACTGTTTAATAAATCGTAAAAGCCAATTTTCACATTTAAGCAAAGTTGATTCAGTTTCACTAATGACGTCCATCTGAGTAATAGTTATTAGTATTTTGTATTTTCTTTAATGGCGACTTTTCCTCCTTTATCACTTCAAATCAGACAAAATTGATCTATTGGATATTTTTTCTAAAATAAAGCCTTTTTGAGATAAATTTACTTTTGGGTGAAGTAATATTTGAAGAACATGTTATTTATTTGAAATAAGTATAACAAAGATCATAATATTTATCCTTTACTCTCTATTAATGTTATTTGTTCAGTACCTTGTCTTAAATAAATATTTTCTTCAAATTTTAATAGTTTTATTTAAAATTTAATTTAACTAAATTAAAATGAAAATGTTTACTTAGCAAAATATCAGTTTTGTGAAATTTAAACTAGCAAAGCAGAAAAAGTTGCCAATCTTTATAAAAATAGCAATGGCTTATCATGTTTTTTACAAAACCCTAATAATGGCTTAAATGATGTTACTAACCAAGTATCAAACTGGTGTGATATAAATAAAATAGGAATTAATTTTAAAAAACACAATTTACATATTTCAGACAAGCCTCTTCAAGTGATTTTCAATGGCATCCCAACTGGAAGACCCATATTAAAAATTTAAACAAAATGTCTTACTGTTTAAGAATAAGAATTGAGAAAAGGTTTATTTGGCATGTTCTCAGTCTACTTACAGCATAGTTTTCTGGGGAATATTGACTCACTGGCAGGTTACTTTTAAAACTCAGAAGTTTGATGTGAGGATCTTAGCAAAAATAAACTTGTGGATTGCTGCACAAAACCATATTTCAAAAAATTAAACATTTTAGCTGTACCATCACTATTTATTTTGGAATGCCTGTTATTTGTACATACAAATAAGAATCAATATACATTTTTATTTGCAAGCATCATAATGAATATCTAACACTTAAGAAATCATGATTTGAGGATGCGACTGTGTCAAATTGGAATTATTATCCAATATTTTTAGCCTCTTTACTTTTTACTCTATGAGATCTGAACACTGAATGAGCTCAGAGAGATTCGAGCGGGCTTTTTTACCTAACTTCTGCTTGTTGAATTACGAGCGAAAAGCCCACCTGGATCTCTCCAAGCTCATTCAGTGTTCAGATCTCGTGGAGTAAAAATTCCTGAAGATGCCTTGTAAATCGAAGGCGAAACGTCGGATAGAAATTCTAATTAGACAGAGTCTAATCCCAGAAACCATGATTTCTTAATTGACCAAGGCCATGAAAGCTTCTGTTCTATGAATAATATATAACACATTAATTATCTATCAAAAACCGTATTCAATCTTATTTGAAAAAAATCTTTGCATACACAACCAAGACTGTATAATAAACTGCCTGGAACATTTAAAGTATTAAATATGAGTTTATTTAAAAAAGAATAAAAATCATTTTTTAACAAAGGCCTATTATACTATACAGGAATATATGGAAGATACCATAGAGTAGTTAGAAGGAACTTAAGTGTTAGTTTTAACCTCTTAAAATTTAAGTAAAGTTAGTAATTAGCCCATTTTGAACTACACCTTTGTTATTTATGAAATCTTTTTTGTAAGTATTTATTTGATCATTAAAAAAGTTTGAGATTGATTGATTACTCCCACGAATGCCATTAGGTGAAACTGAACCAAATTTATTTCTATGAGAAAATGCACCTTTATTATTCATTAAATTGTATATATTGTGTTATAAAAAAAATATCTGTTATTGCAACTATTTGTTCAGTACCTTGTTTTCAATAAATAATATTTCAAATATTATTATATTTAAAATGTAATTTACCTCGAGCAAAAATATACACCGATCTATTTTGTGTAATTTGAATTGAAATGCAGAAAAATTGGCCAAAATAAAAAAAAAGCAGTGGCATACCATATTTTTTTTAGAAAATTATGGCAATTACTCCCATGAAAGCCTTTGACAGGATAAAACATAGTCCTATAATTAAATTCTGTTATCAGAACAATGTAAGTAACGGCTTAATTCATTTAATTAGATCTTATTTGTCTAATAGACAACAATATGTCGAAGTCAAGGGTTCCAGGTCTGATGTATACACCAGTGCATCTGGAGTTCCGCAAGGTTCCAATTTGGGACCACTGTTGTTTTTAATAGCTATTAATGGCATATGTTCTGTTATGGGTAGTTCAGAAGGCTTACTCTTTGCCGATGACTTTAAAATGTATAAGGAAATAGCCTCTATTCAGGACTGTGTTCATTTGCAGGAAGATCTAAGTGCTGTTGTGGACTGGTGCACTGAAAATTCATTTGACTTTAATAATAAAAAATGTTCTGCTATGTCTCTTACACTTAATAAAAATTTATTTGATTATACTTATGATATTAATGGTACACCACTTAAGGAATCCAAAAATGAAAAGGACCTGGGTGTTATACTTGACTGCAATCTGGCTTTTACAGATCACATTCTAAATATAGTAAATGAGGCACATAAAACAATGGTCTTCATCATCAGGTCTACTAAGGACTTTATTGTTGAGTGTTGTCTGAAATTATTTGACAGTCTTCTGTTGTCGAGGTTGGAGTATGGAAGCATAATATGGTCTCCGCAATACGAGGTTTGGATTAAAACTATAGAATGCGTGCAGCGTAAATTTTTGAAATATATGTTTTTTAAGAAATATGGATATTATCCAAAACAAGGATATGATCATAACTTGTTACTGGATGGATTTAAGAGATTATCTTTAGAAAATCGACGTACCAAAATATGTCTAGTATATCTTTATAAAATTTTAACAAATAAAATTAATTCACCAGAAATTCTTTCAATGCTTCCATTCTTTGTGAATGTTGGAAATACAAGACGAAGAAAGATTTTTAATTTGGATTTTCCTAGGACAAACATTTATAAGAGCTCACCAATTTATAAAATGTGTAATTACTTTAATATTTATGCTAGTGACTTGGATTTAGACTTAATTAATTTAAAAGGTTTTACAAAACTGATGGAAGATAGATTATATGAATCTCAGACCCAGGTCTAGGTAGGACTTATGTTTTATTATTATGTGTACTTTTATTTATATGTATTACTTATATGGTGTCTGTAATTGGTCTTGGCTGTTGATGCTGTATTAATAATAATAATAATAATAATAATAATAAAAAAGGCCACTGGTGAAATTAAACCTGATTTATTTTAATAAAAAAATGCATCTTAATGAGAATGAGTACGGATGGCAGTTAAACAGATTAGTTTTGTGATGTTGTCAGTCTGTATATATCTGACAATGATTCTTATTATGACTACTTTTTTATTTATTCATCTATTGTAGTATTTCTGGTTGGTAATCTTTTATAATTGTGTATCATTTTTTTAAATTTATTTAACTTAGAATGTTTAGCATTTTGTAGTGTATGTTCCAAAGTACACTTTAATGACAAAATAAAAGATTTTTTTCTTTCTAGAATCAGTGGTTGCATTTTGAGGATCGAATTAAGCAACTAGAAGATGACCTCAGCAAACATCATAATGCGGTGGCCGAAATTAAAGTTGCTATGCAAAATATGCTTAGCTCGAGTACAAATTCCCTACAAAGGAGACCTGTTGTGCCTCTTCCAGAGAAACCACATTACGAGATTTCAGAAATTAAGTATACGTAAGTATCTTAATTATCGATAGTAATATATTGAGTGTATACGTATGAAATTTGCCTGAATGTATTTTAAGTTGAAAAGATTTCAGAAATTAATTATACATAATTATCTTGATTATTGATAGTAATATATTGAGTGTATGTGTATGAAATTTTCCCGAATGTATTTTGAGTTGAAAAAGGGCCTTTATAAATTTTTAGTATACCATCGTATGTATGAAATTCAGTGTGTTAAAAATGCCAAATAATTTGAAAAGCGAGTAATCGCAACTTCGTTTGTCATGTCATAGAAAGAAAAATTTTTGTTGTCATAGTCGTTTTCATGTAAAGTAAATAAAGCTATATAGCCTCTCATTTAATCTAAATATTGAACAATTAGAAATACGGATATGTGTTGATAAATGAATAAAAATGTATGTTAGCCAAGTCTTGCTTGCGATTGGTTGATATCCTTATGGGCCTATCCCAGCACCGGATTTAGGGGGAGTACTAAGTTACTATTAGTTACTATAGTGATCGGCGGTAAATTCTAGGAGGAGGTAGAAGAAAAGGAAATAACCTTTATATAATACTGAAGGAAACTAGATACGCGATTTGTATTATATAAAGGTAAAGGCTTTATTGAATTTTTTTTGGTCGTCACTTTTTCTCACGATTTTCCTGCTGTGGTATATATAAATTAGTCACCGGCGATATCAGGACTAAATCGGGCTCTAAAAAAGTGTACATTTCCACAAATTCTGTTAAAATTAAAATCTAATATAGTGGCTCCACAGAAGCGATGCGTTTTCATATATTGCATTGATACTAAGATGATAACCTAATATACTACAAAGGGGCTTCTTTTGTGTGTAATTTTAAAAGATAGGTTTGTTATTATTGACTTTTTTTAATGATGGAGAGTCTTTAGCACCATTTTTTTTTGGACAAGTTTTTTTTGTTTGTTGTGACTGGAGATATCCTACAAATTGAACATTTTTTTTATTTATATTGAAATAGTGAAGAATGTAATCACGATCTAACATAAAATGTAATGTTATAGGCCTTTAAAAAAAAACTTTTACTGTTTAATTGTAATAAGTACCCAAGTTGACAGTAAACAAAACAGGTAGTCAGGCATACTATTTTATAACACTGTGGTTAAAATTAATAGTAAACTTTTTGTTTACTTATAATGTTTATCTCTAACGACATGAATATTCGCCAAAATGACTAACCTATCAAAAGCGACGCTATGGTTTTGAACCGCCAAAATACATAAAAAAAATATTCGCCCGCCCTGCCACCGCGTCATGTAATTCCAATCCAAATTTTTTAGATGTGAGCAAAAAAGATTCAGTTATGGTGTGGCAGTAATTAACATCAGTAATATGTGCATATATAAAAATGTTATTGAAGAAATCCTGTAGAGTGAACGTTTCAATTTAAGAATTATATAGACATTGTATGTTTTAAAAACAACGTTTCTGCTACTGCTTTCAAAATGTTGAAGATACTTGAAAAACAGTGCTTAAAATTTACTTGACACTACAAATGTCAAGCTGAGAATCCAAAAGTTCTTTTTGGAAAATATCCTATTATATAATAAATAATAGTACTAATAAAAATAATAAATATCTTACCTACACTGTCAATCGTAAACGATAAGACACATGCATAACAAATGCAGAAAGCATTTTTTAATTTTAATTTTTTGTTGTGTAAGATGTTTTTGTTCAAAAACGTTTGCTAATTTTGTAATACATTTTTCTGCTTTAAAAGTTTTCAGCATTCCCTTTTTCCGTTGCAGTCTAGTATGTGTCAAAATTATGAGTGGGGCCCCAAAAATTCAATTAGCCCCCGAAAATCACGGTGCGCCACTGATTTTTTTTTTAAATATCTAGAGATAAAATTAAAAACCGTTTTGAAGAAAGTGTTCCATGTTAATTTAAACTAAAACAAAAACATTCAAATTTAACTTTAGAAACATGTAGGATCATAGCAATTAAAAAATCGGTAAATTTTCTTTACCCGGAACTTCTCTTGTTGTGAATCTTTCCTTTTATTAGGAATAGTGAAGTGTGACCCAATTTAGTTCAATACATAGTTATTTAATAATATATATACAGGGTTATTCACGCAACCCGTTCATTAAAAGTTTTTGATGATGCCATTTAGATAAAAATTTAAAATTTTAGGATTAAGGTAAGGTCAAGGGGTACTTCTTTTTTGAAATATTTTCAACTTCCTGTCACTTCCAGTTTAACCGGAAGTCGGTATTATCTTGCTTATTTTAAATGGAACACCTTGTATTTTATGATATTTTTGGATTCTACGGAGAATTTTAATGCTATTTTATGTAGCATGTCCTATACCTAGGTTCAAGCGTTCTTAAGATATTTGACCTTGAACCGAAAATGAGCCTTCGGGGTACCAAATTTTAAAATCTCATATTTTTGTAAGTTTGGCAGATATAATCTTCATATTTTGCAAACGATCGGTAAATAATCTTAGGCTTCTATTTTTTTTATTGAATTTGTCTATTTTTATACAGTGTGTCCTAAATTCAGCGGCAAACATTCACATTTTCAAAGCCGCTAAAGTCCGTTTTTTTAAATGGGACACCCTATAACTTTATGCACTATCAAATGTAGAATTTAATTTTCTATCGAACTGTATTAAGGTTCCCTATACCTATTCGTAACCATTTTCGAAATAATTGGGTTTTATAAAAATATCGTATGTATTTGCTTAAATGTTTACATGTTCCAATGGTGAGCCATGGAAAAACAATTGAGATCCAATATGACAGATGATTAGTATGCGTTATTTATCGAAAGCTGTCAGTGATAAACTAAATCTTCTAAATCGAAATGGAAGAATACTCAAACGCTGATATTCTCAATCTATTTTACATTCATGGAGAATGTTATAAAATTTTGGAGAGAACGTGTCGTGTGTTTAATGAACGCCACCCTGATTTGCCGCCAATCAACAAGTAAAAATTCAAGAGGATTGAAACGAACTTTTTGCGTTTTGGCAAGGTTAAAGTTACAAAAAATGTTCTGAAACCAGTGACAAATGCCGAGGATAACGTAATAAACACATTAGCTTATTTCCACGCAAACCCGCAAAGTTCAATACCGTCTGCAGAAAACGATTTGGGAATTTCTTCTTCATCTATCCAAAGAATCTTGAGCAAACATCATATGTACCCTTATTCCTTCCAAAACGTGCAAGCCTTTAGACCTGGTGATGACGTCCGACGAGTAGAATTTTGCGAATTCATGTTTTTGAAAATTCAAGAGGACCCTCAATTCCTTTCAAAAATATTTTGGACCGATGAAGCGAAATTTTCTAGAGAAGGAATAAAAAATAGAAGAAACGAACATTTCTGGGCAGCAGAAAAGCCGCACGCTTTACGCGAAACGCGTTCTCAAGAGAGGTTTAGCTTCAATGTTTTCGGTATAGTATTAAATGATCAGGTCCGGTACTGTATTTATGAAGACAATTTAAACAGTGATAAGTATTTGGAAATTCTACGAGGGAATTTATAGACGAAATTCCTTGGTGAGCTGCAAAATTATTGGGATCAATTAGATGGGGCACCAGCACATAATTCCGCTGCAGTTTATATCCAATTATCTCGAATTTTTGAAGATCGCTGGATTGGTCCCAATGACCCTTGGAGAGGGCCCCCGCGATCGCCTGATTTAACACCCCTAGACTTTTATTTATGGGGATTTATCAAAGGTAAAGTCCCTGCTTCCCCAGTAAATAACCAATAAGATTTACTGGACAGAATACGAACAGCTTTTGCCGAATTAGAAAACGGACAAATTCAACGGGCCACAGCAACTGTACAAAGAAGAATTGAAATGTGTCTTCAAATGAACGGACAGCATATAGATCATTTGTTATAATTCAGTTTTATTATTTTATTTATTTATTGTTGATTGTTAGATTGCTATATTTTTTAAGTTCACTAAAACAAGTTTAGAACAGTCTCGAACTTAGTAGATATGGTCAAAAATAATGTAAACAATTTATTATATTTTTATAACTTTAACTTTTCCGAAACGAAAAAATTTCGTTTGAATCCTCTTCAATTTTCTCTTGTTCATTGGCGATAAATGAGGATGTTTTTCATTAAAAACATGGCACGTTCTCTCCAATATTTTGTAACATTCTCCGCGAATATAAAATAAATTGAGAATATCAGCTTTTGAGTGCTATTTTATTTTAATTTAAAAGTTTCAAATCAGCTGTCATGTTGAATAGAAAAGCACAATTGTTTTTCCATGGCTTACTACGGGAAGGTGTAAGCATTTAGCAAATACATATGATAGTTTAATAAAAACCTGATTATTTCGAAAATGGTTACCTTAATACAGTTCGATAGAAAATTAAATTCTACATTTGATAGTGCATAAAGTTATAGGGTGTCCCATTTAAAAAAACGGACTTTAGCGGCTTTGAAAATGTGAATGTTTGCCGCTGAATTTAGGACACCCTGTATAAAAATAGACAAATTCAATAAAAAAAATAGAAACCTAAGATTATTTACCGATCGTCTGCAAAATATGAAGATTATATCTTCAAAACTTACAAAAATATGAGATTTTAAAATTTGGTACCCCGAAGGCTCATTTTTGGTTCAAGGTCAAGTATCTTAAGAACGCTTGAACCTAGGTATAGGACATGCTACATAAAATAGCATTAAAGTTCTCCGTAGAATCAAAAAATATCATAAAATACAGGGTGTTCCATTTAAAATAAGCAAGTTGATACCAACTTCCGGTTAAACCGGAAGTGACAGGAAGTTGAAAACATTTCAAAAAAGAAGTACACCTTGACCTTACCTTAAACCCAAAATTTGAAATTTTTATCTAAATGGCATCATCAAAAACTTTTAATGAACGGGTTGCGTGAATAACCCTATATATATATATATATATATATATATATATATATATATATATATATATATATATATATATATATATATATATATATATATATATATATATATATATATTTTTCAAATATTTTATTGGGCGCCATTTTGTTCCATCATATTGGGTTCCTACCAATATTTTACCAGTTTGTACCTATGCCACACTTGATTTTTAGGTATAATTTAAAATAAATTCAGGTACTAGTTTATTCTTGTATCACATTTAATTTTTCTGCAAAATAGTAAACTCAATTGAATAAGATTTTTTTACGTTGATTTTTTTAAGAAAAAAATATTTGGCCGCCTTTTTGTTCCGCCATGTTGAATTCGTACTACAACTCTACCAGTTTATCTCTATATCACACTTAATACTTGCACAACATTTGAATTCTAATGTGCAGGGACGTAGACAAGGGGGGGGCACGGCCCCTCCATTTTTATTCTGTGGCCCTCCCATTACCCTGTCTAAATATATTATATGGTACGCTCATACAAGCACAATATTTTTAACGAAATAAAATACTCAAACCATAACAACACAAAATATCTCTACTAGTAAGAATCCCAAATATAAGCTGACTCTTACCTAATTAAAACAGAGCAAATATAAACAGTAATAATCGTTGTAACAATCCCGGTGTCTAGTGTTTTATGTGAGCGAACTTTCTCTTGTTTATGAATAATAAAATCCTTTTTGAGAAATAGAATTGGAAATGACAGACTATAAAACTTGGCTGTTTTATCAACTGAGAAGTCATTGGTAAAAAACAGATCTTCAAAAAATAATAGATATTTTCGCGGAAAATAAGAGAAGAATCAATTTAATTTTATGAATTGTTTTTTTTTTTTTTTTAGTTAACGTTTTATATTATTCATGTTTATTTTTTATTACTTGTAGTAATACTTCCACAGAACATTTTTCTTCAGATGTGTTTAATTAAGTTACTTTTGTATACAATTTGTTATTTTATTCAAAAACCTAAAATAAATCTAGAAAATTCGTTTTAATTTTTTTACTGGCACATATTATTTGTTACAGGATCCATCATTAATGTAAAAAAATTTTTAGTAGGAAAGTATGCTACTTTGACACGCTAATGACAGAACCTATATATAGGCCCCTCTAGAACTATTTTTGCCCCCAACTGGCCCCCCAAAATGAATTTTCTGTCTACGTCTCTGCTAATGAGTAATTTTTTTCAGGCCGACTTTTTAAATATTTTATTAGGCCGCCATTTTGTTTTGCTATATTATATTCATACCAAAATGTTACCAGTTCATTTCTATATAACATTTAATAATTTAATAACTGTTTTTAACGTTTCACAAGGCTGCCATCTTGTTCCGGCATATTGGATTTTTACCAAAATATTACCAGGTCATCCCCATATGACCCTTAATTTTTCACTACTTGAGGCCACTGTGATGAGTAGTTTTTTAAGATATGGCGGGAGCTGACAGACAGACAGATGAACCGACGGAATCGATAAAAATATTTTTTGGCATCTAGGAACGCTAAAACCTGAAAACATGTAACCCTCAGGTGATTTTATTTGACCGCCATCTTGAATTAATACCACATAATATGAAATTTAACGTCCTAATAAATTTAAGAATAGAGAGTGGGTTTAGGACAAAAATAAAAATATATTTTTCTTAAAAAAGAGCCGACGTTTCGACTATATATTTAGTCTTCTTCAGGGCTATTTTTAAATATGGGATTTATGTCCACACAAAAGTATATACATGTCCATATGAAACATAAGGAAGACGATGACATTATTTTCACAACAATAACAAGACAAACACGACATTCAGTATGGACGGACAATAGCAACTGTTGCTGTTGTCCGTCCATACTGAGTGAACTAAAAATAGCCCTGAAGAAGACTAAATATATTGTCGAAACGTTGGCTCTTTTTTAAGAAAAAGGGATTTATATTTCTGTCCTATACCCGCTACACATCTATTATTCTTCACACAATTTGAAATCAGTCCATTAAGTAAATTTTTCAGCGATTTTTCTTGGATTCGTACCAAAATTTTACCAGTTGGTTCTTACATACCTAATAGTTTATTGTTTGCACAATTTGAGAATTGGGTAAGTAGTTTTTTAGTAATAATTTTTTAACATTTCACTAGGCCGCCATTTTGTTTTGTTATATTGGATCTTGCCCAATATGTTACCAGGTTATCATATGACCCTTAATTTTTGGCGAAAATTAGAAGTCAATTGGGAAAGTAGTTTTTTAGCTATGCCTCGAACAGCAGACACACAGACAGACCGACGGAATCGAGAAAACATGTTTTTCGGCATTTAGGGACCCTGAAACGTTAAGATCTGAAGAAATCTCGAATAGTGATATCTTTCACGATTACAATACTTCCCTCTTACAAGGGAATTAAAATTTATTTAGCCGCCATTTCAAGCCATTTTTAATTCATACCACAACTTTACCACACACTTAATGCGTGCAAACAATTTGAAATTAATCTAACAAGTAGTTTTTTTTTTCAGACTTAATGCGTGTAAACAATTTGAAATTAATCTAACAAGTAGTTTTTTTTTTCAGATCAATTTTTTAAATATTTTATTACGCTGCTATTTTGTTTTGCCATCTTTTATTCACACCAAAATGTTACCAGTTCATTCCTATGTAACACTTGATTTTTGTGCAAAATTTGAGGAAACTGGATAATTAGTTTTTTAGTAATAATTTTTTTAACGTTTCGCTAGGCCGCCATCTTGTTCCGGCATATTGGATTGTTACCATCATATTACCAGGTCATCCCGATATGACCATTAATTTTTGACTAAAATTTGAAGTCAATCTGATGAGTAGTTTTTAAGCTATGTCGTGAACAGAACTTGATGCCAAAACATACACTACGCGTCAAAATTAACGCACCACTATAAATTGCACAGTATTTCAATGTGGATTTTCTTGCGAACCGCTGAATGGACTTTGATGAATTTTTTTTAAATGTAGATTTGTTTATCGCTAAAAATGCCGCGATGTGAGTTTTTATTAAAATTTTAGTTTTGAGCATATACAGGGGCCAACAATAAGAGTAATTTTTCTTCAGAATATTTGAAACACCCTGTGGATCGTTTCAGCCGTAATAGCGGGTATACGCTTGATGCAAATTATACCCCCATGTTTTCTTAACAATTTGGTTTTTGTTTCATGTCAATATATCTATTTTTAAATGAAATACCGAGTAAAAGATTAAAGCGCACTAGTTTATTTTAACCATTTAACAACTTAAAAATAACACTAATAACAATATTGGTGGCAAGGACAAAATTAGAAAAAAATTGAGAATATCAATATCGGGTGTTTCCGCCTGTACTCTGAATAACTGCTTTACATCGACGACTCATACTAGACACAAGGCGTCTTTCCGTCAGTCCGTTCAGTGGTTCGCAAGAAAATCCACATGAATATAGTGGTGCGTTAATTTTGATGCGTAGTGTATGTTTTGGCATCTAGGACATGTAGAACCTAAGAGGGTGATTTTTTCACGATTACAAATATTTTATTCCGCTGCCATTTTGTTCCACCATCTTGAATTATTTTTTGCAATTTTACTAAGGGTTGTATTAATATAGCAAACTAAAACTAAAAGTTGTTTTTGTCAATTTTTAGGAATCAATAGCTTTTCTCCTTACGAAAATATTTTTCAATTAAGTTTAAAAAATTCGCTTTTTCCACTTATGTGTCCAGCAGTTTGTGTAACGCTATAGTGATTAGTGATTAATTATTTTTTACGATAGAAATAAAATCGGTCATTACCTTTTAAACAATACCATTAAAATAACAATTTTTATATAAAAATCTAAATTAATCAAGAACAATGTGAAAAACTCGTTTGACCTGGACTGCAGAAGGTAGAAACTTAATTAATAATACCTTTCGTAATAAACGTATTATTTATAGATTTTAAGTTGTTTTTACTGTAGATGTTTCGTCACAAATTGTGACAAGTGGTTTAAAATGGATTAAAAAATATATTTTATAACTTTAAAATATATTATATAATATATATATATATATATATATATATATATATATATATATATATATATATATATACATATATATATATATATATATATATATATATATACATATATATATATATATATATATACATATATATATATATATATATATATATATATATATATATATATATATATATATATATATATTTATATATATATATATATATATATATATATATATATATATATATATATATATATATATATATATATATATATATATATATATATATATATATATATATATATATATATATAATCAAATCAATTTGATTAGTATAAACTACCATTTATTATAAAACATTTAAAACTTGTGATAAGTCTACTATTGGATTAAAAAGTCTTCTTTGCTAACATATTAATATAAGGGTGTATTGTATAACCCCCATATTAATTCAATCTTAGACGGGTTACATAATTTTTTGAATTAAATCTTAGTTTAAAAAAGAATAAGTATTATCGTTTAGGTTTATGTTTTCAGGGGAAATTATTATTTCAGTTGTTCTAGAGAATTGGAGAATTACTTTTCTGCAAAGATAACAGGAGTTTAAAAAGTCGTTTTCCAAAACTTTGGATTGGCGGACATTTCTGAGATATGGAAAACCATTTCAATACATTCCCTTGAAAACCATATTTTTTCAGCTTAAGTAACAACAAATCATCATTAATAGTTTCAAATGCCCCTCGAAAGTCGAGAGAAACAATCCCGATAAATTTCTCGCCACCCAGAATAGTCTTCCTTTCCTTCTAAATACGGCTTGCAGGTTCGTCAGCAACTTGTTTTCACTGAATCATTTGGTCCTTGACAACAGTTTCCAACAGTTTTTCCTATATAGGCACCATGTTGATTGGCCTATATTCTTCAGATTTGTTTGTGTTGCTTATTTTCTCAATAAGTATTATAGTTAATCTTTTCTTAGGGAAAACATCCTTTTTCTGAACTGTTGTTAACAACAAATTTTATATTCCTATACTCATAAAATATTTGAATAACTTATTAAACAAATAACTAAATGTTTAGACATTACACACATCCCTTCTCTGTATTTGACTCTCTGTCATCCATACCCGTCTAGACGTAAGTTTACACAAAACACAAATTATGGTAATTACCAAAAAAGTAATTCATCCATAAATGTTTGTGTATTGAATTCAATAAAAAAAGGTAATCTGTGTAATACATCACTCAAATTTGTAAAATTCAATGGTACTAATAGCTAACAAGAGCCTTAATATATATTTTTCTTCGAGTTTAGAGTAAAGTAAATAAATTCCCTCAATTAAAAACCCACATTTTGTTCTAAACATAAGAATTAGAATATTACTTTATAATTATTTGCCTAATCGGACCATATTACTTTTCTATAAACGTCAGGGTCATTATCGCATTTTTTTAGATACCAGTTACAGAAAATCATACTACGCTGTGCGTCGTCTGGATTTAAGTGTTACACCAATCTGATTTTAAATGGTTTATAAGCTTTTTTCCTTAAAATTTTTTGTACCCATCATTTTGGAACCCCAACATTCTGATGGATTTTTCTGCAAGAACTACATCAAGCATCTGCAAGAATCTCATCAATAGACGCCAGAACATGAACTACGTCTTCCTCGTTTTCCTTGTAGGTTTTGCTTCGCGGCTTATTGAAAGATCCGAAATCAACTAGATTCTTTTCATTCTAATATCACAGGGTTGTCTTCGTTCTGGATACCTATGTTTAAAACGCCAAAAGCTTCATAAAAATGTATTTATTATAAAATACGACGAATGCTAAGCATACCTTAATAAATATAGTTCCGAAGCCTCATTAACATCTGCGTTAGATTGTGCAAACCAGAGCAACATATTTTAGTCGTATTTTTCTTCATTAGAAAACGTTTGGTTTCTAGCCATTTTTTATTATAAAATTTAAAATAGTTGTTGCGGTTCTCTAATCTAGCTTCAAAACGAACCAGAGGTTTTTGACAAGTAATTTATTTAACATGACAACCATTTTGTTATGTTTTGTTTAGGCAATCCCAGCCTACTACCAAAAACTGAGTCTCTAAAAAATCTCTAAAAAAAATGCAAATTACTGGGCGATTCGAATAGAAAAGTATATACTATTATATATTTTCGAGAAGCTTATTGTGAACTGAATAATATAAAATAAAAATATACGGGGTGTCCCATTTAAAAAATTATTAGTTTGTGTTATATCTCAAAAACGACAGTTCACATAAAATCTGACTACGCCACTGGATTCTAAGTGAAAAACTGTATCAGAGCCAGTTTTTACCTTTTCGATAAGTTAAACAACAACCGAAATACGAGGGGGGCCCAAAAATGCAATATTTTCAATTTCACACTGTATCTTAAAAACGAAGGGGGCTATAAACGTTTTGTTTGGGTCATCTTTCGATTCACAAAAAAGTAGCACCATGTCGCGATAATAAGAGAGATACCCCATAAAAACAACGAAAACGGGACAACCTGTACAGTTCAACTAATATACTTTATGATAACACGTTTAATATAAACATAATGACGTCATTTCCATCTCATTGAATTAGTCCCTCCATAATATTTTTCTCATTTTCACCATTTTTCGTTATTTCTCTGTTAGTAGATGAAATATTTTTTAATAATAACACTGGCCGACAAGATTTTTCTAACACAGGCCAGCTCATTATTTTCACAATGGAAATACTCTCCCAATAATAAAAAAAATATTCGGAAAGCCCTAATAGGTACCATTTTTTAATAGCCTAATTAGAACCTTTTATATTGGCAGGTAAACAATTTTATTCTGGGGCGGCTAAAATGGGTCCATTTTACAACGGAAAAATTACCCAGACTGGGTTGTTTACAACATTAGACATAAAATAAACGTTAAACATTACTCTTGTGTTGAGTTTCGAATTGAGTGGTTCTCTGTGTATCTATAAGCAAGTGTATGTGAAGACGAGAATGTCGAGTCAAACGCGCCGAAGTTGCAAAATTTCTTCTGACAAATTTTGTTATGTTTGTGGAGAATTTCTAGTGAAATCGCAAGGCTGGCCATTTTCCAAAAATGTAAAAAAAGCTTACTTTAAATATTTTGGTGTGTTAATTGGGGATCAAGATAAGCGGTGGGCTCCCCATGTGCGCTGTGTTAGTTGTGGTGTATCATTGGTGCAGTGGATGAAGGGAAAGAGAAAAAGTATGCCTTTTGTAGTTGCAATGGTATGGCGAGAACTCACCAATCATTCTGACGATTGTTATTTTTGCTTGATAAAGACTGAAGGTTATTCCGAAAAGGGAAAGCACAATATAGAATATCCAAATTTGCAATCTGCCATACGACCTGTTCCTCATAACGCAAATTTGCCAGTGCCGATTGCGCCTTTAACTTGGTAAGCTATTGATTTGGGATTTAATGGAGATAACGCATCATCAGGCAGCTCAGAAGAACAGTGCACCGATCCCACTTTTACCACAGGTCACAGTTCCGGCGAGCCACGTTTGATTGTTCATGATTTAGTACGTGAATATAGCAACAAGAACTTCTGTTTTCCCGTTTTAAGGAATGGAACCTATTGGCAAGAAACAAAAATTACGAATTTCAGAAAAAGAAATGCTAGGTTTTCTGAATTCTACAGTATGGAAAATTCGTTGTGCGCGTATACTGATATAGATAGTTTAATGCAGGAACTTGATATTGAACGTTCTCCCCGTTAGTGGCGCTTATTCATAGGCTTATCTAAATATAGCTTAAAAGCTGTGTTATTGCATAATGGAAATTTAAAACCCTCTGTACCAGTTGCCCGTTCAGTTGCAATGAAAGAAAATTATGAAAATATGCGCACGATTTTGGATAAAATAAACTACAATAGGTATAAATGGCAGATATGTGGGGACTTAAAAGTTATAGCGATTTTAGTGGGACTTCAGAGGGGATTTACAAAATATTGCTGTTTTCTTTGTTTATGGGACAGTCGTGCAATAAATCAGCATTATGTAACAAAAATTTGGCCAGAAAGAAGCGAATTTCAACCGGAATCTCAAAACGTTAAATTTATACCTCTTGTGATCCCAAAAATGTTCTTTTGCCTCCTCTTGACATTAAACTTAAGCTGATGAAAAACTTTGTGAAGGCTTTGAATAAAGTCTTTCCCCAATTAAGTGAAGCCAAATTAAAAGAAGGCATTTTTATTGGGCCATAAATCAGAAAATTGCTGGACGATGTCAATTTTACGGAAAAGTTTAGCAGGCAGGAACTCAGAGCATGGAATTCATTTCTTAATGTAGTAAGAGGATTTTTAGGCTACAATATAGATGAAAATTATGAACAATTAGTTAATGAACTCTTAGATGCCTATAAAGCGCTTGGTGCCAGAATGTCATTAAAAATTCACTTCCTCCATTCCCATCTGTCATTTTTTCCTAAAAATTTGGGAGCTGTTAGTGACGAGCAGGGTGAAAGGTTTCACCAAGATATCAGAACAATGGAAATTCGGTACCAAGGACGATGGGATCCAGCCATGATGGGTGACTACTGTTGGTTCTTGAAGAGAGAAGTTAGGACACCTCATAAACGGAAAAAATACAGTTTAATTAGTGTTTTAAGTTAATATTTTTCTCCTTTGCTTTCCTCTTAGATGTATGGTATGTTTAATAGGCGAAAACTGTAAACATAGTCAATAAACAGGGTTAATATAGATATTAAGTATCGTAACATTCGATATGGTTCTACAACTATAACAAGAAAACCCTACGTGCTACAACTTTCTATTTGTCATTTTCGTATTTGGATAGGTCCATTCTATTAGATTATGCTGTTCTGATATGTGTTACAACAAAAAAATTTTTTTTTGTCGGCCAGTGTAATTTGTAGCCTATTTGTTAAAACAAGAAAAAATATAATTAAAATGTTTAATTAGTTGGTCCGAACCGGAATCCTATGTAAAACAAAAAATTTTTGTTTTATCTAAACCAGAGATATAAATAGTAAAGGATTTTTTATTATCTACCATATACTTACGAAAAGGAAACGGAATTAACAATTGGCAGTATTTATGTCAAAACTGTCAGTGAGTGAAACCAGTCTTTAGATGTATTGAAAAATGTGTGTTGTTTTATATTTACTGATTTTTTTAAATATATTTATTATGCGAGGTAATTGAAATACACATAAATAAAAATAAAAGGTATCCTACTAGATGGCGCAAAAGGTAGAATTTTGATTACTTAGTAATCAGTTTTCCAATTCTACCTCACGATTCATAGTTTTGATATGTTTTTTAAATTATTCATATTTAAGATTTTTTATTTTATAAGGAATATTATAAATTATAGAACATATATATTTCAAAGATGATATATATTTTTCTGTTTGATGAACCGGAATTTCCAAGTTATTTTGATTTCTAGTATTTAATTATGAATATTATTGCGAAATTAATTTTTTCATATATATAATTAGCTAATTTGTTTAAAATTATTTTATGAATAAACCAAGATAAGTGGATTTCCCGTCTAAATTCTGCTTTAGATAATTTAAATCTATTAAAAACTGGAAATGTATGATAATATTTTGTAAGAGTAGTTGCATACTTAATACAACTATTATGTAAAATTTGTAATTTGTGTTTATCGTTGGGCCACTTAGAATTAGTGAATTAACAAGTTTTAGTTTAAGTACATTCTCTGAACCAATTAATAATAATTTAGATTTATTTATATTAATTTGTAATCCATGGTTTTTAATGGTTTTTACATATATTAAAAAATCTTCATTTATTAAATTAAAAAAATGTATTTTTTTAAATTATAAATTTGAGTGTCATCTGCAAATGCTAAAAGGTTACGATCTTTAATTGATAAATAAAAATCAAATGTATATATTAATTTATTTTATATTCGTTTAAGTTCATCGTGCCCTTTCCAAATCAGTTACAAACCAAAGACCAGTGTTCAGATGCTCGATATGTACAAAATTTTAACATTTGACAACCCAGACGGTGGTGTTTGGAAGCAAGGCTGGAGAATCGAGGTTGACGAAAAAGACTGGAACAAGCAGAACAAATTGAAAGTTTTCGTGGTGCCCCATTCTCACAATGACCCGGGGTGGACTCGAACGCTAGACGAATACTATACGACACAGACAAAGCATATATTAAATAACATGCTTCAAAAACTTCCTGAGGATCCTAGGAGGAAGTTTATTTGGGCTGAAATATCGTTCTTCTCTATGTGGTGGGACGATTTGGAAGAAGATAACAGGGAAATTGTTAAACGGTAAGTTTTCTTGTTATATGGATTGACGATAATATCGATTTGATTTAGTAACTTTATGTTTGAATTATTAGTTTACGATTGAGTAAAATTTTACCCTTTTATTATGTACAGGACAGGACAGGACAGAAATCGGGTGGCAAAATATGACTTGTTTTGTTTTTCTATAAATGATGTTATGCAAAAAGCGATTCTTTAGAAAAAGTTTTTGATGTTTTGATGAAATGTTGGGAATGTTATATACATACGTTAATCATAAAGGAGAAACGTTTATTTAAAACTATTATTTTTTCATCGAAAAAACGTATTTTTCCCAAATTTTGGCTATTCAATACTCTCCCCCTTGCATAAAACCTGTAATCACCTACCTTCCACCTTTTTGTTAACGTCTCCAAAGGTCCCAAAATGTATTATTAGGTGATTTTTAGCCACTTATTGGTCGTAGGCGTTTTTTTAGTTGCTTTTATCTACTAGTGGTCCTAAATATATTTGCCAGAATTTACATTTAATGAGCAATATAATTTAGATCCTTTAGGTTTTAGGATGGCCTGCAGAGCTATCTATCTGATTATGGGAGAGGGAGAAGATATCTATTTTCCCTTCTGTGACATCTTTCCTGTCAGCTATGTCTAGGATGGCAGTAGTATATCCACCGACAAGAAATATTCACCTAAGTCCTTGTTTCTTTTGTCTGGAACCGCATGTGTACCAAAACTGCCCAATCTGCCCAGTGTTATGAATTTTGACGGGCAAGACATCACTGGATCAAATAATATCGCAAATGCTTTTGCTACTCACTTTCAGTCTTGCTATACTTACCACCATAATTTAGACTTAAGTAAAATTGATCCAATAAGTTATTCAGGAAAGATACTATCAATATATTGTTTTACAGAAGCAGAAATCTTTAATAAATTAATGCTGTGAGTCATTGTCTCAGCCTCTATGTATAATTTTTCAGAGATCCATTAATCTGGGTTCCTTTCCTGAATTTTGGAAGTTTTCTACCCTTCTGCCCATTTTCAAATATGGTGATAAAGGTGATGTGAAGAACTACAGAGGTATTTCTTTACTTTCATATATATCAAAGCTCTTTTAGGCAATTATCACCGATCATATTTTTGAGTCTTTAAAACACTATATTATGAGTATGCAACATGGTTTTTATCGTGGTCGTTCAACAACTACCAATCCTGCAATATTTCAAAACTACTTAGTGACATCGGTTGCGGCTGGCAAGCAGATCGATGTTATTTACACTGACATATCTAAGGCTTTTGACAGTGTTTGCCATCAGCTTCTGTTATGAAAATTACAGCAAATTGGTTTTTGTGGAAAATATCTTGAATGGATCAAATCGTAATCGTTGCCAGCAAGTCAACATATGCGGTTCAGTCTCCAGGGAGATTCTTGTGACATCGGGTGTCCCGCAGGGTTCGCATGTGGGTCCAGTTCTCTTTCTGCTCTGTATAAATGATATACTATCCTGTTTCGAATTTTCCGAATGTCTTTTATATGCAGACGACTTAAAATTCTTCTCACCAGTCTCCTCAGACTCCAATCCTCTGCAGTCTGATATGAAAAGGCTCGTCAAATGGTGCAGAACTAATTATCCCTCTTAACATCTCGAAATGTAAAGTGCTCCGTTTTCACAAATATATTATACCCTCCACCTACTTCATAGATAATGTAAACCTTGAAGTTGTTAGTTCTTTCACGGACCTAGGTGTTATTTTTGATGAAAATCTTACTTTTAATCTACATATTGATAACATTGTACTTAAGGGTTTTATAAAGCGACATACGAAACATGTAACTGATACCAAAGCAATTGAATGTCTTTATAACTCATTGGTTCCTAGCGTTCTAGAATATTGTTGTACAATATGGAGTCCATCATACCAGTGTCACATCGACAGAATTGAAAAGGTGCAAAATAGATTTTCAAAATACCTCTTACATAAATTGCATTTCCCATATCAAGGTCTGTCATCTAATACTAGAGCTCTTCTTTGCGGCCTTCAAGAGAAAAAATGCACTTCTGGTCTTTTTGCATAAATTGGTGAATGGGGGGATTGACTGTGAAGTGCTGCTTGGATCAATCCCGTTTTTAGTGCTTATTAGAAGAACAAGACAATCACAGCTGTTTGTTGAAAGGTACCATCGTACAAATTATGGGTTTAGCGCATTTGTTGACCGACTGGTTCACAATTACAATCGTCACTTCTCAGAATATGATATTTTCAGATTAAGCACTTTGCAGCTGAAAAGGCAGTTAATCAGATTGGTTTTGTTTTTTTTTGACCCGTATTGGTGTTGGTTTTTGTTTATGTAGTTGTGTAGTTTTATCATTGTATATGTATTGTTTTATTTCAATTGAAAATCTTTCTCATTGGTAATTTTTGTTTGCTGATCTGACATATTTTTTCTTAGAGTTACTGACTTCATTATTTATTTATTTGACGTTGTTTGCGAATGCGTACCATTTGGAATGTTCAGCATTCTGTAGTGTACGTTTCTGAAGGGCCGCTTGTCCGATGCGTGCATCGGCTACGTCCTTACATTAATTAAAAAAAAAAAATAAAAAACCATAGTTTGTGTCCATGGAAGCAGTAAGCGGATAGTTTTTACTTTACTGCGAGGTGACCCGATTACCTGGAACAGTTTTGTCGCACATCCCCACTCCACAGCGACAAGCATAATTTAGTTTTTTGTTTATGTTTTTTGAGTTAAGTGGCGCAGGACGGTCATGTAGAATTTCGATTTCGGGAGTCCATTTGCGAATTATCGGTATTGTGAATAATTTTAATTGTTTTCTAATCGACTTAAATACAATAAGCTTAAGGGACAAGATGAATACCGTTTTCCATTCTCAAATCAATTAAAAATTAAAGAGCCGGGCAGGCATTGTTTTGCCAGATTTAAAATTAACTAAAGTTTGTGTACAAATGGCCCAAAACAGGTTTTACGTGTCGGTTTTCAAAACAGACAAAAAAAACTTGGTGTGAAATTACAATTTATTGTACTGTCTCTCGTGTTTGTAGTTTTATACGGTCGATTCTAGAATAGAACTTAACTGGGCAAGGAAAGAAATAACTGATTTACACCATCTTCCTGCAAAAGAAAGGAAGAGGGAGTGATGTCGCTGCCACATTAATTTTTACACAGTGTTTACTGTACTGGGTGAGGTAAATATTTTATGGCAATTGAGTTCTGCGTATAATATAAAAACTATACTAAAAACTAATAATCTTTTATACCACTAAACATTTGGCTCATAACAAATTTGATGTGCTCAAAGAAAATTTAAAACAAAATCTGTCGTTCTTATTATATAAAAATCATCGCCGCTTTACGCTGGATTATTTCGAAAACTGTTGGGTGGTTCGCATTTTCTCAAATCCTAATCTGAGTTTCAAAAAAAAAAAGAACTAAAAACTGCTTAAAAAGTATTCCCAGCGGCAATACCGACACTATTTTTGTCAGTCGTATATATTTTACAATCAATTTTCAAAAATTCAATTTTATTGCACTTTCCTATTACAGGGTCTTTGATTCTATATATGTCCCAATCTAGAGCCTTTATCATTTGAAATGGAAAACATGTTTTATACAAAAGTTTTAGGGTTTGTCCCGAACCGCCAGAATTTAGTCTCTAATCAAACAAATGCTTATCGCAAATCTGTCAGAAAATATCAACTTTTTTTAGTAGGACACTTTGTATATTATTAGCTATTTAAAAAGATCTTGTTTTCCTGATTATAATAAATATATCCAGTGGCGGCTGTTCAGGTGAAGGAAAAATAAACAAGCAAACATCTAACTATATTTATTATATATTTCTTAAAATTTAAGTTTTTACATTTATTTATTCACCTAATGGGCGAAAAATAAACTGTATATCTCGAATAAATATTTTACTTGACCGTTGGCGGCATGTCTTTTTAAAACTTTCAATCGAACTTTATTATAACAACTATAAGAGTGGCGCAAACCGGTTCGACTTTGCTGGAGGTGCTATGTTTAGTTTACGATTTTCCTACTACGTGGCCATGTCCACGATGACGTCGAGCACATGAAAGAATAATGTTAACCAGGGCCATACAACGCTCTCGGTGAATCGCTAACGCAGTACACTACACCCAGGTGTTGTTCAGTTTGGGGCGGTTGTTTTCTTTTATTTTCGCGGATTTCTCTGCAACCGGTTAGTTCCTTTGCAGTTTGCTTGACTGTATTGTGTTATATTTATTTATGGTTTTGTTACAACTTTATTTGATGTCGGGTTTATTAATTTACATTATTGGTGAATCCGATCACGGATGTGGTTTGCATTTTGTTGGAAACTCCATTTAATCGATGGAAGGAACAGGATCAGAGTTTTAATCGTCATCCTGGTTTTCGGCGTACAAATGGTTATTTATCTAGTAGTCAAATATTACAAAAATTGTTTTGCTGGCCTTGTTTACTAGTTTCCGATAAATATTCAGTGTGGAATAAGGAAGGATTTGCAGGTATGTTAAATATATAAAGGTCTTTACATAAACATGAAGACTTAGCGGAGCATTTAAAATGCGGATTAATGCTAAAAACCTTTGTAAAAAATCAAAGCACTATAGCTGATACTTTAAAAGAAAATGCTAAACTATATAAAATACATTTTAACGAAAACGTCCGATTAAATAGACTATTTATGTGCTTGGTAATTGACGCAGTTTTGTACCTTGCAAAACAAGAGTTAGTCTTTCGCGGCCATGATGAGAGCAGCGAGTCAATAAATAGGGTAATTTTAAAAAGCTTTTAGGTTTATTAATATCGAGAAGTTCCCAAGAACAAAAAGATCATCACGAAAAAATTAAAAATGTTTTTACTGGTGACTCGAAAACTATTCAAAACGAAATAATTGAATGCATTTCTGATTATTTAAATGATCATGTAAAAAATGAAATAATGAACACAGTTTTTTTTCTGTGCAAGTGGATGACACCACTGATATTATGCAAACCTCCTAGTGCTCCATAATTTTAAGATACGTTAATTCAGAAGGTTCAGTAGTCGAGAGATTCTTAGGATTTTATAATGTCAGCTCTGATAGAACGTCGGAGAATTTATATTCTCAATTGGATCAAATTTTTGACCAATTTGACTATAAACATAAATTAATGTTACGATGGCGCAAGTGTGATGTCTGGTCATCTAAATGGCCTTCAAAAAACAGAAAAAGCGCCACAGGCTGTATTTGTCCATTGTCTTTCTGCTATGAAGGATTGGAGAATTGATTTAGTATACAAAATTTAAGTAAGTCGTAAAAAAATATTCTACCCCTACCAAATATAAAAAAAATTGTGGAAAAAAAATATTGCGATATTTTCTTGCTAAAATTTCGTTTATATCATTTGAATAAAATATTTACTTTTTTCACTGAAAATTCGCGAATTTTCAAATATTTATATATTTAATGTGAAAAGCTGCATACTGAATATATCAATAATAAAGTGTTTAATGAGTTCTTATATAACCTAAAAAAATCCATAGATTTACATGCAAAACTTTCGAACTTTTTTTGGGAAAATGATTTTGCTAAAACTTCGTTTATATACTAATTTGATGCCACAAAAAACGAGAAAAACATTTATTTTGTCCTAGGATGTAGGTTGAACTTTTATAGCTCTCTGAAAACTCGCGAATTTTCAAATTTTTATGTATTTATTGTGAAAATTGAAATGTGTTCAGATTATTAGTTGCCTTTAGATTGACAAACAAAAATCTTTTTTGGCTTTTTCGCAACTTTGCTTCAATTAATTTAAAGTTAAATATTTTTTTATTATATTTATCTTGACAAATATTAATCCCTCGTCAATATTAATGTGTTTAATGAATTTTTCATCTCAAAATATCTGTATAACCACATATTATCATAGCACGTTCCAAAAAAAAATTTTCCGTAAAAATTTTAGTTAAAAAAATCCATATATTTACATGCAAAATTTTCGAACTTTTTTTGGGAAATCGATTTTTCTAAGACTTCGTTTATGTACTAATTTGATGCCATAAAAACCTTAAAAAACCTTTATTTTGTCCTAGATTGTATGGTTGAACTTTTATGACTCTCTGAAAATTCGCGATATTTCAAATATTTATGTAGTTAATGTGAAAATTTAGTCATATCTTGAGAAATACTAATCCGTCGTCAATAATAATATGTTTAATGAATTTCTCAGCTCAAAATACCTATGAAACCACATATTATCATAGCATGTTCTAAAAAAAATTTGTCCGTCAAAATTTTACCTAAAAATTCCATACATTTACGAACTTGAAAAATGGCCAAGTAAACCGACATAAGAACCAATGTATTCGAGACAAAATAATTTTAACATGTTCGGGACAAACTCTAAAACTTTTGTATAAAACATTTTTTCCAACTCAAATAATAAAGGCTCTAGGTAGGGATGTAAAATATAATCAAAGATCCGGTACTTCTAGTAAAATAAAAACGTTTTCTTTTTTGGTTTTTACTTTACATTAATACATTATCAGTTTATAAAAAAAATAATTCTCCTGATCTAATGATTATATATAGATTTTATTTCGAGTGTTTATGCACTTCAAACATTTTCTTAAAATTTTGTAAACCTTGAATTTCAAGTACTTATATGTTAATTTTTCGATAGGTTTTAATACGGAATGAACCAAAAATTGCATGTTTTTGTTTACGATTTGGTTTCCTTGAGAATTAAATTTCTTCTTTCTGTTACAAAGTCGTCAAATCTCTCGAAAATATTTCATTGAATGTATTTCTAAAACAACATTAAGCAATTATTAAGACATGCAACAAAAAAAGATTCTTGCATTTAGATTCAGGATTTTTTGTTCAAAAAATCTTTTTTGTTGAATGTCTTAATATTTTTTTACACGCATTTTCCATGAAACCTTTTGGATAGATCTCGACGAGTTATATCTAACAGAAAATGAAAAATTTTGTTCTTAAATAATTCGTTTTCATCCATCCGACAGTTGAAATCTGTAAAAATTGGTAAAACCCTTTTAAGGTAGTTCATCTCCTGCCTCCCTGACCTGATACCTAGTGATTTTCACTTTATTCTAAACGACTCTATTATGACCTCAATCACCAAAATATAATTAAGTTTTAAACTATATAACGTACTAAAATCATTTTGGGAAAAATATTTTTCCTATCCTAGATTGAATATCTCAGTTGAATAGTTTATGACCAATCTCGGCAGGTGTGTTAATTCTTTATACAAACGGAATGTAGTTCCCTCCTCTGAATGTGAATGTAGCGAAGGGCGGCAATGTATAGTGCCCTTGGAGAGCGTATCCTGGCCAATTCGATGATTTCTAAGAATACAGCTGACAACTCCATTGATTATGTTTGTCATCTTGATATTTGTTTGTAACATGTACCGTATATTGTCATTTCATATTTTTTTTCTTTCTGTTTAACAGGGGCGTGCAGTCCATGGAAGCAAGGGAAGCACTGCTTCCCCAAAAAAAAATTATAAAACATCTTCTAAAATGTAATTTTTGAAATAGGAAACCATTAATTTAGTTTATATTAAAAATGCTAAAATATTATCTTAATTATCAAGCCCATAATAAATGCGGCCTTGACTCCGACCGAGCCGAGCAATAAAAAAAAATAGAACCTATGCGGGCCGCAGAATGATTTAAGCAACCATTATTCTCTGCAGCCAAGTTCTGTATGCTATATTTTGATTTCCTGTGAATCGAGCCAGAGGTTAGGTTTTGAACTTTCCACCGGCTGTTTGTGATTTTTGCATTTCAGTCGCGTGCTTTAAGTGGGGGCGGAAGCTATCGTTGGAGTAGGTTCTTTGTTTGAACGGCTATCCGTGTGTTGTGTGCTACGTACGTCGCGTCATAAGCCAAGCGTCTTCGAACAGACAAGGTGGGAGATGTTCAAACATCATACAGACGCCTCTTTTATGAAATAATCTATCAAATTCAGCAACAAATAAACTATAGATTTAACGGTTTAAATGATTTTAAATTCATCGAGCTCTGCAATTTTGATGCATTTAAAGGAAAAACTTTTCCAGAAGATGCGTTTAAATCTTTTCTTCTTCATTATGGCCAGTTCTTCGACCGAGTGTTACTGCGGTCTGAACTAAAAGTGATTTACGAAACTGATGACATTAGCGCAAAAAATAACGCTAAGGAACTAATGCAATTTTTAAAAGACAAGGAGCTGGAAGATGCCTACACCGAAGTGTCGAAATTGTGTGAATTAGTGTTGACAATACCTGCCACAAGTTCATCAGTAGAACGCAATTTTTTAACACTTAAACGTATAAACAATTTCGTGAAAAATTCGACGGGGCAGGAGAGACTTTCGCATACATCGCTGTTGTCCATTGAAAATCAACTTCTCCAAAATATGTCGGAGCATCGACGTTTTTATGATGACGTCATTGACGAATTTGCAAAAAATGATCGAAGAATCGAATTACATTACAAATAGGTAAGTTTCTAAAAATTGCTTCCCTTTCTTAAAATTTCACCGCACGCCCCTGCTGTTTAACTTATTGTCTTCTTTACGATGTTTTTTTGGTCAATGTTTGATTTGTCATGATGCTAATAATAATATATAAAAAAAATGTACGACATACCAACATTATTTTTGCTTGGTCTTTTCGCATTTGAGAGATTGCCTACCTATTATACAGAGGAGTAGAAGAAGTGATGAGAATCTGAAAATGTTTTGATTTTTTTCCATTTTTTAACTGATTTTTTTTCTTATTTCTTAAGTCGGTTTGAAGCGTGGGCCAGTATCTCGAGGTTTTTGTTATTTTTTGCTGCTTAGGATTAAGAATATAAATGTTTATACCAAAAATTATTTTTTTTAGATATTAGTTAGCAACACTGTCGGTTCACAGGTATGCAATTTTTAAGATTTAGTTTTAATTTTTTTGATCGATTGCGATTAAATATATATGTTAAGAGAAAAAAAACTATCATGTATACTGGTTCAAATCTTAGAGTAAGAATTAAAGTAGAGATCAGAATTCATTCATAAATCACGTTAGGGGTATGTGCCAACATGGTTCCCCTATTTTTCACATTCTCTCGACCAATGTTTACCATAAAACAAAAAGTGGGGATGGCCCATGTCCAAGCCTTGGCCATTTGTAGAATGCCAATGGCGGCGCGAGTTTTCACTTCACGCATAAGGAATTATATATATATATATATATATATATATATATAAATCGTGAAAAAATCATCATTCCGGGTTTTTACAGATCTTCATGTTTTTTTATTACGGTCGGTCGCTCGGTC
The DNA here is from genome assembly GCA_030620095.1 of Kuschelorhynchus macadamiae. NCBI lineage: Eukaryota > Metazoa > Arthropoda > Insecta > Coleoptera > Curculionidae > Kuschelorhynchus > Kuschelorhynchus macadamiae. Next base: position 509,349 of record JAUTXW010000584.1, read on the forward strand.
TGTTCCGGTATAGCTAAACAATTAATTTTATGTAATTTTCCACAAAAATTACGTCTGATACAAAATAAAACTGGTCAAATATTGGTATGAATTCAAGAAATGGGCCACGCTTTATTATCGTTGACAAAAGGAAGGATTCTTACCTATATTAAACTTTAGTTTTTAGTTATGTTTGCCTCATCATGTCATCATCATATGACCTGTATTTTTAACCAAAACTTGAAGTAAATAGGACAAGCAGTTCTTGTCGCGGACAGACATATAGACTAACCGACGAAACTGATAAAACATGTTTTTTTGCAACTAGAAGACTTTCTCCTTGCGAGGAAAGTAAAAAAAGCGAGAGTTATAAGATAAAAATAGAATAGCCAATTGTCATGTTGTCATTCCATGTTAATAGCTAAATTTAAAAAATAATGATTTTTTTTGAATTTTTAATATCCTAAATCTTAAATTCTAACCAGTTTACACATTTTTACTTTTAATTACCCAAAGAATCACCTTTTAAATTTCTTTACCTCACAACGCTTATATAAAAAATTGACCCAATTCAAGTGAAAATCAAAAAAAGGTCCGAAATCATCCGAAACTTTATTATTTTCCCAGATTTCACCCAAAAACTAGTGATTTTCGAAATCGCAGTACGTTTTTTTGAGAGTGACACGCCCTTTGACTATTTTATTATAGTATAGACATATTCTATAATTATTTTAATTCTCTGAGAGGAAAAACTATTGTAATCGTCAAAAAAATCACCTCAGAGTATTTCTTGTATCATTTTGCTTCTGAGTATTCTCAAATGACCCCCGACGAAATAAATGTTCTATTATACTGAACCGGATTGGTCAATACGTCATGTGACCCAAAATAAGTGAATACGGTATCTTCCATTAGACATAACAAGTCCCCTGGAAAAGGAAATCTAGGTGTTTACTTAGTGATCAAAAGACAATTCCAAACTTAAACGGTAATTTCTTTACAAACTCACATTGCTGCACCATAGTTAGGTCAACTAAAGCTCCTAGTTTCGCAATGTCCAAGATAAAGTAAATAAAAATTGTTACTCTAGATTATTATACTTTTTTGCTATAAGGATCCCTTGTCAATGAAAGTGGGATAGTCTAATACGTAGAATTTTCGATCGGGGTTGCCATATCTAACTAAAACTCTTGTTACTGGTGTAATCTGATCTTAGCTTGTATTTTACTATTTTGCAATAAAAGTAATTTCTTTATATTGCTTAGAAACTAATGCTGGAAAAACATTTCTATTTTTGTATGAAAATTGTATTGCATCATGTTTAAACCTATTCACCGTAATATAAATTGGTATAAACATCGGAGTTCCTGGCTAGGCTTGGCATCGTCATACGATCGCCCTTATACTGTGAGATAATCTTGATAATGGCTAAATATGTAAATAATGAACTCTGTTTTTATTCTTACTCTAAGGTTCAAACTATGAATACATTATTTTGAGCATATCTAATGATAAAGTGTACTTTCAAAGCAAGTTATTTTTGTCTATCTCTCTGTTTGACTAAGGGCCGGTATCTTCACGTCCAAATACCGGTGTTTATTATGCACATTAAATTTTATCCAACAGATAGCCAATAGCAGTTTACTTTGACTCAAGAATAACGATATCTGCTCAAATTCAAATTCAAAATATGCTTTATTGTCAAAGAAACATGTCTTGTTGACAAAACAAACAAATTAAATTTTTACTATCTACCAAAATACTAAGTCAATGACAAATCACACATAAAGAGTCAACAATACAAAGATAATTACAGTCAACTTATAAAAAACATATAAGAGAATTTCAGGATTTATATAATAAGAAACAAATGATATGGCAGTATAAAAAAAAAACAGAAAAACATATAATAAAAATATGGCACAGAAAACTTAAACAATGAAAGATAAGAAAAAAATTAATTAAAAATGATCGCTATAATATTGTCCTAACTCATAATAAGCTCTCTCTAACAGAAGTTGTTTAGTTACCCTTTTAAAAGCCCCCAAGGTTGGAGCAAGATTTTATGAATTCGGGAAGATTGTTATACATCTTCCTGCTTTCGTAAACTCAATTTTGGGTAAGAGCCGAAGAAGGGATTAGCAAACATAAAATTACTAAATACTAAATTTTAAAATTTTCTATTGTGTTGCTATTTCATTTCAGCCTGCTTAAGAACAACCAGCTTGAAATCGTAACAGGCGGTTGGGTTATGAACGACGAGGCAAACGCCCATTACATCGGAATAATACATCAACTTTCCGAGGGACACCAGTGGTTGAAACAGCACGTGAACTACACACCAGTTAGTCATTGGTCAATAGATCCGTTCGGTATGAGTTTAACCCAGCCTATTGTATTGAAGAGTAGCGGGTTACAGAATATGTTAATCCAGAGAGTGCATTATAATGTCAAGAAAGAATTGGCGAGAAATCAACAGTTGGAATTTAGATGGAGACAATTGTGGGGTAAGAAATTAATGGTTATAGTTTTTTAATAGTTCAAAGGACGTCTTCGCCTAATGGAAGTCTTTCGGCAAGGGGAAAATATTTCCAGGAAAATCGGTAAGGGCCACTACCCTGAACTTCTATGACAATGAATTGTTTTTTTTTCGAAATAGTGTAAAGGAATTATTGGTAATAACATAAAACGTACGGGGAGAAACTTACATTCTATAACATAGAAAACTAGTCATAATTTTTAAAATCCGGATCTTTTGGTGATACCGGTTTGACTATGATGTCATACAGTTTTTTTATTGCAACTGTGGAACTGTCTAAACACATTTTATGTAATATGTCCGATACTTAAATTCAACTGTTTCAGAGAAAATGGCGTCTCAAAATAATAGTCGGAGATTTCCTGACAAAAAACTGCAAGAGTTTTATAATGGCTCATATTTCAATATGATTAAGGGTGTATATAAGTCAACACCCATTCGAAAGTTCAGTTAATAGGCCGCAGTGGCGTGCGCTCCATATCCGTACTTCCAGCAACTGCTGACTGCGCCTGTTTCATTGAACTGAGGTCTGACTGGTTTTTTTTCTTTAATTATATAAAATAATTAAGTAGTAAACATATTTTCAGCCATTACAAAACTCTTGTAATTGCATATTTCATAGGCGTTGTGCCTACTTTCCGGTCATATTCATTTTATATATTAAATTATTAAATAATTATATTAAAATGTATTTATTCAAGAAAAAAAAGGTTTTTTTTTGTATTAGATATAACCACTATGATAATTTTATTGACTTAGGGCAGGGACAACCATACAGGGGGTTAAGGGGATGTTCCCATCAATATTTTGTCCTATGGTTAAATTCGCATCTGATTAATATAATATGTAGCATTGATGACAACAAATATTTGTGTTCTGGATATTTTAATAGTATTTTTCTAACTAATATGGCACTACTGAAGGAAAATATATTGAGATGTTATATACAGAGTAAAAAACGTGTCCTTCTTTTATCATAGCTTTGTTAATACATGTCTGGAATAAGTTTACAAATTATAATAGGGTCATAGTAAAGTATTTAGTGATAAATAATTAGTGCCTTTCTTTTTTATTATATATACATTTTTTATTTTCGTATTTTAGTTTAAATATGTAAGCTACCATTTTTCATTACACTTACAGAAACTTTTTCTATTATTTATACATAAGAATATTTACCATAACATTATTATTACAGTCTTTTACGGAAATATGAATATGTTGAAAAGTTTGATGCTATTTTCACTGTAGGAATATTGACCATGTTTTGTTATCAAAACACGCTTAATTATATCTTTTAGATACTATAAGATTGCAGTTAAATTTTAAATATTGTATGGTATTAAAATAAACGGTATGTCAATTTTGTAGTTACTAAGCCCTTAATCGTGGATAATCTATTAGTTATTGCAGCACATATTATTTACTTTATTAATCATAGCAAATTAGATGTTTTTGTAAGGCAGAATTCTGATAAAGATGTCAGAGTTTTGTATCACAGGTACTTTATTAAACAATGTGACAAGATAATCACATTTGATGTATTATAGTTTTATATATATACATATATATATATATATATATATATATATATATATATATATATATATATATATATATATATATATATATATATATATATATATATATATATATATATATATATATATATATATATATATATATAATATATATATATATATATATATATATATATATATATATATATATATATATATATATATATATATATATATATATATATATATATATATATATATATATATATATATATATATATATATATATATATATATATATATATATATATATATATATATATATATATATATATATATATATATATATATATATATATATATATATATATTATATTATATATATATATATATATATATATATATATATATATATATATATATATATATATATATATATATATATATATATATATATATATATATATATATATATATATATATATATATATATATATATATATATATATATATATATATATATATATATATATATATATATATATATATATATATATATATATATATATATATATATATATATATATATATATATATATATATATATATATATATATATATATTTATATGTATATATATATATTTATAAAAAAATTGTTATTTAGTCATAACTTTTTTAGTACTTGAGATATTGTTATTAAATTTGGTAAACAGCATTTGAGTAATAAAAGGCATTTTTTGATTTGAAATATTTTTTAATTCTTTATCAGTGGCGGCCGTACAGGATTTTTTATTGAATATACTTGAAGAAAAAAATGGTACGCTACTGCTTTTTCTGAAAACAAAAATCATTTCTAAAATCCCCAGTCAGTTTGGAGCAAATTTAATCCCTTGCCTTTTTTTCGTGCGATGCAAGGATTTCAAGTTAAAAACTAAAAACTATTTTTATGTATGGCGTAGTTAAAATTTCCATTATTGTTAATTATTTCAGTGGAAAAACCTTTAACATCTTCGTATTCCATGATTGCATTTTTGTGACAATTGAACAATTGTTAGTTTCGTCTTTAAAGTGTGACATTTGAGTTTTTAGAGTAAATAAATGTCAGGTACATTACAGTTTATACAAAAAGGTAATTATCAGTCTAACTAGTGATTTCAAAATGGTGTTATTCAATAACTTTGAGTATGCTGATATTCATTTCGTTTATGGTTTCTGTAATGGAAATGCAAATGCAGCAGTACGGGAATACCAACGAAGATTTCCAAATAGAAGATTACCTTGCAAACAAGTTTTCATTAAAACGCATTTAATGTTTAGGAATTTTGGACTCAAAAAGAATCCGAGAAACGAAGGTAGGAGAAACGAACAATATCGAAACGTAATTTTAAATAAATTTGACAATGATAGGACATTAAGCCTACGAAGAGCAGCTCGTAATTTACAAGGCAACGCAGTTTTTGTTTCTAAAAATAAGGTTCATCGCGTTTTGAGGAAAGATCACAGGAAGCCATTTCAGATGCAGCCAGTTCAAAACTTACAACCTGGTGATGCCGAAAAACGTGTCAGTTTTTGCAATTGGTTTTTGCGCCAAATAGAGGAAGACGAGAACTTCTCAAAAAAATTTTTATGGACTGATGAAGCCACATTTACCCGAAGCGGCTCAGTAAATTTCCATAATTTACGAATCTGGAGCCATGACAATCCACGTGTTGTACGAACTAGAGCATTTCAGCAAGAATTTTCTGTTAATGTTTGGTGTGGTGTAATAAATGAAATTTTTTGCGGGCCCCATATTCTACCACCACGCCTAGATGGACAGTTATTTAATGATTTTCTGCAAAATGAGTTATTTCACTATCTAGAAAATATTCCTCTAAATCTTAGAAACGAATTCTGGATTCAAATGAACGGGGCTCCCGCGCATTTTGCACTTGTAAATCGCGAGTGGTTAAATAATAATTATCCAGAACGGTGGATTGGACGATTAGGAGCTACAGCCTGGCCACCACGTTCCCCTGACCTCACGCCTGTCGACTTCTGTGTGTGCCACTGACACAGTTAAGAGCAGATGCCGAAAATGTGTCGAAGTTAGAGGAGCTCATTTTGAGCAATTATTGTGAATTTTAAGGCCCACATTAATCCTTAATGATATTTAAAGTGCTCTATAAATTTTTTTCACGATCTAAGTTAATAGAAGTTATGAATTCTAGTTTTTGTAAAATTAATTACGAACTTAGTTAATAAAGAGTAGTTTCTGTAAAATGAAGTATCATCTTCAAAATTGAATTAATTCTAATTACCGTTTTACAAAATGAATCGACGATTTTAGAATTATAAACTCATCTGTCATACTTTAAAGACGAACCTAGCAATTGTTCAATTATCACAAAAAAGCATACCAAGAGTTGCCTGCTAACTTCTGCGATGTCACCCTGATAACCCAAACATAACGCAAATCTCCATTACAACGGGTCGATTACGTCATCTCTCCTTAGTTGTCAGACAAGCTTTTTTTTTAGAAACCCTACATACGTTGTTCAGAAATTATGAACTCACAATGCATGAAATAAATATCGGAAACCAAATAATTTTAAAAACTTGCTGTTACAATCCCACCTTAAAGGTTTTGCTACTGAAATTAACAATAATGGAAATTTATGCCATACATAAAAATGGTTTTTAGTTTTTTACTCGAAATCCTTACACCGCACGAAAAAAAGACAAGGGATCAAATTTGCTCCAAACTGAGTCGGGATTTTAGGAATGATTTTTGTTTTCAGAAAAAGCAGTAGAGTACCATTTTTTCTTTAAGAATATTCAATAAAAAATCCCGTACGGACGCCACTGATGAAAAATTAAAAAATATTTCAAATCAAAAAATGCCTTTTGTTACTCCAAGGCTGTTTACCAAATTTAATAACAATATCTCAAGTAATAAAAAAGTTATGACTAAAAAACAATTTTTTTCTTAAAACTTTAACACCCTGTATTTCGAAAACGAAGCATTTGCCGATGTATGTTTATATAAAAAATTAGGGCTTATTTTGAATGCAAAATGCGCTGTTAAAGTTTAGACACTGCAATTCGGGACACCCTGTATATGTATATATATATATATATATATACAGGGTGTTCAGTTAAGGGCGTACACTATCTATATCTCAAGAACCCTTGACTGCAGCCAATTGGAAAAAAGAATTCATGACTAAAATGGCAACGAGGAATCGTCCAAAAATATTTTTAACTTTGCAAATTGGCCGTAAAGGGGCGCAACTGTCAAAAGGAAAATACAAATTTAAAATTTGAGCAAAATTACTAAATTAAGATATAAGTTTTATAACGTCATTGGAAAGCTGAGTCAATTTTCTATGAATTCGCTTTAAGCCAAATTTTCATTGGGTTAATAATAAGGGTGGGGGAAACAAATGTGTGTTGTCATATTTAAATCGCTATATCTTGTACACTTCTTAACCAATTTTAATGAACAAGGTGTCATATGAAAGATAATTTTTACATCTCTTAATGGACTTCTGCAGTGATATAAATTAGTTTTAAAAAAAGAAGTCAGATGGCGCTATCCAATGTGATTAGAGTTTTCTTGAAATTTTTCTAAAATTTCAAATGGATCGGTATGCTTTACCTTATAAATTATAAAAGTGAATTATAAAATCTACATTTTGGCGAAAACCGCATATCGAAATCTTTATTCGTTTCGGAGTTGTTGCTAAATAACTGGTGATAAAAGAAGCAAAAACAAAAAAATCGAGTTTTATGAAGTTAGTATCTGACAAATAAATGATATTATGGAATTAATTAAAGCATGTTAAAGGTTTACTTAATAACCAGATTAAAAAATCTTAATTGAACTAATTGTAAGTAGTAATATTTTTATTTGCCTTCCATCACACTTTATCCAGGCTTTGGACTGGTCCAAACTTTAGCAGACTATTAAAATTTGGAGCGTGTTTAAAGGCCAACGGGCCATAACAAAGCAGAATAACATAACGAGTAACGTATGAAAAACCTTCGTGGCAAAAATACGAAGAAACAGGTAACGAGTAACAAGAACAAGAACAAAATTTTCAGAAAAATTAGGCATTTATGGGATATGTTCAAAATGTTTTCCATCATTCTGAATACAGCGGTACAGCCTTTGTTGTGTTGACGAGACAGCAGTTTTAATTTCCGCCACGGATATGCTGTTTATAGCCGTTCTAATTCTCTCGATCATATTTTCTCGCGTTGTTGGTCGAGTTTTGTAAACGAGATCTTTTATTCTTCCCCATAAATAAAAATCGAGACAAGTTAAGTCCGGTGACCTGGCTGGCCAAAGAAATAAACTTCCTCTTCCAATCCACCGGAAAGGGAACTGCTGGTCAAGGTAGTGACGCACTTGGTTTGAAAAATGGGCAGGACATCCATCGTGTTGAAACCACAAATTTCTTCTTGTCGCGAGGGTCACGTTTTCTAATAACTGTGGCAGCTCATTAATTAAAAATTGAAGGTATAATTCACCATTTAGAGTCCTATCAAAGATAAAAGGCCCGATAATCTTTCCTTCAACAATTCCGCACCATACATTCACTGTCCAACGATGTTGATGGTCGACTTCACGCATCCAATGAGGATTATTATCACACCAGTAATGCATGTTGTGCAAGTTTACTCTACCATTGCTGGTAAATGAGGCTTCATCTGTCCATAGTACTTTATCCAAAAAACGGCGATCTTCCCTTATCATGTTGAGAAGCCAATGACAATAATTTAAGCGATTGTCGAAATCCAAGTCTAGTAAAGCCTGGTGCAAAACAATATGATATGGATGCATGTTAAAATCCATCAAAATTTTATGAATGGAGCCAACTGAAAGTCCCAAGTCCCTAGAAATTTCGCGAATACTAGCATGTGGATCAACATTGATATAAGCTAAAACGTTTATGATATTCGTCTCATTTCTGACTCTGCGATGCCTTATTTGAGTCGAAGTTCGTTGAACTCTGCCAGTTTCTCTGAGTCGTCTTGCCAAACGAGTAAACACGTGCCTGGAATGATGCGTCCGATTAGGGTACTGCAAAGCATACTCCCTTGAAGCTCTGGCTGCATTTCGAAAGCACTCAAAATACACACCTAACATATCAAATGCCTCTTCATTTGTAAACGGCATTTTTACTTTAGTAACGGAAACAAGAAGTAAACTTTCTTTCACAAGACAATAAACAAACCAAAATGACAGTTACTGCTTTTATTGCCATGACAACGAGGCGCAATGTGTCTGTTGTTTTTCACGGCTTACTGTGACAGTACAAGGAGGCAAATAAGAAATAAGAACGCAATACCTCATGGTATGACATTGCTTACAATTAGTTCAATTAAGATTTTTTAATCTGGTTATTAAGTAAACCTTTAACATGCTTTAATTAATTCCATAATATCATTTATTTGTCAGATACTAACTTCATAAAACTCGATTTTTTTGTTTTTGCTTCTTTTATCACCAGTTATTTAGCAACAACTCCGAAACGAATAAAGATTTCGATATGCGGTTTTCGCCAAAATGTAGATTTTATAATTCACTTTTATAATTTATAAGGTAAAGCATACCGATCCATTTGAAATTTTAGAAAAATTTCAAGAAAACTCTAACCACATTGGATAGCGCCATCTGACTTCTTTTTTTAAAACTAATTTATATCACTGCAGAAGTCCATTAAGAGATGTAAAAATTATCTTTCATATGACACCTTGTGCATTAAAATTGGTTAAGAAGTGTACAAGATATAGCGATTTAAATATGACAACACACATTTGTTTCCCCCACCCTTATTATTAATCCAATGAAAATTTGGCTTAAAGCGAATTCATAGAAAATTGACTCAGCTTTCGAATGACGTTATAAAACTTATATCTTAATTTAGTAATTTTGCTCAAATTTTAAATTTGTATTTTCCTTTTGACAGTTGCGCCCCCTTACGGCCAATTTGCAAAGTTAAAAATATTTTTGGACGATTCCTCGTTGCCATTTTAGTCATGAATTTTTTTTTTCCAATTGGCTGCAGTCAAGGGTTCTTGAGATATAGATAGTGTACGCCCTTAACTGAACACCCTGTATATATATATATATATATATATATATATATATATATATATATATATATATATATAATGCGCTGTTAAAGTTAGGACACTGCAATTCGGACACCCTGTATATACATATATATATATATATATATATATATATATATATATATATATATTGTTCTTTAAATGTTAGAAGAGAAAGGTGAAATACATTTTTTCAATTTTCGACAGTTTTTTTTTCGATTTTAATTGTCCAGAAGGTTGATGTTTCTTTGTTATCAAACTGATAATATAAGTTATGAAAAATATTTACATTTGGTATTAATCGGAGATAATAATATTGGATCAGATATGAATAACACGCAAAAATAAAAAATCTGAAAATATACAGGGGTGTTTTTTAAAAAAAGTATTGTTGGATCATAACATAGTTATTTACTAAACTATACGGAAACATAATAAGGACTTCTGTTTTAGAGGAACCTTATGGCTTTTTGTCGCAGTGTCAAAAATATATACAGGGTGTTTAAAAACACTTAATGGGGGATTCCTTGTCGAGAAATGGGGCGAAAAGTTTATATGTACATGGATCCGCAAATGTTTGGTTTTTGAGATACAGTGTGTTGAAGTTGAAACTTAATTTTCAATTTTTTTAAATAACTTTTACGAGGAACGATATTTTCTCACACATTTGGTTGACCGGGGGTTTTTGTTCAGGTGAGAAATCGTAATTTGGTATTAGTTTATATGCAGCACCAAGAGGGCGCTATTATAATTTCACTTAATTTGCCGTAACTTTTTTGACTACGAACTTCGAGACTTTATGAATAAACCTTATTCCTTCTAATGTCTATTAAGCAAAAAGGGTATATCTGCCCAACAACGCTAGATATGATAGTTTTCGAGAAATTTGCAAATTTGTACATCGAAGCAGATTATCAAGTCCCTTAGGCGCTAGGTGAAGTCACCATTTATGTGCCTAGGGAACTCGTTTAATTTAATAATGTATTTCTAAAATTTAAATTATTATTTAATTATTCCTACTAGCTACTAGCTAAAAATTAATGAAACAATTACAGGAAATGATTGAAATGTCCACTTCCAACAGTAATAGGTCCACTTCGTCTTATCCAACGATTTTTAAAAGTCTCATTTAAAAACTGCCCAATGGGGTCAACATGTTGGTGCCACAAATTATAATTTCGCAGATTTAGAGGAAGCAGATTTTAAATAATTTTATAGGAAAGTGAGGTAGGAAGCGTGATTTAGCGGACCATGTAGGAATAACAAAATAATAATTTAAATGTTAGAAATAAACTATTAAATAAATAAAATCTTGGCCGCATATTTTTTAATTCGTTAAGATTTCGAAAATGGAAGCAGAATCACTAACAAGAGGCATTTTTTAATTGAAATTGAAGCAGGTTACCGAGTCCCCTAGGTACATAAGGGACTTGGTAATCTGCTTTGATGTAGAAATTATCAAATTTCTCAAGAACAGTCATCTCTAGCGTTGTTAAACAGGTATATCTTTTCTGCTTAGAAGAAATGTAGGAATAAGGTTTATTCATACAACGTCTCAGAGGTTGTCAAAAAAGTTACTGCAAATTAAGTGAAATTATAATAGCGTCCGCAGCGCCCTCTTGGTGCTTCAGAAAAACTAATACCAAATTATGATTTCTCACCTCAAAAAAACCCCGGTCACCAAATTGTGTGCAAAAATATAGGTAGTCGTAAAAGCTATTTAAAACAAATGAAAATAAGATATCAACTTAAACACCCTGTATCTCAAAAACCAAACATATGCATGACCCATGTACATATGAACTTTCCGCCTAATTTTTGGACCAGGAATCTCTCATTAAGCGATGGCCCATGCTTTTTAAAACACCTTCTATAAATAGGGAGTAATTGAAATATATGTAGTTCAAGAAACTATGTGTTACACAAGAAGACTAATCTGCCCACGATTGCTTCAGATACATAACATCAAGAAAAATATTTTTTAGCAAAGAAACAAGTTAAGTTGTGATTTACCTTTTTATTTAAGAAAATAAATTTAAATAGTGAACCCTTTTTTTTATAAAGTATCAGTTGACCCTTGAGTTTATTTTATAAAGATAATTCTAAGTAAGATTTTTTCCAATAACCTTTTGAATTTTTAATACGATTTATCTTATTGATTTATGTGGGCAATAGCTTCATTAATTCTGTCTTTTAAATACAACATTATATGCTAGGTGATGGTTGTAAACTTCTTTCAAAAACCCCAAAGGAAGTACCTGAAGTGTAGAATGAGCAGAATATTTGTCTTGTGTAAAATAAGCTTTGTATCTGTATGCTAAATTTTCATCTTTAATTCTAACTAGGTAACCTGGTCTGAGCTGACCGTATATTTTAACCTACTGCAGGTTGCAACTTACGTTTGTGATTACGATTAGAAAGCTATTTAGTAATACAGTTTATATTATTTATTTTTATTAAATTAAAAAATATTTACTTTTATTGTGTTGGGAGATTAGATTTTATCGATTTAGACGGAAATTGACTAATTATACACCGAATTTAGCATTCAATTATTGTTTAATCTGCCACTGTATAATCATTTTAGATTAGAAATAAATTATTATAAGGATATTAAAGGTTTATAATTGCAAGTTACTTCTGAGAATTGGCGTGAATAACGCTCTATACAGTGTTAGGTTTTTAAGTTATATATATATATATATATATATATATATATATATATATATATATATATATATATTCTTTTTTAATTATAAAGAAAATAATTAGTAATTATAATCAGTAATTAAAGCATTTTGTGACGTTTTTCCGCTCATTTTCTATTACTTATACATACTATACCCCTTGCGACTTAGCAAGCTGTTTTCTGTACTAGTTGTTGCTTTACGACACGGTGAAAACTCTAGTCAAATCCGTTAAGTAGTTCAGAGAAAATCGTGGACATACAAGAACATACACATCAGCTCCAAAACAGCAATTTTTATATATATATATATATATATATATATATATATATATATATTTATCAATATATATATATATATATATATATATATATATTTATAATATATATATATATATATATATATATATATATATATATATATATATATATATATAAAACGGCTAGAGATAAAAATATGGAATTTGGTGTGTTGATAGGGTTGAATATTGTGAACATTTGTAACCTAAAAACAATTGAATATCGTTTCCGGTTTCCCCGGAATCCACCGCGACTTCGTTATTTTAAATGGAACTCCCTGTATATTTTATGTTTTTTGAACTTTCTTAACAATTCTAAACAACTTTTGTATAACATAACCTATGTCTAAAATGTATAGTTCTAGCCGTTGTCAAATGGCGCCCTGGGTAGTAGTTTCATTGACGCAATCCTGTTCTTTACTTGGACTGTTGATAACTCTAGAAAGCAATAAAATCGTGTCGAAAGTTGTTAATTGAAGACTTACAAAATGTACGATAAAATCACCAAACACTTCTTAAAACATATGCTTCGCAAATATTGAGATATAAATAAAACACTAATTTAACTAGTAAAAACAATTCTGGAAATAATATAAAATTGCTGTTTTGGAGCTGATGTGTATGTTCTTGTATGTCCACCATTTTCTCTGAACTACTTAACGGATTTGAGTAGAGTTTTCACCGTGTGGTAAAGCAACAACTAGTACAGAAAACAGCTTGCTCTGTCACAAGGGATATAGTATGTTTAAGTATTTTCTTTATAATTAAAAAAATCCTAAAATTTAAAATTTTTTAAACGCCGTTGATATTGTTAAGAAATATACAAAAATCTGTATACGAAAATAAGAATAGAAATAAAAGAAAGGTAAGTATCCAAACATAAAATTAAAATAAAAAGAAATGAAGATTAAAAAAAAATTAAAACAATAAAAAGCACTGAGAAGTAAAAAATAACCTTAAAAGTTTAACTTATAAAGTCGGCGTCAAACTAAAAAATATTAATACATAATAAAATAAAATTTGTTTTCAAAGAGTTTTTATTTTGGTATGAAAATATAAGAATAATATGAAGTGGTGAGCAAGTAAAGAAAAAAATAAAATTTTAAACCCTGGTTGTTTCTATTACTTAGTACTAGTTAAGCATTTTTTTAAAAATCACTCCAAAATTAATAACCATTATCAGTAATTAATTTTAGTAGACAAATCTTGGAACAAATTTGTGAAAGTAAGGCAATCCATTTAGTAATACTTCGTCTAGTATGATTATACGGTGTGTCTACTTAAGTTCTCTACATATGGAAAACTTTTTTATTAGTAGTTTTACGGAAAAAAATTACTCTTTATAAAAAGTTCTGCTTTCTGCCAAAATAATACTAAAATATTCAAACTTGAGATTGCATATACAGTGTGGTCAAAAATTCCAAAAAATCGAAACTGACTCAAGACAAAAGTACCTTTAATTTTTATTTTATAGAAAAATGTAATACAAAATCTTACTTAGAATAAAAAAACATTTCTAGCACTAGATTCGTTGCTTCCTATCTGAAATCACTTCTTAAGGAATTTAAAACTTTGGCTTTTTACTGGCAAGTCCAGTTTCTTATTTTGTTCCTACCTACATAACAGAAAAATTTCCTTATTTATCGATTGTTGATAATGGCATTATCACTGCCATTGTCAATCACAATATTGTAATTACTTTATTGAAACATCAGTTTAAATATTATAGTAAAAAGAAATGCCGCTGAAATTAAGCAAAGAAGATAAAATTGAAATAATTTTAGTTGTCGGAGAAAATTATAAAACATTTCGAGAAGCTGCAGACATTTTTAACAACAGACACCCCCGTAAATATATACAGTGCACAACGGTGGGGAATATTCTAACTAAATTCAAGACTTTTGGAAATGTAGAAAATAACTTTAACAAGAAACGGAGGTCAAGGGTTGCAAATGACGAAACTACAAATCAACTAATGCTCTCTGTGATAGAAGACCGTAAAAAGTCCCTACGCAAAAGGTCAGCAACATTGCCAAATAACGTAGGTAAAGATACAGTTTCAAAAATATTGAAAGAAAACAGTTTTCGACCTTACAAACCAAAATTTATACATACCTTGAGACCAGGAGACTTTGAGCGACGGTTCGAGTTTTGCTGTCTGATACAAGATGATCCTTTTATGGCAAGACGCATTATTTTTACTGATGAAGCAATGTTTACTTCCAATGGGACTGTAAGTTCGCAAAACTATCGTTGGTGGAGTGACGTTAATCCTAATTTTGTTATACAAACTCGTGATCAGTATTCATTCAAAACAAATGTGTGGTGCGGAATTTATAAAGATAGAGTAATTGGACCAGTTTTTTTTCGACATAATTTAAATAATCAACGCTACTTGGATTTTCTAAATACTTACTTGTACGATTTTATTCATGAACTACCCATAAGTGATAAGTTCCAAATATGATACAAGCAAGATGGCGCACCCTGCCACGGAGCAAGGGATGTAAGACAATACTTAAATTTTATCTTTAATTGACGAGTAATCGACAGGTATTCTGATATTTTCTGGCCAGCTAGATCTCCGGACTTGAACCCTCTTGATTATTTCTTTTGGGGTTACTTAAAAGAGAAAGTGTATCCAAAGAGGCCATTTCAGAATGTTGATCATGTGGAAAGGGCAATTAGGGAAGAGATACAGGCCATGATTAGAAACGTTTTAAGAGAATTTTCTGTAAGAACGGAAATTATTTCAATTTTATCTTTTTTGCTTAATTTCAGCGGCATTTCTTTTTACTTTAATATTCAAAGTGATGCTTCAATAAAGTAATACAATATTGTGGTTGACAATGGCAGTGACAAAGCAATTATCAACAATCGATAAATAAGGAAATTTTGCTGGTATGTAGGTAGGAACAAAAGTAAGAAACTGGACTTGCCAGTAAGAAGCCAAAGTTTTACATTCCTTAAGAAGTGATTTCAGATAGGAACCAACGAATCTAGTGCTAGATATGTTTTTTTATTCTAAGTAAGATTTTGTATTACATTTTGCTATAAAATAAAAATTAAAGGTACTTTTCTCTTGGGTCAATTTCGATTCTTTGGAATTTTTGACCACCCTGTATATGCAATCTCAAGTTTGAGTATTTTAATATTATTTTGGCAGAAAGCAGAACTTTTTATAAAGAGTAACTTTTTCCGTAAAACTACTAATAAAAAAGTTTCCCATATGTAGAGAACTTAAGGAGACACTGTATATATATTGTGAAAATGTAAAAGAGCGATGGCTTAATATTTTACCAAATAGTGGTAGTGATATAAGTAACAATTATCTATTTAAAAATATCTGACTACTCTTTTAAAGGCTAAGTCTGAAATTCTAAATATCTGTATATGACATAGAGAATTTAATGCTCTTATAAATATGCACCTGATTCTCTCAACTCTGCGGTATTTTTGTCATTTAATAAAAATACCAAATACTAATAAAAATACGAAATACCCAATCTAAGTACTAACTGCATCTAAAGAAAGTATATTCTGAGAAATTCATATCAAGTGCTTAAAGTATTGTCCATTTACTTCGTGACAGTGAGCTAAATATTGAGGAAAGACGTTCAAAACGTTAAGAAAGAAGGCTGTTAGTTTGTTCGATATTTCCACATTCGTTTTCGATTGGCCGTCTCAGATCCTCCGGCTTAGTTTTGAAAACAACAGTGTTGAGATGTCCCCACAAAAAAAATAATCAAGAGGCTTCAAGTATGGGGGCAGAACTTGCTATTCAGTACTGCCCCTTCTCCCTATCCACCTTCTGACAAATATTGTCAAGGTATTCCCGAACTTCCGGATTGTAGTATGGGGCGCACAATCCTGCTGCAACCAGATGTACTTATTTGGTACTGCAATATTATCTAAAAAAACATTTTGGTGTAAATTCATAAAAGTATTTTACAGTGGTAAAAACGAACTTACGACAATTAGGAAACAATTGCGCTAAAGGCGAAACAATTTCAATTCTTAATAATTGCAAATATCTGGCACCATTCAGATTTCCTCTAGGAAAAAGAGCCAAATTATCCTCCGATCTGTTGTCCCAGCCCAAACGTTAAGTTTTTTTGGCAATTGGTTGTGATGTTCTCCTATCCAGTTAGGGTTTTCGCTCGCCAAATATCGACAATTATGCCTGTTGACAATTTAATTTAAAATGACAGGCGACTTATCGGAAAACATTATTTTACGAATGAAATCTGGATTGTCGTTACAAAGTTCCATCATCGTCTTACAGAATTCTAAACGTAATAATCATCAGATAGTTCTTGCACTAGTGTTATTATAAACAGTTTCCCAGCCGATAGTGACCCATTTTAAATGCCTATAGCTATCTACGGTTTGCACCACTCTATTTCTTTTGGTCCAAATTTTTTTGTAGTTGATCGCAATTTTTTTGACACTTGTACAGAGCGAGGGAAAAAAATTTTTTTGGAATTTAATGGAACACCAACGTCAAAAAAAGAGTCGTATCTAAGGTATCCGTATACCAACATACAGCGGTGAAACTGATAATTTTAGCAGTAAAAAATGAAAACAAAAATCTTGGTAATTTTTTATTAGAATTTACAAAGCGATTTACTCGGGCCTTAAACTTTATTTTCGTTGTGTTCATTTTTGCAGTTACTATACAGGGTATCCTAGCCGACCCCTTTTATACCAGGCATGCTACTTTTGCAGAGCGAATGAAAAAAATTGCCGTTTTTCAACATCTAATTTTTTTTTTAACAGAATGTTTGATAAACAAATAAAAACTTAAAACAAATGCTGAATGTGGTGTCCATTTTGTTCAACACACTTTTGAAATCGAAACGCCAAGTTATCGAAGGGTTTTGTAACATGTCTTGGGGTATTGCTTGAATCACGTTACGAATATTCCGTTTGAGGTCTTCAAGATTTTGTGGAATCGGATTATAGTATCTGTCCTTTACGTACCTCCATAAAAAAATCTAACAGGCCTGGCATAACAGTTATAGGCATTTGAAATGAGTCAATCTCGACTGGGACCCCTGTATAGGGTGGTGGTCCTGGTTTAGATCAATTTTTCTTGTGGAAAGATAGGGATTCTCCTGACTGACTAACATATCCAAAGCCTTATCGCCGTCTGTCGCTGTTTTAGGACAGCCAGACCGCGCAGCATTCTTTACAAACTGTAACGTTCTTATACAGTCCTCATAACACAGTATCATCAGAATGTGTATTCTTTGAGTTTTAACGAATTCATTATTTCAAATTTGACGTTGAGTTAAATGTATCTCAGAAAACATCTTTAGAATAATCAGTTGAATCTGTAAATGTAATAAAATACAGGGAATTCCGTTCAAAAAATAAAAGTTCCTATAAGTTACTGAAAAACGGTAAACTTGGCAATGTTGCAAATATCATTTTATAAAATGGCCATGGTATGGTAAATGGATTATAATTTTGATAATAATAGCCACGACTAGAACTTTTTTTTTATAATGAATGGACTAATAATTAGTAAAATTCTTGTTTCAGATGACTCTGGAGATACAGATATATTTTGCCACATGATGCCGTTTTATGGATATGATGTACCACATACGTGTGGCCCCGATCCTAAAATATGCTGCCAGTTTGATTTTAAGCGATTGCCCCATCATGGTTTACATTGTCCTTGGAAAGTACCACCGGTCAAGATTACAGATGACAATGTAGCAGAAAGGTAGAAAAACTACTTTATTAAATCAACACAAATTTTTGCCCAATTATCTGATTTCACAAATTTAGTTTGTCATATTTTTACTCTTATGTTCATGGAAACTGTATTATTATTCCTTGTATTAATTTTTATTTTGTGTTGATTTATTAAAACTGTATAGAATACATGTACGGAGTGGTCCACTTAAGATGCACTATCTCAATAAATAAGACACTAAGAAAAAAAAGTTAAATACAAAAAGTATTTGACCCTAAGTATATTTTTTATTTATAATATTTTTATGTATACAGGGCGTTCCATTGTGCCAGGACAGTAACTAACTTTTTTCTTTTTAATGAAATTGCATGAATATTTTTAGAAATTCTAATTCTACGCTTGATTTTGAGTGTTTTTTGTCATCATAGCATACGAAATTTTGAGTAGTTTTTGAGAAAAATTAACTTTTTCGGAAAAACAGGCTTTTGGAAAAATGTTATTTTTTCACACTTGAAGCCTAAAATTGTGATTTTTGGTTATGGATCCATGGGAGTGGTTAATATTTAATACTCTGACCCATCAAGAGCGAAAATCTATTATGCAGGGTGGTCACAAATGACCATCAAAAAAAATGTTTTTGTAACTAAAAAAACTTAATTTTTTTAAATGGAACACCCTGTATTTAGCACTTTTATTGTGTTTAGGATTTAATTCTGCATCATTCCATATATATAGTTTATATTCCAAAAATTAGTAGTTTAGAAGTTATGACGAATTTTCTATAATAATTCAGGTATTTTCGTTAAAAATCTAACTAAACCTAAATAATATCCTATTCTAAGTTTTTTTTTTTAACATTATAATTAAATGTAACATTAAATCAACAAGTAATGCAAGAAAGTAACTAATTACTTATTACAAAATATTTTCGACTTAACCCACGTCTTTGGCAATAGCCCAACGTTACATTTTTTTAAGTGAATCACCCCATATATTTTAACATTTTTGGATTATATGGCGAATTCTAGACATTTTTTATCTAATATATTATATCTTTAAATCAGTCAAATTCCTTTCATGGCTAGAGTGATTCACGAATCATAATGGCCTAATTGCACCCACGGCCACTCATAACTATCTAGATCCAATAAAGTAAGTTAAGCACCTCATAATGTGTTACTTTGAAGGTGAATAGCTCAAAAACTACTGTTCTAAATATAGACATGTTATATATTTTTGGAAAGAGAACAATGAGGCGCATCTAAAAATTTAAAAATATACAGGGTGTTCCTTTTAAAATAACAAAGCTCATGGTGATTTCTATATTTTTCGATAGTCATTTGTTTTTGATTTTAGCGCTATGTAAACCTTCAGATGAAATCTTACAACTTTCGTATTAACCACTTTTTTGTACCTTTTGAAATAAAAGATTTAAAGGGGTGGTAAATTATAAGGAAAAACCCTGTACAGGGTGTCCGGATTTGGTTGCAAAAGCACAAATACCACCCATACAAATTTAAGCTCGTGCAGCACTTACAGCCAGGGAATGCAGAGCGTCGGGTAGTCTTCTGCAATTGGTTTCGAGAAAGATGCGATATGGTTAGAGATTTTGAAAGAAAGGTTATATGGTCAGACGAAGCACATTTCAGTAATTCTGGTATACTCAATAGGCACAATAGTAGATTCTGGTCCCAGGAAAATCGACACCAAATATTTCTATATAGAAATTATTTCTGGACAATAAATTTATCAATCAATGGATCGGAACAAATGGACCTATAAGATGGCCCCCCAGATTTGTCGATTTCAGATTTCTTTCTATGGGGATATCTGGAAAATAGAATTTACAAAGACCAATATGATAATGTCCAAGATTTAGGAAATGCAATAAGAGAAAATTTTCGCTATTTACAAAATCATCCCGTTATTTTGCTTAATTCCCTAAAACGAATACGAAAATTGTGCGAAGCATGCATAGAACAAAATGGAAATCAGTTTGAACAGTTCTTTTGATTTCCTTGGTTACTGTAGTTCTTATACGACAGTTGATTTTTGCTGAAAGGCTTGTTACATGATAATTTATTACTGTTTTGTTCTTGTGTTACATAAATCTAGGTAGGTGATGCTTTTTTGGTGCGCAATTATCAATACATATTTTGATAAATAGATTTAATTACATATTTATTTTGATTTATTGTTAGGATGTAGATATTGTTGACGACTTTAAATAAAAGGCAGCATTGTTTTGCATGGCCTACTGCAAAATTTGGGATGATAATTATAAAAATTAGGATTTTTGTTGTTGTTTATTAAAATAGACCCATTCTATTATATATTTTTGAGAAGCTTTTAAAAAGACAAATCAATTTCTGGACAAATATACAGGGTGTCCCGTTTAAAAAAACACAATTTTGGGTCATATCTAAAAAATAACAACTCAAATGAAAAATATACGCCACTGGATCCAGCTTAAAAAACTGCATAAGCAGCAATTTTTCTTTTTGCGTTAAGTTAAAGGATAACCGAGATACGAGGGGGTCCCAAAATGCAAAACTTTCTATTTCGCCCTGTATCTCATAAACGAAGACGGCTATGAAAATTTTGTTTACGGCTTTATGAGTTTCACAAAAAATTAGCTCAGGTTCGTGAAAACCTCAAGGTCCTATCTTTAAAAATAAGAGAGATACCCTGCTTTTGCAACCCCGGATTTGGACACCCTGTACATAAATAATAATGTTCTATAAACTACATAATAAACCCTACAACTTTTATATTTTACAATTTTTTTTATCTCTTAACATTAATCTAATATTTGGGGTGAAGAATTATGAGGGATTACAGGGATTATAAATGTACCCCCCGCCCCCCATTAAATTGTACAATTCTCTTTGAGTAGTTTAATTTTTCAGATATCAACATCACTTTGGTTTCTTAAATGTAACAACTTGTATACTATACGTCGATCAAGTAAGTCTCTTGTTGCTGATTATAGTTATACCAGGTTTGATCTTTAAAAATGAAGAAAGAAAGAAGAAGAAATGTGAGCAGAACCCCGCCATATGAAGCAATGCATTCCCATTTACTCACTCCCCTTTATTGAAGAACGTTACCCGTCTCTCTCTAAGACATTGGCTTTTATGGTAGTGTTTTTGTCAAATTTCTCGGGTATCTTTAAAGATAAAGATATTAAAGAAGGTATATTTATAATCAGGATAGATACTTTGGATACTGGATTTAATGGTCGCACAATATACAAGGTTCCACTATCAGACTATATTAGGATTCCCTATACCTAACTTTTGTAGTTTTCCTGTAACTGAGCCAATAATAGGAGAATTTGAAGTTATAAGAGCCGTAATTACAGGAAAACTTTCAGTTGACGTTATATTTAGATATTATCCCCTAGGTGCACTAAAAAGGTTAAGAATTAGTCGAGATCTAGTGGCCACGGAAATTAAAATTTTTTTGTTGGCCAGTTAGATTGCCACGTTTTTTTGATACACCCCCTCCAAGATATATTTAAACAAAGTACCATAACTAGAGACCTACTAGCATATGGCGGCATGAAAGATAAAACATAACCGTGGGTTAATTTCTTAGTTAAACAGGATTTATATTTTTGCAGGGCGGAATTACTATTGGACCAGTATAGGAAAAAATCGAAACTCTACAAAACCAACGTGGTTCTAGCTCCTCTCGGCGACGATTTTAGATACGATCATATTACGGAATGGGATGTGCAGTACAGTAATTATCAAAAACTCTTTGACTACATGAATAAGAAATTAGATTTACATGTTCAGGTAATTAAACTTTGATTTAAAAAAAGCTTTGTAGAGTTAATTATGAACTATCCAAATTTGCAATCAGACTTTCAATGCATCCGAAAATGTACAAGGTGCAACAGAAAGTAAGTTTTTTTAGTGGTAAACCCTATATGGACCTTTATGGAACCTTAAATAATCCCAATTCATCATTAGGATTAGGATCTCAAGAATTAAGGGAACGTTTCCATCACAGGAGAGGAAATTCTCACGAAAGTATTCCTAAGGTTTTGGAAAAAAATGTTCCTTATAAATTTAATACAGTTCAAAAACTTACTCAAAATCAAATGTATGCTCAAATACTGACAAAGATTTTAAAAAAAAACCTATTATGGACTGATAAATCGAGTATTTCAGCCAGTTGTTTATTAAAGAGGCAACATTTTAGATGAAGGGCTTCGCAATTTGTTAGAGAAGTCCGATTTCAAAGACGACACACAGTTAACGAGTGTGGAATACTGAGAAATAAAATATTGGAACCATTTTTTTAAGTGAAGTTTCTCTGGGGAAGTACAGCATGAATTTTTACAGAAATGTAACAGAATTATTGGAATCTGCGAAAAAAAACACCAATTATGATTAATGGGATTGGGAGGAATGGAACAATTGCAAGGCCGGCAAATAGCCCCGATCTAACACCATTGTATAGGGATACCCGAAAAATGAAACAGACACATTAACAAACAGTCCATAGAAAATGCAATAATCCGACAAAATATACAGGATGAACCATTTAAAAGATCTTAGTTTTTGATAATTACATCTACAAAGTTTTTTTTTATTTTTAAATTTAACTTAATACCCGGTGTAAATCGGAAATGTTCCTTTTTTGGAAAATTTAAAAAATTATTGCAACAAAAACACTCTACCGAAATGCATTGCAGTTCCTAGCTGAAAAATGGAGAAGGAGCTTGGCAATGAATAAAGCAATATTAGCAGTTTTTTTAGACTTTAAACGGGCTTTTGAAACTTTATCAAATTATAAAAAAAGCATAAATAACAATAAAATCACAAACTGTCTAAATAAAACCAAAATGGCTTGTTCAATATTAAATTCTTCTACAAACAAAAAAATGTCCAAAGTAAACACAGTTCTATAACGAATATAAATGGATGTCTTATTGAAGACCCCTTTGAGATAATAGTAGTTTTAGTGCAAGCTTTGATCTTGGTTTTCAGCAATTAGACCGTATGCCTCAAATAAGTAATACTTGTCAACATAGCTTATTTCTATCTCCTGTAGATAAACATGAAGTGACCAACATAATCATGAAGCTTCCTAACAAGATTTCAGCTGGTATTGATCAGGTACCAGTCGTGATTCTAAAACATGTCTCTGATTTGATTAGTGAGCCATTAGCTGACATCATTAATTTCTTCCTGACAGGAGTGTTTCCGTCTAGTTTAAAGGTTGCAAAAATTGTGCCAATTTATAAAAAAGAGACCCTCATTCGGCAAACAACTATAGGTCAGTATCTCTTTTGCCTTCTATTTCGAAGGTGTTTGAGAGTCTACAACCGGCTCATGTCTTTTGTAGTCACAAACGAAATTTTGACAGAACGACAATTTGGATTTTTGTCCAAAATGTCTACTGAATTTGCTATCTTTAGAACAATTGCATTCATAATGAACGAAATTGATAAAGGTAAGGTCGCCGGGTTGTACTTCGATCTCACAAAAGCCTTCGATACAATAAACCATGACTTGCTTGTTCGGAAGCTTCAGGGTTATGGCATTCGTGGTACAGCTTCATTCTTTATAAAATCGAACTTAACCGACAGGACCCAGGTTGACTCTATAAATAGAAATGGCGTGGATTATTTTTCTCAACCAACAGAACTCCACCAGGGTGTTCCACAGGGATCTATTCTGGGTCCGCGCCTGTTCTTGCTTTATGTGAATAGTCTTAGGGATGGGGTGCACTCTGGGGTTACTTGTCAGCATGCAGATGATACATCTGTGATATTGTTAGGTGATCTCTTGGGGGGCCTCTCACAGGACTGTTCGCGTGCAGCTGAGCAGGTAAGTGGATGGTGCCTGGAGAATAATCTCAACTTAAATGCCGGCAAGACTGGCTTGCTGGAATTTTACAAGGCTTCCGCTCCTCTACATTGTATATATGTAAAACTGGATCATAAATCTATCCCAGTGGTATAGAGCTTAAAGTTTCTGGGTTTACAACTTGATGCTTCTTTTAGTTGGGATTGTCACACCAATAATTTAACTTCAAAACTAAACAGCCTATGTGGTCTCATACACAGACTTAGGGAACAGTTATTTCTGGAGACTATAAGAATGTTTTATTTTGCAAGCATAGTCAACCATTGTCTATGGAATTTTACGTTGGGGTTCATCCAAAAATGCTCAAACCATCTTTAGATGTCAGAAACGTATTATTCGATGCATTTTCAGGTTGCATCCGAGAATTTCATGTAGGCTTTTTTTTTGCCAAATTCCGGGTACTGACACTACCTTCCCTGTATTTCTTATCTTTAGTAAGTTTTGTTAAAGGACACCCGCACTTATTTTCTACTAATGCTGATGGTTATGCTGAGACCATGTCAGTTGTGACCAGAAACAGAGGTCAGCTTAGTATTCCAGCTCACAATTCTACATACTTTCAACGTGGCCCGTTATACAGGGCTGTCAACCATATGACATACAACAAATTAATAATTTAGAAAAAAATCGCAAACGTGTGACCAATTTCTTCCTTGAAAAATGCTATTATTCATTTGGTTTTGATTTTTAATCAGAAACTGCAAGTTTTAAAGTGTTGTGATCAGTCTTGTTCTACTGTTCTTAATGTGATCTTAAGTTTTTAAAAGTTAAGTTTTTTTAGAAATCTGTATTTCATATATTGTTTTTATTATTTATACAATATTATACTAATTGTATCTGCAGTTTTTGTCATTAGACTAGATTGTAGTACCTAAATTTTGTTTTTGACGTTGCTTTGTCACCATTTATTGTGCTTGTTTGGCAATAAAGAATATGAGTATGAGTAAACCATTGACCGGAAAAAAAAATAAATAAATTATACAAATAATATGGGGTAAGGGATAATGTGTCAAATTGGTTTAAAAACTACTTGAGTAACATATATCAAAAAACAAGAGTATCAAGTGAAAATTCGAGTGACATATGTATTTATATAGGTGTTCCTCAAGGTAGTATTGTAGTATTTTATTTTTTATATAAATAATATTTCATCAATTTTAAAACATATTCAGTTATTTCCTGATGACACATTAATTTATATACAAGATAGAAATATATTAGCAGCACAAGATTTTATTAATTCAGATCTAAATGTTTTATCAAATTGGCTTAAAGTTAATAAAGTAAAATTAAATCAAAATTCATGGTTTTGGGTAAAAATTTAAACACTAATAACTTGTATATTTAATTAGAAGGGTCAAATTTGGAAATAGTGAAATCCTTTAAATATTTAGGTTTAATTATAGATGACAGATTAAATTTTAACTTACATTTTGAAACGATTATTAGTAAAATTGCTGGTAAAATTGGATATTTTAAAATGACTTCTCCAAATTTAAGTTTTTCTCCAAAAAAATTGTTTATAATACCATTATCTATCCACATTTTCTATATGGTTCTACATTTTTGCATTTGGCCAACGTAGAAATATTTCATAAATTACAAATTGTTCAAACAAAGTCATGCAGATCTTACTAAATTGTGATAAATATATAAACATATACAAAAATTACTTTAATGTTAAGACAATTAGAACGGTTAAATGTTCGTAATTTAATTTTTTATTTAGTTCAAAGTTGTATTCTCGAATATCTAAATACATTTATAAATGGAAACTCTGAAGAACATAATTATAAAACAAGAGAAAACAAAAACTTACATTTAAATTATGTTTTTAAAGGTGTTACTTATAAGTCAATTTTTAGTAGAGTCAATTCAATATAATAAACTACCATTTATTATAAAGTCTCAGAAATTTTATAAAAAATGTAAAAATAACTTAAGAGATTATTTATTTAAGAATCCATTTTGAAAAGCTCAAACAAGTTAGCATCATCAGCAGATGATATAAACTAAAGTAATTTATCTTAACCGAGACTTTTTATAGGTAAATGTGGTCACACTTGATTGCACCCGACTGCACCGTTGTCAAGTAAGCAATAGAGAGGACTATAGGGAATAGGCCCTCTGTCTTTATTTAGTGCTTTCTTACCACATTTAACTATTTCTATACTCTCAAATGCATCCGATAATCTATTATTAGATACATTTTTAATGAAGATTATTTATTCCTATTTGGTGATTGTTTTCCAAAGCATGTTGGACAACGCTTGACTTTTATGTTCTTCCGTATCTTAAATGTGCCATGTGTTCTTTAAAACGAATGTTTATGGAGCGTTTAGTTTGCCCAACATATTTTAGATCGCAGTCATTACAACTAATTTCATAGATGCCTCTCCTCTCCTTCAAGTCGACTTTGTCTTTAGGGTTTCCAAGGAGATTTTTCAAACTGTTCTCCGTTTTGTTGGCTACTCTAAAACCTACGTTTTTAAATACTTTTTCTAGACCTCTCGTATATCTAGGATAGTTACTTTAGTTTATATCATCTGCTGATGATGCTAACTTGGTTAGCGAAACGCGCGTCCAGAACGTAACAAGTTGTGGTGTAGTGTAGTTAGAACTCTTGTATTTTGATCTATCTTCCACCACAGGTTCCAGTGTTAGAACATTTTAAAAGCTGATAAGGAACACAAAAGTATGGTTTCTGAAGCTACTTTAGAGTAGTCTATAATATTTAGAATGTTATGCTCTAAATAATAAAATAAATAAAAAAAAATAAAAGAAATTAACTAACTAACTAACATTCCCCCCATTTTTCCATTTTTTGGGGACCTTTCCCAGGAACTCTCCACAAAATTACTTTTCTGCGAAATTCCCTATCACTAGTTGCAAATTACGTTTCGACTTCTGTCAGCTTTTAAGTAAACCACAAACACAAGACAATATCCATCAAGGTTGCCAAATTTGAGAGAACATTGGTACAAATCGGTGGCGTCAGTAGATAGTAATGTTATTACTCACGTGATCAAAAACCCGTTTTAAAAATCAAATTAAAGCGAAACGAATTATATTTTTTCCGGTTACAAACGCAAAGTCTTTCTGGATGTAGACATTTTCGTATTAAAAAAAATAATCCAAGTATCGTACTACTCAATTTAATTATGTTTTAGGCTCAGTTTGGCACACTCTCTGACTACTTTTACGCTGTCAAGAAAGAAAAGCAAACCGCTGAGTTTCCGACACTGTCCGGGGATTTCTTCACCTATGCAGATCGGGATGATCATTACTGGAGTGGCTACTACACGTCAAGGCCCTTTTACAAGCGGATGGATAGAATTCTTATTAGTTATATTAGGTTGGTCTGGTATATATACTTATTTATTTTAGGGCCAGGAAATTTTAAAAACCAAATTGAAATTATTCTCGATTTCCACGAGTTTACTTTGATTAATATTGCACACAATATTAATCAAACAGAGTGTCTCTAAAAGGTTTGTACAAACTGCTGCTGGACCGCTGAGACCAAAATAAGATGATTTAAGATAACTTATCTCTTAGTTCGAAAGTGCTTCATAAGGGACTTATTGAAGGTCTAAATTTAAAAAAAGTATACTAAACAAAAAAAGTTGCTGTGAGTGAAGAAGATGTTATTTGGCATGCGAATTAGTACTCTAAAAAGGCTTTTTTGGCATATTTTTTTGAATGGTAGGTGGTACGCAAGTGTGTAAACATGGATCCGTGACATATGGATTAAAAACTGTATATATCTACACAATGCATTTTAAACTTACAAATACAGTCGACACTGTTTATCGTGAAACTCTATATAGTGAAAAACTCTTTATAGTGCAATTTTTTCAAGACCTACAATATTTTAATGAAATTTCATGTAAAAAGCCTTGCATATAGTGAATCTGTAAAATAGTAACACATAAATCAGGTAGATTTCTGTGAGAAATCCGGGGAATAACCCATTTTATAGAAACCGGGGAAAAACTCATTCTGTAGTCGAGGCCAAGTAATTCGCAAATTCAGGTTCAGTTTGTTTTTGTTTAAGAATCAAGTAAGATGTCCAAGCGAGTGTGTTTAAGTTTAGCAGAGAAAATTAAAGTTTTGGAGGAAGTTGATAAAAACTGCAAAAAAATTTATATTGCTGCAAAATTTGGTGTTTCTCCAAGTTGCGTCTCTTTGATAATAAAAAGTCACGGCTGTATCACCAAGAAAACTAGTGTTCCAAGCAGTCGAAAACGAGTACGGGTGTGTTCTTACGAGGATGTAAATGAAGCAGTTTTACGATGGTTTCAAGTGGCCAGTACGCAACAAAACGTACCAATATCGGGAAATTTAATAAAGCAAAAGGCTCTACAGTTTGAAATAATTTAATTGCGTTAATTTTCAAGCTATTGAAGGGTGGTTGAGTGCCTGGAAGACTCGCGATTCAATTGTTTTCAAGACGGTGTCTGGCGAGATTGCAAGCGTTAGTCAGGAGGACTATGACATTTGGACTGAAACTGTTTTAAAAAGTGTATTGAAAAAGTACGAGCCAATTTCATTTGTGATGAAACCGTTTTGTTTTTTAAATGTTTGCCAAATAAAACTTGTGCTTTTAAAGGTGATAAATGTTTTGGTGTTAAAACAAGTAAAGAAAGGGTGACACTTATGGTTGGAGCAAACATGGTTGGCTCAGAAAAACTGAGATTACTGCTCATAGATAAAAGCAAAATTCCCCGTTGCTTAACAGGAGTTAAATCTCTGGAGTTAGATTACGCCAATAATAAAAAGGCATGGATGACTTCTGAGATTTTCGAATGATGGATCAAAGAACTGGACACGAAAATGAAAAGCCAAAAGCGAAAGATTGTGGTGTTTAAAGTAAAAAATTAACGAATATTGAATTGATCTTTTTTCCATCAAACATGACGTCCAAATTGCAACCTATGGACCAGGGTATTATAAAAAATCATTGCCGAAACAGAATTGTTCACAAACTTGTTAATGCGATTGATAGCAACTTTCCAGTCCACAAATTGATTACCCTTAAAGAGTGTATAACCGAAGTCGTTAAAGTATGAAGTGAAAATGTTTCTCAGAAAACTATCAAAAACTGCTTTTCTAAAGCAGGTTTTACTGAAAAAAATTGACAAATGGAAGGAATAAGACGAAATGGATCCCGCTACCTTAAAAAAGCAATGGGGTATTCTTCAAAAAACTGCTACCGTTGACGCAGATTTTTTACTTGAAGATTTCTTAGGAATCAGCAATGATGTTGGTACGACAGATCTTCCAACTGACCAAGACGTAATTGACGATATAAAAAGTATGGAAGATCATGAAGAATAATCTGAAATCGGGGAATGTCCTGCTAAATTTAGTGAAAATGATATATGAAAAGCATTTGAAATTGTACGAACTACTCTCAGGGGCCAGGAAAGTGTACCTGATCAAATCATTATTCATTTAAATAAATGCGAGGCTTTGTTGAGCAACAATTATTTTTCAAAAGTAATGTTCAAAAGAAAATAACTGATTATTTTTCCTAGTACATAATATGTATGTTATTAAGCAATTTTTCAAGGCTACACACATTTTAAATGTAGTATGTACATATGTATTAACGATTTTGTATTATTCTTTTTATTTCGTATGTAGTACATACACATATCTATGTTTGTTTTTTTAAATATAGGAATGCACATTTCAGATTTTTTTTATATTTTAAAAAATTAATTTCTAGAGCTGCAGAGACCATTCACTCGTTGACCCATCACAGTGGTAAACCCGGGGCCGATTGGGTTACAGACAAAACAAATGGATTAGAACATCTGCTAGTCAGCGCCAGACAGGCGCTTTCATTATTCCAACATCATGATGGCATTACCGGAACAGCTAAGGATCATGTTGTCATTGATTATGGTAAAAGGTATATTGAGACGTATAATTTTTGATATAAAATGTGATAGCACTAACATGATTATTAAATAATATTTTCATATTGTTAGGAACTGTCTAAATTTGATACTTCTAAGAGCCATCCAAGTATAGAACACATTTTTGATTTATTTCCTTCATCAGTTTCAGGCAACAAGACGATGAAAACAGTAATTTATACCGGGTGTCAACGAATCTATTAGACAGGTTTCACCGGAAATGACTCCAGTTTTCGATGTTTTAAATGGAATTGGATTCCTGAGACAATTCTGAATCAGAATTTGACATTTTAAAAACTTTTTACGCCTACTTGATTTTTTTATAACCATTTTAAGGTGTCCGTGACCAAACGCAAATTAATCTAAGGATCTGAAATGATGACAGAATAATACAATCGCTAAGTTTTAGCGATTAATCTGATAGCTAAGGACAAGAAAAGTTGATGATATCAAATTTTTGTGTGAAACTATTTTTTTTTTCAAATGGCGACCCTCTTTAGACAAGCACTTTTTGAAAAGAGGATTTTTCTGCGAATCTAACGGTACTGACTTTTTTGCGATCGGATTAAAAATAAGCTCAAAATTAAAATATTACTAAGAAAAATACTCCATAATCAATTATTTACTTTTATCAAGTGTGCCATGGATATCCATGCTGGATATTACGTAGGATTTTTAATTGTGGCAGTTGGTTGATCAAGATTACTTACCTTGGATCTATGCGTCATGTCACGTAAAGTCTGCCCAGCCTATGAAAAGAATGCACGCCTATGCGTTTAACGCTTGGAACAGCATTTTTTATACAGTTTTCTGCTGCCCCTCTTTAGGTGTCGTCAACAAATTTAGGCGTGCAAATCTGTATCTTTGGCTAACAAATAGTTCAGAGTATTAAACAAAATTACAACTTCAACTAATTTCAATAACGCTGTAAAATTTTAAAGAAAAATATTCGAGTTCACTGTAGTTGTTCAAAGTGCATTTCTCCTTGGTCACGACAGATTTCTGCTCGTTCATTTGCTTCTCTCAACACGTTGTGTTCACGTACAATCCTTTCTTCTAAGATTGCAAGAGTGGCTGGGATGTTACATAGACTCTTTCTTTAACATATCCCCAAATAAAGAAATCGAGAACAGTGAGATTGACACTGACAAACAAAAATCTTTTTTGGCTTTTTCGCAATTGAATAAAAATATTTAACTTTAAATTAATTGAAGCAAATATTTAATATAATTACATAGCGCTCAACATGTAGATTAGTCTTTCTACGGATTGTTTCGATACATAATATAAACAATATTATTTAAGCAAGCATAAGAAATTATATCATTTACCTTAAGTTTTTATAGACACATATTAGTTGTATAAATACTTTCATCCTATCGGGACTCATCAGTGCGCCGTTCGTAAGAGAGAAACATTAAATTAAATAATAGAAAATAATTGATTTCAAAATTTTAAAATTTGTCAATTTGTTTGATATGTAGGTATTTATTAAGGCAAATGATATAATTTCTTATGCTTGCTTAAATAATATTGTTTATATTTTGTATCGAAACATTCCGTAGACAGACTAGTCTAGGATTGGAAGTTGCCTTCAACTTGGTGATCCGAGCCAGATCAGCTTGGTCCAGCTGAAATTGCCTAAATCGATGGAAAGTTCACATGTTGAGGTTTGTCAATAACTTTATTATTAAAATGTTTAATTAAGTAATTAAGAACTTCTCTGGTATTGTAAGGCGGTGCTCCATCTTGCTGGAAGTAAATTCGGCGTAAAACTTCTAAAGGTAGATCATTAAGATGTTGCTCAATTTCATTGCCTAAGTACCTAACCCCTGTTAATTTTCCTTGAAATAAAATTGGCCCAATCATTCTGTTACCAACGACACCAGCCCAGACATTGACACCAAACCTTTCTTGAAAATTTCCTACTTTCGTTTCATGTTGATTTTGTTGGGCTTAGTAACGATTCTTTTGCTTGTTAAACATACCATTATATTATTAAATCTGGATTCGTCAGAAAATAAGATAAAGTTGATAAAATTTGGGTTAATTCTACAATTTCGGAGCAACCAATCGCCATCGTCAGGATAAAAATGTTGGTGTAACTGGTACTTAAGAGCTCGAGATCCGTGTTACTTTAGTATTTTTCTAGTTGATTCATGACTTAAACCCAGTTCGTGATTAATTTTTCTTAAAGAGACAGTTTTATCAACTTCAACCATAGCAAAAACGTTAATCTCCATTTCTTCATTTATAATAAATCTGCCTTCCGCCACTTGATTTCCTTCTTGATGCATAAAACGATTTTCGAGATATGGAAAATACTGATGGACTGGATGTTACCGGTCGGGGTATCTCTGAGCATACAACTCAGCAGCATTCCTTGCATTTTTATGATATTCTCTAACTATTAATAACATATCGACTTTTTCACATTGAATATACATTTTTTTGACTTTTGAAAACAAAAATAACACTAAAAATCAAGAAAAATAAGGAATCTTATGTCTACTCAGAAAGAATAGGTAAAGTCAAAACAAAAAATTCTACTTAATATCCAGCATGGCTATCCATGACGCACTTGATAAAAGTAAATAATTGATTAAATTGAATTAAAAGTTGGCACCGTTAGATTCGCAAAAAAAATCCTCTTTTCAAAAAGTGCTTGTCTAAAAAGGGCCGCCATTTGAAAAAAAAAATTAGACACAAACATTTCTCTTGTTCCTAGCTATCAGACTAATCACTTAAACTTAGTGATCGTATTATTCTGTCATCATTTCAGGTCCTTAGATTAATTTGCGCCCTGTCATGGTCACCTAGATGCAGTTTTAAAAATGGCTATAAAAAACAAGTAGCCGTAAAAAGTTTTTAAAATTTCACATTCTGATTCAAAATTGTCTCAGGAATCCAAAAATGGAAAAATATACAAAGTATTCCATTTAAAAAATCGAAACTGGAGTCATTTCCGGTGATAAATAAATTGTCAAAAAAAAGAAAAGAAATAGAATATACATTTTTACAAATAGTAAACAATAACAGTCAAGTAAGTGCATTAAATAAGTAATATACCGAATATATATATATATATATATATATATATATATATATATATATATATATATATATATATATATATATTAATTAATGCTCCAAAAGGAAAATCTTTAGTAGCTTTTTAAATTTTGCGAAAAATGTGATTCTTTTTAAAGATTGAGTAGTTCAGTATAAATTTGAATTCCACAATGACGTAAAGATTTTTTTGCAAAAATTACTTATATATATATATATATATATATATATATATATATATATATATATATATATATATATATATATTTTAGGTATTTTACTGGAATATGGTCTCTAACTTTATACATTATTCCTATTATCGGTAGTATACTTCACCTTAAACTTTGAATATGTTTATTCCAATTAAGATTTTCATGTACAGTGTGTCCCAGATTCGCTTCTGTATATAGGGATCTCGGCTCCTATTATCCCTAAAGCAAAGGTTAAATGGGGAAAGTTTTAGAAGAAACTTATTGCATTCGATATCTGGCTTCAGAGTTACGATCGATCAATAAGTTTGGGAAATATCGGCGAAAAACCGAAAATGGCGGATTTCGTTTTTCGTCAGTATATCCAGAACGGTAAATTTGACAGCTGTCAAAATGTGTGCCTGTCACATTTTTAAGTCAAATAAGATGGCGTATACCACACGTCTTCATTGTTTTTTGTTAACCCGCAACCCGCCTCAACTTTCATTTTTCTTATGACCGCCATATTGGATTTTTCGATTTTTGGAAAGAGCCTAAAATTTCCAGTCTAGTGATATCTCACAAGTGCATTAAAGATTTTAGTGTCATCAAAATATCACACTTCGTAAATTAGGTTTCAATGTTTTTAAGGGAGGCCATGATTTATTTGTCACAAGATTACATTAATAAGTAAGTAATGTATTGAACGCATTGAATTTTCAATACAACATGAACGTAAATAACGACTTAAAAAAATCTAAATAAGCTTTAACTACTTTGTAAGTGGGTAACATTAATTTACAAATCTGCAAAATGACGTCCATTTGCATCGAGACATTTTTGACAATTGGTGACTGTTTTTCGTACGACCCTGGTAAGTGTATTTCAGTTAATATTCCTAAATGTGTCCAGAACTTTTTGTCTTAGGATTTCTATGGTCACGGAGGGATCAAATTCATAGATTTCATTCTTCCTGTGACCCCAGAGGTAGAAATCCAACGGTGACAGGTCAGTGGATCTAGGAGGCCAAGATATTGGACCATTTAAATAGCTCGTAAGGCTTGTACAACCTGGTTTCGCAAAAGCTCTACGTACCTCTGCCCGTTTAGGTTGTAGTCAAGCAAAAATGGTCCAATAAGTCGATTTTCTGGAATGATTAATAATTTATAAATAGGTGCCCAACAGTCAAGGGCGGCAGGGTCGGCCGGGTGGTACTAGAAACTATAAATTATAAAGGGAAAATTAACTTTATTTATTAAAAAGTAGATATTTTCTTTCCAAAAATAATTATCACAAACATCCCGTAATGAATGAGCTTGTACTCAGTTGAAACCTACTCAGCTTTATTATGAAAAGGAAAAACATATTTGGTTAGCGGGAAGTAATAGCCGTAATAAATTATTTTGTTGGTATTGCATATTAATTTCGGAAATACTAAATCAATTTATTTCAATGATATAATAATCTTAAAGAAGTACACCGTGCCCTAATAAAACATAAAATATCAAAAGAACAAACCCCTTGCGCTTTAAAATTTACATTATTCGGAAATACAGCTGAACGCCTTTCTATAAATCATAATGAAAATCGAAAAATAATTCGACATTTGATTAATGTAGTATTTTTTTCATAACGCAAGAAGTAGGCTTCCCGGGTAATAATAAATCATTAAATTCAAACAATCAAAATAATTTTAGAGAATTAGCTAAATCTGCAGAAAATTTAGATAAAGTGTTAATAATTTTATACAACCCAGTTCTATTTTTATAGGTTCTTCGAAACTACATTACAAAATTATTGAATAAAAATGTAATACAATATCAAAAAAGTGAGTGGACTGACTAGAGTAGAACGTTTTACTTTTTTTTATTAGATTATACTCTTTTAGTATCATTAAAGAACTAAACGAAAAAAAAAGATTATTATTTGACCATCATTTGGTGCCTATTTAAAAAAGGTTGGTTAGATTAACTTACCAATGATCCCACACCAAACGTTACTTCCAAATCTGATCTCTAGACGTCTCTCTGCCACTTCGTGAGGATTTTGCACAGCCCAATGATGACGGTTATGCCTATTAAAGACTCCACAATTCGTGAACCTGCTCTCATTGACAAGACATGATTTATAAAATCAGGATTTTCATTACATACATAGTATACCACTCACAGAATTGTAGTCGTCTTGGAAAATCAGTTTCCTTAAGTCCTTATACTATTATGGATTTGTATGGATGGTACTTTTTTAAAACTCTCTGTACTGTTGATTTTGGCACATTAGTTTCCTGTTCTACGGTTCTTACCGATGCACTAGGGCTTTCGTTGATAGCTTGTAAAATGTTTCTCCCTCGATTTTCATTGTTATTATTGTATCCGCTTTTAGGTTGTTCGAAGGCACCATGGTTAATTAAATTAACTACGATTTTCCTGAATTGGGTTTTATGAGACTGCCGTCGTTCGGGGTACATCTCCAAATACCTTGCTGAGGCAATGTCGGCGTTTCTGTATGATTGAAAGTACAGAGCTGACATGTCAACCTTTTCTTCATTTGAATACGGAATGCCGGCGATTTTCTATAGGTAAATCAAGGCCTCCTTAGAAAAAACTGAAACCTAACTTTACGAAGTGTAATATTTCGATGATACTAAAATCTTTAATGCACTTGTGAAATATCACTAGACTAGAAATTTTAGGCTCTTTCCAAAAATCGAAAAATCCAATATGGCGGCCATAAGAAAAATTAAAGTTGAGGCGGGTTGCGGGTTAACAAAAAACAATGAATTACCGTTCTGGATATACTGGCCAAAAACGAAATCCGCCATTTTCGGTTTTTCCCCGATATTTCTAAAAACAATTGATCGATCCTAAATCTGGAGCCGGATATCGAATGCAATAAGTTTCCTCTAAAACTTTCCCCATTTAACCTTTGCTGTATAATCCCTGTACAGAGAAGCGAATCTAGGACATACTGTATATATAATCCTAAAAATTGCATTGCGTTCTGAATATTTAATAATATTTCCATTAAAGGTGTAAGTATTTAATTTTAACTTTATCTATAAACATAAATAAAGACTTGTCAAAATTGAATGATAATTTCTAAGAATTTAGCCAAGCGAGGGTTATTGCCAAGTTATATTGCATGTCATAAAATAATTAATAATAAATAATTACAGGTTGCTTCAGGCGATCCACAATTGTCAGCGGGTCATACAACTTTGCGTCAATGTTCTTCTTGAGGGTGCGGGATCCCAAGAACCTTTCGAACAGGACGTGACATACTACAACTTGGAGGACGTATGGCATGCTCACAACAGTTTGCCGGAAAAGATGCAAATAACCATTGGGCTTCCCGATTTGCCTTCCAAGAAAATCGTTATATATAACTCGTTGGCTTTTGTCAGACACGAAGTCGTCACTTTTAATATAAATACACCGTTTATTGAGGTAAATAGTATGGCATAGTTTTTTTTACAAACTTACGAATGCAGGTCTGTGGTTCAATTAGGGGTCAATTGAATGTGTAGATTTTTTACAATGACCAATGACCTTTTTTAAAAATTTATTAGACTGCAATTTTGTTCTGTCATTGAAATTCTACCAAATTATTAGCAGTTCATGCCCATATGTCCCTTGATTTTTTTGCTAAAAGTCCATCGTTTAATTAACTTTTAGCTATGTTACGATCAGAAAGACCGACGGAATTGGAAAAACTTATTTTTGGGTACCTAAGGATTTTAAAATGTAAAGATCTGAAAAAATATTGGAGAATGATTTTTCACAATTATTTGTTTTTTAGGAGGGCAATAAAATTTTTGAACGCTCGCATCTTTTTTGAAATTTCATAAGAAATGTAGCTATTTGGACTTGCACCGCTAGAAGAGATTGATCAAAATTACCCCCAAAAAACATTTTTTAAACTTTAAAAAAGTAACTTCTGAAACAGAAACTATACTTATCAGCATTTATAATGCATCACTGATTTTTAACATTAATTTCAAATGCATATATTTTTGTTATTATTCAATCGATTTTAACAAACTTTTTTCCTGAGAGGTCATTCCTTCTATTTCCTAAAGCTCTAGGCAAAGTTGAAAATTTTGTTATATTGTACCAGGAAAACTAAAAATTACGTAAGTATGTAAATAAACCAAAATTTAATATGACTGCCAAAAAGAGATGGGGCATGCAGATTTTATTTTTTCATGTGCTACGGATACGTAAAGATTTACTGTACCACATCAGCAAGTTTGAAATTTTTAATACAGGGTCAATAAAAAGATAAACACTTTAAACCATAACTTAGAAATATGGTTAATTAAAAATACACTTAGCCATTGAACATTTTTGAATACCTAAAGATATACTGCTAATTTTAATTTCCTTGAACAGTGTTGCCAAGTTCAATTATTTACAAGATTATATATTTTTATTATTTTTAATTTTTATGACTTGGTATACACGCCAAGTAAAAAACAAGTAAAGCTAATTTTAGAGCTACTATATGCCATCGCAAGGTTTGACACTTGGAGTCTTAATACAGGGTAGATGAAATTCTATAAGGTCCAAATGGTTTATTTTACAATTGAGGACACGGTTACAGATTTTCTCAGAGATGTTACCCATTAAACTTATACCAAGTAATACAAAAACATTATTAAATTTGGCAACACTGTTTAGGGAAGTTAAAAAGTTAGGCGTACATATCTAGGTATTCAAAAATGTTCGATGCTTAAGCGTATTTTTAATTAACCATATTTCTAAGTTATGATTTAAAGTGTATATCTTTTTATTCACCCTGTATTAAAATTTAAAGTTTCAAATTTGGGCGTATCCGTAGCATATGAAAAAATTAAATCTGCATGCCATGTCTCTTTTTGGCAGTCATATTAAATTTTGGTTTGTTTATAAGCTCACGTGACTTTTAGTTTTCCCAGTACAATGCAACAAAATTTTCAACTCTGCCTAGGGCTTCAGAAAGTAAAAGGACAAAAACACAACTTTGTTAAAACCGGTTGAATAATAACACAAATATATGGATTTGAAATTAACGTTAAAAATCAGTGATGCATTCATTATAACCGTTGACTAGTGTACTATTATAAATGTCTACCAATACTATATTTTTTTAGCAAAAAAATGCTTGTAATCCAGGTATAAACCAGTTTTTTTATATGTATTCTAAAAGTAGATGCTATATGAAGGCGCACAAACGAGGAATTTTCAATATCCGACATAACGGGCGTGACGTCAGAAACGGAAATAGTTGAACCTGGAACACAATGGACTTATGTTTCTTAAACGTTTAACCTAAAAGCCAAATGATATACAGTTGAAGTAAAAACATTTGGCATAATTTGCTTTGTGTTCAAACTGTTGTCTAACAGTCAATTTTAACAGTAATTTTGTATATTCGAAATGACAAAATCATAATAATTATGAAAATGAGGAAAAAGGAACGTAAAAGTCCAATCAGCCTTCTTGTGGTAAAATTTTAATTTATCTAATTCCTACGCGTTTCGATCCTAGCGGATCATCATCAGGGGACAACTGATTGCCTGCAAGTACAAAATAATTCGAAATAGTATGGAAAAATTCTACTTAAGATGTATATAAAATAAAAAATTATATAAATTGAAAAATTGAAACAGTACTTACAGGAAGCAGGACAAAAAACTTTTCACATGAGATAATCGTTTACACATAACAGTCCTACAGATATTTAAATAAAACTATAACAAAGGACATAAGAAAAATATGTAAAAATACGTTGTACTACTTCTTATTTGTTCACAACACATGTTAATATCGACTGTCATCAGAGGAAACGGATTTAGGTACCAATCTAAAAATTAAGAATGTTTAAAATTATGAA
This sequence comes from Kuschelorhynchus macadamiae, assembly GCA_030620095.1. Classification (NCBI taxonomy): domain Eukaryota; kingdom Metazoa; phylum Arthropoda; class Insecta; order Coleoptera; family Curculionidae; genus Kuschelorhynchus; species Kuschelorhynchus macadamiae. The sequence goes on from JAUTXW010000584.1 coordinate 549,125, forward strand.
TGAAAATTTAGTTAATTTAATATTTTTGTGTTGGCCAAATCGGGTCAGAGTCAAGGACGAGCAGGTAAAATCAAACTAACGAAAGAAGAATAGTTGGAGTGTTCAGTTCAAAAGGGATAAAAATGTAATTAATTATTTAAATAGTTTTAGGGCACTGATGTATTGGCGATATGAGTTGCCTAATTGATCATTTAAATCAAGGGAAGAGCGATCTTGTGAAAGTGTTATCTCGATATTTTCAAGAATATCCAGTTTTTTTCCCTTATCTACGGAATGTAATAATTTTGAGTTTTTTTCCTTTTCGAAATTATGTTTATTAGTTTTTAGATGTGTACCAAAGGGAGACTTATTATCACTTTCTATTCTGTTAGACTTGAGATGTTCTTTGATACGTACTTGTAGGGACCTACCAGTTTGGCCGACGTATTCAGCAGGACAAGAATCGCAAGAAAGCAAATAAACCCTGCTTTTATTTAGGGGAGGTATTTTATCTTTTAAAGATGAGAAAAATCAATATTCGACAAATTAAAACAAAAATGAAACATTTTAACCTAGTTTTGGGTAAGGCAGATAAGAGAAACTGTCTAATTATCTTAAACAAACAGGACTATATCGATAAAGTAGAGAGTTTTTTGAATCATGATAGCTTTATTACTTTAAATAAAGACCCATGTGTATCCTTTAACAGTAATTTAAAAACACTTTTAACAGAAAATGAACTAATTATAAAATCTCTTAACCAAGGCAAACCAATGATCCCTATGAACCCACTTACCCCTTTCCTTTATGTAATTCACAAGACAATCCACCCCATTCGCCCTGTTCCCAATTCACCAGCCTATTTCCTTTCGAATTGGTTGAATAATGTGCTGAAAACCGTGTTGCATGTAGACTTTAAATATAGCATCAAAAATTCAGTAGAACTTGTCAATAGATTAAAACGGTTAACACTGCCTTCCAACTATATTCTAGTTTCATTTAATGTAGTTAATCTCTTTCCAAGCATCCCTAGACTTCAGAGCCTCAACATTGTCGAACATTTGTTAAAAAACTCTCCTAATCTGACAAAAGAGCAAACTTGTTGTCTCGCTCTCCTCTTAAAGAAATGTATGGATTCAGACTTCTGTAAATTCAACAACAAACTATACAAACAAGTGGATGGTCTCCCGATGGGATCTTCACTATCACGCCTAGTTGCAGAAGTCTTTATGAATTTCCTAGAAAACAAATTATTCAATTCCAGTCACTCTCTTGTCAAGAAGGTAGGCTTTTGGTTTAGGTACGTGGACGATACATTGGTTGGATGGTGCTGAAATATGTCCGAGCTAAATTCCTTTTTAGAATACCTCAACGGACTCCACCCTAACATCAAATTCACCATGGAGGTAGAACAGCAACAAAAAATTAATTTCCTAGACCTTACTCTAGAAAGAATACCTCAAAATATCGATTTTAAAATATATAGAAAGTCCACACAAACAGATCACATGATACCCTGGGATGCATGTCATCATATATCACATAAACTAGCTGCACTCAACAGTATGTTTCATCGGCTTTTCTCAATTCCCCTAAAAGAAGAGAATTTCATTTTGGAAAAAAACATAATCCACCAAATGGCTGCAAAGAATGGTTTTTCAACACGCATAGTCAACAATATATTTAAAAAGAAACAAAGACAAAATCTTTGTCATAACTCTTTTATAAAATTTATTCGTCAAGAAAAACTAACCGCGAAACGCTTCATTTCCATACCATTTCTAGGCAAGATCTCCACTATTATGGGAAGATCTCTAAAACAACTTGGTAACCATATTTTCGCCTGCTACAAATCAGTAAACACTATTGCCAGTTTTTTTCTCATCTTTAAAAGACAAAATACCTCCCCTAAATAAAAGCGGGGTTTATTTACTTTCTTGCGATTCTTGTCCTGCTGAATATTTCGGCCAAACTGGTAGGTCCCTACAAGTACGTATCAAAGAACATCTCAGGTCTAACAGAGTAGAAAGTGATAATAAGTCTCCCTTTGGTACACATCTTAAAACTAATAAATATAATTTCGAAAAGGAAAAAACTCAAAATTATTATATTCCATAGATAAGGGAAAAAACTGGATATTCTTGAAAATATCGAGATAACACTTTCACAAGATCGCTCTCCCCTTAATTTAAATGATCAATTAGGCAACTCATATCGCCAATACATCAGTGCCCTAAAACTATTTAAATAATTAATTACATTTTTATCCCTTTTGAACTGAACACCCAACTATTCTTCTTTCGTTAGTTTTATTTTACCTGCTCGTCCTTGAATCTGACTCGATTTGGCCAACATAAAAATATTAAATTAACTAAATTTTCATTCATAATTTTAAACATTCTTAATTTTTAGATTGGTACCTAAATCCGTTTCCTCTGATGACAGTCGATATTAACATGTGTTTTGAACAAATAAGAATAAGTAGTACAACGTATTTTTACATATTTTTCTTATGTCCTTTGCTATAGTTTTATTTAAATATCTGTGGGACTGTTATGTGTAAACGATTATCTCATGTGAAAAGTTTTTTGTCCTGCTTCCTGTAAGTACTGTTTCAATTTTTCAATTTATATAATTTTTTATTTTATATACATCTTAAGTAGAATTTTTCCACACTATTTCGAATTATTTTGTACTTGCAGACAATCAGTTGTCCCCTGATGATGATCCGTTAGGATCTAAACGCGTGGGAATTAGATAAATAAAAATTTTACCACAAGAAGGCTGATTGGACTTTTACGTTCCTCTTTCCTCATTTTCATTTATAATGTCCCTTCTGGAGAGCAGTTTTGATTTTACTATTTATAATAATTATGGCTTTTGAAGTCACGCAAAAAAATCCGACGGGTTTTTGGTTAGATATGATTATTATTAAATCTCGAATTGGGTTGGTTGGTTGATGCAAATTAACACCTAAAACTCTTCAGTTTATTGTCAGGGGGGCTCTATTTGAATATCACGCAAAATATTGCATTCGTGATATTTCTGTGACTGTGAACTTCATAACTGACATAATGTAAATAGCCATGACAATATCGTTGTCGCAATATTTCAAATATAGCACCCCTGAATGTCTATTTTGACAGGTAAATGAAATTTTCTATAAGAGTGTATGTCACATGGACTTAATTTATTTTTATTTAACAGGTCTTCGATTTTCGAGGTAAAAGAATAACTTGTCAAGTGTCGCCAATATTTGAGTATGGATCCACTATGTCTCACACTAAATACGAACTGTCGTTTATAGCAAATGTACCAGCGTTTGGGATTGTAAGTTATACGATAACCACCGTTTATGAGGAGAATAAACCTAAGTAAGTGTAAAAATGGTTATTCTTATAACGATTGTAATTGAATTAGTTAATCCAAACCCCGTGTTCCATATTGAAATGAAATCAATGATATTGGATCGGATAAATAAATAGAATAAAATAAATAGAACTAAAATATACTTATAAATTAATTTAAGTCAATTAAGTGTAGATTTGACCAACATGTTGTCAGTCACAGTGAAAATAATAATTTGGCGTTTTCAAGGTTCGTACCACTTTTTATTCTTTTTTAATTGAAAATTATATCGGGTGACCACGAAATTACTAATAAGGCTGTCACTTTTTTAAGGTAAGTACTATTAACATGAAATTTCACAGTGATATATGGTTACTTATGAGGAAAATTTTCGCTGTATAAAAAATCGACTGTCGTTTCCGGTTTAACCGGAAATGCTATCAACTGTAATATTTTAAATGGAACACCCTGTATATTGATTTATTTTTGAATTCTACACTAGATTCTAAATATAAAACATATCATACCTTATGTCAATTCCTGATAATTTTCGAGAAAATAGCGAATGAAACTTTAAAAATTTCAATGAATAATTCCGTTTTTTTGGAAAAACAAATGAAGATAGTTCCAATTTAATACTGTAAATAGTGTTTGTTATGCAACTCATTGCATCTAATGTGACAATTAGGATACTACATACAACGTAGTGAAAACTCACCTTCAAACGATATTTTCTCATTTAATTTTAATGGGACGACCTATAAACCTACTCAGAATCTAAATCTTCAAACAATTTTATATACTTTTGTGTATAATACCCTATACCTATATCAAGCACTTTTCGAGATATTTCCAATTGCACTGTGCAATTACCTTTTTAACGCTTAGGTTGATAAATGACAAATATTAAATTTCTGATCCAAGGTGGCTGTGAAATAAGGAGACAACACAGCTGCCATCCTTTATTCACCTTCTAATTTTTAAAGTAGGTACTTTAGTTCAGAATTATTGTTTTGTTCAATGTACGAATAAAAAAAAACAAGAATTTGCAAACTTACTGCTCAAAACTGTTTTTGCAAATGATGTATTAACGTTTTGCGGTCATCAAATATAGGTACTAAGGAAGGACTGGGTTTTTGAATTTCACATGATATTAAATTGAGTTCTTAACATATAAAAAGGAATAAAATGCCTATGATAAGTTATCTATAAGGCTAAGCATATTTTGTACTTGGCAGCAATGTAAATTGAGTAAAAACGAAAAATTAGTTAACCTTATAAATTATACCTACAAAAAGTTATTTCAAATTGACTGTTTTTTTAATGTTTTCACACGCTGTATAATTAATCATTGTTTATTATTTACTATAAGAAATATTGCCAGTTTACTTAAATGGGTATTTATTAAGGACACTACTGAGTAGCTTCAACTGACATTACGCCACAAAATACTAATTTAAATAATAATCAAACATAAAAAAATCCTCTTAACTCAAGGAAAAACACGAAATAGAACTAAAGCTACATGAGTAATAAAAAAAAACAAGCAAAAAGGTCATCTATAGACAAGGTCTTCAAAACGTTCTCCGTTAACTTCATGGCACATACGAATTCTGTTATGAAACTCTTGTAAAATGTTTTCCATCTTCCTTGGAGTTATTTCTTCTATGGCTCTTGTAATTCGATTAATAAGGTCCGTACGATTGTCTAATGGTGTTTTATAGACCTTTTGTTTAATGTAGCCCCAATATTAAAAATCTGACGGGGTGAGGTCAGGCGATCTCGTCAGCCATCTGACTGGCTCATTTGTACCTATCCAATTTTCGCCGAATTTTTCTCTCAGGTAGTTAGTCTCTACTCTGGAATTGTGTGCAGGTGCCCTATCTTGCTGAAAATATGCTTGATTGTAATAAATAATGGGTAAATAGTCCATAAAATCCTCCATTGTATTTTGGAGGAATTGCAAATAATGTTCTGCATCCAGGAACTCAAAAAAAATGGGCCCTATTTTTTGAGTTCCTAGTACTCCAAACTAGACGTTATCACCAAATCTTTCTTCGAATGTCCCTTCCCTTACCAAGTGCGGATTTTCGGTAGCCCAGTACCAACCCCTGGTTATTGCGGTTAAACCTTCTCATATTGGTAAATCGGGATTTATCCGAAAAAGAATTACTGTCCGGAAATTGGGCTGTCTTTGTTGCATATCAAAATACCAGTTACAAAATTCCAGTCTTCTCTGATAATCCGCTACATATAAGTGGTGATGGATTTGGTATTTGAATGCCTACGTAAAATTTTTCGTGCCTTTTCGCGGCCTATTCCAATTTCACTGCTTATTTGTCATATTGATATAGTAAGATCGATTGCTATACAAGCCTCAACCTCTTCATTAACTATGAAATTCTCGCCTGGCGGATTCCCTTTCGATTTTAAATACTTTTCCAACTAAGGAAAGTATGACTCTGATGGATATCGGCGATTCGGAAATCGCTGTACAGGGTGTCCGGATTTGGTTGCAAAAGCAGGGTATCTCGTTTATTTTTAAAGATAGAACCTTGCGGTGTTCACGAACCTGAGCTATTTTTTTGTGAAACTCAAGAAGCCGTAAACAAAATTTTCATAGCCTTCTTCGTTTATGAGATACAGGGCGAAATAGGAAATTTTTCTTTTGGGACCCCCCTCGTATCTCGGTTATCCTTTAACTTAACGCAAAGGGAAAAATTGCTGCTTATGCAGTTTTTTACGCTGGATCCAGTGGCGTAGTCATATTTTTTATTTGAGTTGTTATTTTTTAGATATGACCCAAAGTTGTGTTTTTTTAAATGGGACACCCTGTATATTTGTCCAGAAATTGATTTGTTCTTTTAAAAGCTTCTCAAAAATATATAATAGTATGGGTCTATTTTAATAAACAACAACAAAAATCCTAATTTTTATAATTATCATCCCAAATTTTGCAGTAGGCCATGCAAAACGATGCCGTTTTCTTTTGTTTTCTTGGAAGCAAATGACATTTCCCAATTTTGTACGCGTATATAAAATATAGCGCTAGTTTTTTGTATTTATTTATTGTGTAAAAATATATTTGTATTATTATGGCAGAAAACCAAACTTTCGAACATTATGAAAAGTACGATATGTTAGCTTGTTTTATATTAACTAATGAAAATGTTGAAGCGGCTTCTGAGATGTATTTTAACAAGTAAATAGTTAATTTTTAGGTATGTTGAAATTCTATTGCTTAATTTTTATCGGATAAAAAAGAATTTACTTAATCACGGATCATTACGGCTTTGGCTAATGCAGAAGCTTACCCTACAAACTCTTGTAGGGCCAATGAAAAGAGCATAGGGATTCCAAAAACTAGAGTTCAAGAAATTCTAAACAAGCACAAATACCACCCATACAAATTTAGGCTCGTGCAGCACTTACAGCCAGGTGATGCAGACAGTCGGGTAGTCTGCTGCAATTGGTTTCGAGAAAGATGCGATATGGTTAGAGATTTTGAAAGGAAGGTTATATGGTCAGACGAAGCACATTTCAGTAATTCTGGTATACTCAATAGGCACAATAGTAGATTCTGGTCCCAGGAAAATCAACACCAAATATTTCCCAGAAGACAGCAGGGCAGGTTTGGTCTAAATGTGTCCTGCTTCATATTAGGAACACATATACAATTTTATATATTTGAGGGAAATCTAACAGCCAATCGCTATATAGAAATTTTAGAGGCAGCTATACCTGAATTACTTGACGATGTTCTTCTAGCGCAAATTAACGAAATTTATTTTCAACAGGACGGTGCTCCTGCACACAATTCTGGAATGACGAGATTATTTCTGGACAATAATTTTACTAATCAATGGATCGGAACAAATGGACCTATAAGATGGCCCCCTAGGTCCCCAGATTTGTCGATTTTAGATTTCTTTCTATGGGGATATCTGGAAAATAGAATTTACAAAGACCACTATGATAATGTCCAAGATTTAGGAAATGCAATAAGAGAAAATTTTCGCTATTTACAAAATCATCCCGTTATTTTGCTTAATTCCCTAAAACGAATACGAAAATTGTGGGAAGCATGCATAGAACAAAATGGAAATCAGTTTGAACGGTTCTTTTGATTTCCTTGGTTACTGTGGTTCTTATACGACAGCTGATTTTTGCTGAAAGGCTTGTTACATAATAATTTATTACTGTTTTGTTCTTGTATTACATAAATCTAGGTAGGTGGTACTTTTTTGGTGTGAAATTATCAATACATATTTTGATAAATAGATTTAATTACATATTTATTTTGATTTATTGTTAGGATGTAGATATTGTTAACGACTTTAAATAAAAGGCAGCATTGTTTTGCATGGCCTACTGCAAAATTTGGTATGATAATTATAAAAATTAGGATTTTTGTTTTGTTTATTAAAATAGATCCATACTATTATATATTTTTGAGAAGCTTTTAAAAGGACAAATCAATTTCTGGACAAATATACAGGGTGTCCCATTTAAAAAAACACAACTTTGGGTCATATCTAAAAAATAACAACTCAAATGAAAAATATGACTACGCCACTGGATCCAGCGTAAAAAACTGCATAAGCAGCAATTTTTCCTTTTGCGTTAAGTTAAAGGATAACCGAGATACGAGGGGGGTCCCAAAATGAAAAATTTCCTATTTCGCCCTGTATCTCATAAACGAAGAAGGCTATGAAAATTTTGTTTACGGCTTCATGAGTTTCACAAAAAATTAGCTCAGGTTCGTGAAAACCGCAAGGTTCTATCTTTAAAAATAAGCGAGATACCCTGCTTTTGCAACCAAATCCGGACACTCTGTACGTATAATGCTCTGGCTTCCTTGCGATTTTTTCTAGTTTCGTATCTCATTATCATATCTATTTGTTCTTCACGAGTAAAATACATTTTCAATAATTAAAATTTAGAAGAAAATCTCGAAAAACGTAGTACTTATAATTACCGTTTAACTCTCAAAGCGAACCATCTGCATATTATAAGAACGATGGCCATATACTTATGTATTGTTTCAAAGCCGCTTTAGATCAGAAATTTAATATTTGTCATTTATCAGGCTAAGCGTTAAAAAGTATTTAAAATTGAAGATTTAGATGTTCAGTATTGAAGATTTAGATGTTCAGTAGGTTTATAGGTCGTCCCTTTAAAATAAAACGAGAAAATATCGTTTGAAAGTGATTTTTCACTACGTTTCCGGGTAAACCGGAAATATCCTAATTGTCACATTAGATGCAATGAGTTGCATAACAAACACTATTTACAGTATTAAATTGGAACTATCTTCATTTGTTTTAAAAAAAAAACGGAATTATTGAAATTTTTAAAGTTTCATTCGCCATTTTCTCGAAAACAATCAGGAATTGACATAGGATATGCTACATGTTTTATGTTTAGAATTTAGTGTAGAATTCAAAAATAAATCAATATACAGGGTGTTCCATTTAAAATATTAAAATTGATGGCATTTCGCATTCCGCGTAAGTAACCATATATCACTGTAAAATTTCATGTTAATAGTACTTATCTTAAAAAAGTTACAGCCTTGTTAGGAATTTTGTGGTCACCCGTTATATAAAAAATATAAAATCGGCTTCGAAGCTCGATAGGTACTTTTTTGTATTCAAATATCCAAAATCTGATTGTCAGTGTACGATATGTACCAGTCTATGATTTCTTCATCTAAAAAATGTATACTTTTTTAACACGATTCCGACTAATCGATAGAGGAGAGTGTACCATATAATCCATGAATAAATTATTTTTTTATGGCCATTCTCAATTTCGAATTTTACAAGGACTTTCTAAATGCAGATTCAAAACTCTGATTTTTACTTTTCGACACAGGAGAGTTTGTTCAAAATTTCGAATGGTACTTCTTTCCCTTTAAGGGTCATTTATAAATTATGTCACACGTGTGTGCAGGTGGAGGGGGTCTACAAAGTATGACATGATGTGGCAAGGACAGATGGAGCCATAAGGTTCGTGATGTCACATCTATTTAAGAAAATAGAGGTTGGGCAAAAACAAGCTGTACTTATACATTTTTTGGTGCCTAAAAAATCGTTTCATTTCTATATCATTAGAAGATTATATTTTATAACTCAGTCTAACCCGAAAGTATGGAAGTCCACGTTTTTTTGTACAATTTGGCAACCGCGAAAATAGAAAATAGTGTTAATTTAAAAGATACTTAATTTTTGCCCCTTTATCGAAGAACACGGTCGAAAATTTTTGTTTCTGAATTTTTTTATGTGTTAAAAGGCATAAAATTACCCCAAGATTGTCGATATCTCGAAATACAGATGAAATATGCAAAAGTACAAATCATTTTAGTTTTTCCCGTTTTATCGAAACGCACGCTCGAAAATTGTATTTTCTCATTTTTTTTGGGCGTGATTCCGATTGTCTACACCCGTAAACGGAGAGCATGAGTTGGGGTCTATTTTGAACTTTTTAAAATTCGAGGAGCGCATCTTATAGCATTACGCATTTGATTGAACGTACATGGAATTTAGGGATTTCTTGCTCAATTTGGCAACCGTGCATTTCTTATCTTCCTTATTTGAGGTAATGGAAAAAATGTGTTAATTTAGAAGATGCTTAATTTTTGTCCATCGAATGACACGGTCGAAAATTTTTATTTCTCAAATTTTTATTTGTCTTTACATGTTTAGTAAAGTATAAAATTACCTGATGATGGTCGATATCTCGAGATCTAATAAAATATGTTAGAGTACAAATCGTTTTAATTTTTCCCCTTTTATCGAATAGCTACATGCACCTAAGAAATTCATATAAATTCAAAAATGTCCTTAGTGAAAGTCTTGTTCTTCCATTGCTCGACTTCGGAGATATTGTGTGTTCCGATTCCTTAGTTTGAAGCTTTCTAGGTCTATATAGAAGTTACAAAATAGTTGTATAAGATTTTCATTTAATGTTGCATATGGGAACCAAATTACGCTTTATTTAAATTTAAATTTCATTTTATACATAGAGAGACGTAGAAAATTGCATATGTATACTTTTATTTATAAAATTATTCAATCAGGTATGCCATCCTGTTTAAATAAATTATTCGCAACTTGGTTTGCCAAAGAAAAGTTAATAAAATGCTAGAGGCATTGATTGAAAATTATTAAAGTATTCGAGTTGACCGGTTTAGATGTATGTCTCCCCTTTTCCTGCCCCTGACCCACCACTTTGCCCTACATCGAATAAGCTTTCATTTACTTAAAACTATTATTTCCCATATTCTACGTGGATGGCGTTTTGTTGTTTGTTTGTTGTAGAAATTATTTTTAGAGCATAAAATTTGTATAATTTTTTGGTAATAAATCATTTTGACTTTGACTTTAATGCTAAACAAGAATGTTACATAAACACCATTTAATAAAATAGTTAACGTTGAGTTAGAAAAACGGAACCCTGAGTTGAAAATCCATGAACACCCTATGATTAATTTAGTTGAATAGGAATGTAAGAATTTTTTTTGTTGAGTTGGTTTAGTTACTTGACAACATTTTTAAATGATCTAGAAAATCTCTCGAAGAACGACAAACTGTAAATAAATCTGTTTATTGGCGATATAAATATAGACACATTAAATAAAAATAATTTTCATATGGGTGTATGATTCTCAATATTAAACTCGTTCGGATTTTTGCTTACAATAAATGGCTATACTTGTGTAACTTCAACCACAAAAGTTGTTTAGATCATGTCTTTATTAAAAATCAATGTAGTAAAAGTTCTACTAAATATACATCATTTATTCTAGATTTTGACATAACTGACCACTTTCCTATTTTGAGAGGCTTCACCAATAAGAGTCGAAGCCCTACTCTCTCCCTAATGACAAAACAGATTTCTATAACTAAAACTTTTACTATCTGATCTTGGAAGCAGAAAACGAGGACCGTAGACGCTCAGATACAGCAAAAATAACATTAGAATAAGATTAGAAAAAACCTTCTATAGAATTTTAATATTCAAAATAAGTTGAAATATAAAGTATGTAGAAACTGCTTAAACAAAATAATAAAAAATATATAAATATGACTATTATAAGGAACAAATTGAAAGTAGCTTAAATTTTTATATAAACACATCAGATTCAACCAATGAAAGTAATATAAAAGTAATAGTCAATATTAAGGATAAAAACAATTTACCTTTCTGTAACAATCAAAATATAGCTAACTATTGTAATGCTTATTTTAACAAAATAGAAATCAAAATGCGTAATAAAATAAAAATACCAAAACATCAGTCTCGCATTGTATTTAACAACATTACTTCTATGCACTTGACACATAAATTCATACTACCTACTTTTTATTCGAGAACATAAAAAAGTACTTTATTTAAAATTATTAAAATTAAAAATTATTATGGGAAGTACTCTTTTAATCAAAACTTCAAAATCTGTGTTGCAACAATAGGGGGAGGGGGATCTTACGAACGTAATGAAATTTGTGAGACGTCATTTATAAATGACCCATTATCACCTATGACATGCATGGCCCTTCTGGGTGTGTGTCTGTGATTAGATTGCTCAGTTTAAGTAACATGACGTTAATAATTGCCGACTTTTAAAAACATACCAAGTCTTGATATTTTAGGGAGACAGTGTTCGCCAACATCAAAATATACAATCAGTACGGTGACGTACCTACACCAAAAGGTTTCAAGGCAGAAGTTTCAGAAAGTGCCGGAGAATTTACCTTCCAGAATGCTCGAGTTGTTGCATCTTTTAATAAACTAGGATTGTTAAAAGCAATTAAAAGCAACACTACCACCGTCCCTGTACATCTGGATTTCGCAAAGTAAGTAACAATACATAATTAGTTAATTTCTTTGAAAGTGGTAGACAATGTTTGACTATAAGAAGCACTTACGTGTGGAACTTGCATTGTCTTTACTGCTGATTCCTTCACGACGTTTCGTCCAGTTGGTATCTCTAGTCTTTATCAGGCGCAAACTAAAACACTGCGACATACGCAGAGATGAGAGGCTTCAAGATCCCACAACTAGTATACATGATGTTACAAATGCGAGGAACGTTAATTGAGATTTCAGTAACGGTGAGAGATACAAAGTGGATTAAATGGAAAAAAGTTGCACAATTAAAAGCTCATTGATATACCGCTGAGAAATTTACGAAATTCCCATAATTTCCGAAGATATTCCTTGTCCTAAAAAAAAACATAAAAATTAGAATTTTGTTTTTATTTTTTTCTGTCCTTATTTGAAAAAATAATTTAAAATAAATTTTACATCAAGTCGACTTTTTAATAGACGGATCTGTATTCTTTGTTTTATTTTATTATTGTTTTGTAAATCGAATATAGACGTTTCGAACCTAATAAAAGATCTTCAATAATTTCAACGATTTTTTTCTTTTAATCTGTCGTATTTGTAATAATTCCATCTAAATTAATTTGAAAATTAAGAAAACTTTAGTATATTTTAATATTATATTTATGGAGCCAGAATATTTAGAATTTGCTAAAATTTTGTAGTCATATTATGGCAAGTATTGAAAAGATGGCCATAAAGACGTGTTAAAAGACAAAGACCACCGCGTACCACTTAAGTATCGCAGATATTCACGATTTTTGGGAAATCAATAAAATGAAAGCTTATATGCATACACATCTTATAATAAATTAACAAAAATATAAAAAATAATATATCTAGCAAAAACCGCCGTTTAAAATTCAAATGACAGAAATTGGCGCCTAAACGGGTTTTCCTAAGGTTGTGGCCCTCTGACGTCACACCGGGAGGAATATAATCGTAAGAAACGATGGTTTACAGCAGCAAGATGTGACATGTCCAAATCAAAAAGCGAATTTTTCTGTTGTGAAGACCATTTTAATGTAAGTTCGAAATAAGGTTACACATGGAAAATTATGTACGTTTTAAACTGATGGGTGGAAAAAATAATACAATAAATAAATAACCTTATTATTATGAAAATAGGGTGCTAACGATTATAACCTCAAATATTTTCCCAACCAGCATGATATAGATTCGGCTTTGTTTATATTTTATTTAAAACAATGCTGACGTTGGCCGGAACCTCGAATATTGTAAACAGATATTTATTATCACACACACAAATACTTGGATTACTGCTTTCGCGCCTCTAATTTCTGCTGAATTAAAACGTTCGTCATTTTTTATGTAATCCATCACCATAAACATATCCCCAGAGGGTAAATTCTTTGTGGAAGCCTTGACAAAACCTTCGCTAGCCATAACCGAATCAAAAACACCTTTATTTCGCCATGCAGAACAAAACAAAATACACGCAAACTAACTGTTTACGTAGAAACTTACAGCAACACAATTGAATCAGGCGGAATCGATATGTAAATAACTCGTATTTATATGCGAAGTGACGTCACGACCAATGAGCAGTCATTTCACTGTTCCTTTAAATTTTACCGCGTACCTGCGTTTTCGTACCTGAAATATTTGCTACTGGGTCTGTTATACGTTTTGTAAGATTGGATGTGTATTTCGTTTCGTTTGAAACATATGGCAAATACCTAATTAACAAACAATACGTTTAATGTTTATTACTGGTATAATAATTAATTTAAGATTACCTTCTAAAAGATATTTTAAAACGCATCTAAAAACAACCCAAGGAATAGCAAACACTTATACAAATATGGTCATTTTATAAAGCTAACAAAACATGAACCAGTTTGAAAGATCTTTTGGGGCAGGTTGCATGTTAAGCCTGTAGATCGATCTCGATCTGCCATTGATGCAGAACCTATCGGCATGTTATAGGCAATTGTGTGAGCTCTACAAAATAGTATTAGTCAAATAAATTTTTCTTATCTTATTTTTTGAAAAATACATTTTTTCACACGGTTGGTTTTTTTGGAAGGCGATTTAAGCACCTCTTTATAGCCCTTTCGTTATCGCCATATGCGAACGAAGTCGCGGGTACTCAGTAGTAATGGATAATTACCACAAAATATATCAGAACTTAACATACAAACTGAATAAAAACCGCCATGATTGTTGAGTTCCAGGCCGTGGTAGTCTTTATTCTAAATTGACCATCTTCGCTTAAATGTTTGTTCTGCATTTGAAAAATAATTCGTCTGGATGTTATCCTTTAGGATACGCCTCAAAAGATTAAGTTGTTGAAATTCTATTACGTCTGAAATAAATATTTTAACCTATTGATTTTTCTTATGAATTATTTTTTACTATATGTTGTAGTTGTACTGAAACTACGCTAGTTTCATTGATTTACAATGGACTTACAAAACATTTCTATGACAGTTAATTTAAATAATATTTTAACAGGAAAGAGAAATTTAAAAGAACAAATTTGTTGAAAGTAATGAAGATGTTTTATTAAGTTCGAAACGATTTAAAGCGATTAAAAACTGCAGTTAGATGCAGTGCATTGGGGTTTATGAAACTTCTATCAAAATACAGGGCCGTATTTAAAAAAATCGACCTGATAATCGTAGATAGCAGACGAAATGTCGAAATTAGAGTCTAAGATTACAGTTTCGTAGGAGACAAAAAATTGCAACTGAAATGTAAAATTTATTTTAAATTATTTTGTCAAATAAAGGCAGAAAAAAAAATAACAAAATTTTAGTTTTTCGGCTTTTTACGAATATCTTCGGATGTACTCGGATTTTTGTAAAACTATCCATGATAATATATCAATGAGTCTTTAGTTGTGTAACCTTGCCTCCATATAACCGACCTTGTATCTCTCACCGTTTTCCAGGTCCCAATACTCGTACCTCAAGTTTATAAACTGTATAAACACGTAATCTTATGATTGGCTTTTGGTTAGCACTTTATAATTAGAGATACTAACTAGTAGAAACGATGAGCGTTTCAAGTGTTCACTTAAAAACATTAGATTAAATTTAAGACACATGCATTTACTTGTTGTGGAAAATGGTAGGTAATAATATTGTCGGCTAACTGCCAAAAGCAGGTAAATGACCAATCAGATCCTGATTCTGGTGACTTGAATTAAACAAACAGTCGCACAATGCGATGTTGCCGGTATAATAATAAACTCTGGTTTATAGAGATATTTTACACGGTAATAGATAGTTTTCATTTTACATTTTATCTCTACTTATTATACTAAAGCGTATAATATAAGTAATCTTCCATTAAGATTAGATTCCAATAAAAAAATACAGATGAACATATAAATCATGCAATGGGATCTTAGACTACCCGCAAAAGTACAGTTAGAGAAAAAAATTAGAAGTTGAACAGATTTGCCTGTTACTTGATGGAAATCCATTTAAACTAAGTAAATGAAAATAAATTTTATTAAAAAAAAAACATGACAATTAGTTTCACCAAAAAAGTTTTTTCAAAAATTATTGAGAGATTTATCTACGATAAAATGGAACAATTTTTAGAAAATCAGAATATCTCTTTTTTCGATCAGTTCTGCTTTCGCAAATCCAAGGACTGAGGTAGAAGCAATTGATTTAGTTACACAAGTTCAACTTGCTTTAGATAGACATGAAAAAGTTGCCTATTATCCTTGGATTTGTGTAAAGCTTTTGACACTGTATGACATAAAATATTGCTTAAAAACTTGTTTCGTATGGGTATAAGAGGTACTATATATAATTGGTTCCAAAATTATGTGTTGGATCGAAAGCTATTGGTTCAGATTGGCAATAATAAGAGTAGTCATCAAAACATTTGATGTGGTGTGCCTCAAGGATCTATATTGGTTCCAATTTTATTTTTAATAAATATAAATTCTGTATCTCTGGTAAATTTAGAAGGTTCCATTAATTTATTTGCTGATGATACCACCCTTCTCTATACTTCAGATAATTTTGCAAAAATAAATGTTATCATTAATAAAGACCTAAATTTAATTACTAATTGTTTATTGGAATATTATTCAAAATACATATATTCCGCCAATATTTTTTTCTAATAAACAAATTAATTATTCAGTGTATTAAATTGTTAGGCTTATGTATAGATCAAAATGTAGCTTGGAAGCGACATATAGAATATTTAAGAGTACAAATTTCTCCAATAGTAGGAATTTTGTTTAAAAACATTCGTAACTATATTTCTATTAATTTGTTAAAATATATATATATATTTTACTTTCGTTTATTCAAAATTACAGTATCTAATATCAGTGTGGGGCGCTGCATGTAAAAAACAATAAAACCATTAGAAAAATTACAAAAGTCAATAAAATGTATTTACCGTTTACTATATCTGGAGCCCACAATTAACCTATATAAGCCTAAACATTTTTTAAACATTTCTATGGTGTATAAAACTAAATTATGTATTTCTATTCATTAATCAGCTAAAAATATAAAAAATACGAATTTAAATTTTATTAGAAATAATAACATTCATGACCGTAATACAAGACAAACCGATTATTTCTCCACTATAAAATTTAAAAGTAATTTTGGCAAAAAATGTATATTACACAGTGGGGTTAATTATTACAATAATCGACGAAACCAATTAAAAAATACTAGCAAAATTGTTACTTTTAAAAAACACTTAAGAAACATTTTTTTGCAGAATTAATATCTTCACGTTGATATATTTTTTTAATGTCTACAGTTTATTTTTTTTTGTAATTTATAATAGTGTTTATACGTTTATGTGTTTTATATTAGTTATTAATTAGTTCCCTTTAATATTTACAGTTTTTAATGTATTGTAATTTGTAATAATGTGTATACATTTTTAGGTTTTTATATTAATTGTTAATTAATTCCCTACTATAAACAATGTTGTTTCTCGGGAATAAATGATTGATTAAAAAAAAATAGAATTATATCTAAAGAAGTCACAGTGTTGTCATGTGGTTGAAAAAGATACAGTGTTGTCATGTTTTTTTTTAATAAATTTAGTAGACATTTAAATAATTAAATTATAATTAACCATTTACCTTCCCTCCAGATTGTTCCACTTATTTTCATGCAATTTATTGCAGATATGGTGTTGCGATTAGACAGAATGACCGTAGTGGTGCATACCTTTTCCTCCCAGATGGAGATGCAGTCGAGCTGAAAATCGAAAATACAGTTGTAAACGTTATTGAGGGACCGGTGCTCTCTTCCGTGACTGTACAGTTACCTTATATACTTCATAAAGCAATTTTATATAATACACCAGGTGAGTTTCATATAACGTAAGTTGCTAACATTGTTGGTTAGTCATAAGGACTATGTGAAAATATTACTGTCGTAATATAGTAAAAAATGTTCACCGATTTCACATTTCTTCATGAATCAAATTTTGGCATCATCGGTACTAACTTTTTTAGCCTGCCGACTTTATTAGAATCACTTAAAACGGATTTAGTAGAAAACTGACATACATAATATTAAGTTAAATTTACGTTCAATTTCAACTCGAATTTGTTAGGAAATTGGCAAATGACAACAGTGTGGTGTCATTTACATTAGACAAAATTCGAAGTGCACTTCAAAGTTCTTAGTTAACAAAATTCCTAATATTTTTATACATCCAACTATTTAAAAAATATTAAGTGTTTTTTATCGCCATAACAAAAAATTAAACCTTAATCGAATATTTAATTCCTAAAATCACAACCAATGAACGTAAACAAAGTTACTAAACAATCTTCTTGCTTATTTTACATTAATATCTTATCTCATTTTACATTAATATCCTAGAAAGGCAACAAAATCAAATATATACAATTACAAAATAGGATCAGCTGTTCAGAAATATCATTCCAATGTAAATACACTTTTACGAAATGTCAATTTCTTGGAAGTGAATGCAAATGCAGCTTTATTTTAAATAGGGAAATACTAGCAAGTTGACTTGCTATTTTTTTAAATATAGAATTGAGGTCAAACAATCAAACGATAAAAGCGAATTTACCATTTTTTTTAAATGTATTAGTGTTTTATTTTAAGCAGGAACTTTTACATAGATATACAGGGTGTATATTTATTTGGCACCCAGTTTCTTCCCTAAATTACGAAAAATGTCAACCCAAACCTCATTTTCGCTATACATGGTCTTTACACTACAGTTTTTACTAAAATGGATTAAAATTTGTTAGACAAAAAATTCAGAAACCTTCAGGGAAGTCCGTTATAAAATATAACTTTAATCAATACTTGAAACTTAATACATTTCTCTATAGTAGTTATATTTATTAATTAAAACATGTTTAATGCGTCAAGAATTACTAAAATTTTACTTCATGTATTC
Source organism: Kuschelorhynchus macadamiae (assembly GCA_030620095.1). Lineage (NCBI taxonomy): Eukaryota > Metazoa > Arthropoda > Insecta > Coleoptera > Curculionidae > Kuschelorhynchus > Kuschelorhynchus macadamiae. The sequence continues at coordinate 567,743 of JAUTXW010000584.1, forward strand.
TTTCTCAGACTCCTTATGGAAAAATGGCTTTCGGTCAAATTGGCTAAAACTTCGGGAAAATCTAGATCAAGTCATTCTGATTAAATGTTCTCCTTGGCACGCCTTAATCCATCTACTAGTTTTCTAGATACGAGAGTTTGAAGTTGAGAATTTCCAATTATTGGATATCGCGCTTATCTTCTATTTTTTCGCTTGTAACTCTTCTCAAATATTACAAAACGCCTTGTATGTCAAAATGTAGGGAGATAAAAGCTCTAATAATATATACATTGAGAATTAATACAGGGTGTGCCGTATTTTTGTCGCAATGCCATTTTTACCAAAAATTTTGTTTTACGCAGGGTCGAAAAATATGTATTTCGGTTTTATCGCTCTATTTCCCAAAGAAATGGTCAGATTTGTTTAGTTTTTTATCATTTTAAAAATTAGACACACTAATAAATATATCATGGTATTTTAACACAAAGCACTAAAAGGTTTTTTTGAATTCTTGGAATAAAAGACCTTTAATAATTTTAAATATTGAGAAAACTATGCTGAATCAACAACCTATTGTAAACCTTTTATTGATTTTGTGATTTATAGATGAAAAAACAAGAAATAGTATGGTAAACAATATTTATGTATTAAAGGCGATTAACTTAAAAAAACCACTTACTTATTAAATTGAAAAAATTCAACACTCACTCTCCCTTATCTTCTTTAAGCATTCTTGTGATATATTTTCAGTTTTCACACCGCCATCGCCATTGAGGTATTAGATTATGTTTCATTTTAGGGATTGATTGTTTCAGGTTCATTTGCTGCATTTAATATAGAATTAAGCATTTGGATGGAAGGATATTTAACATTTTATTGGGCCTTGCGTATCCTAAAAACCATAATATAGCTGCAACATGAGAGCATGTGCCCATAGTCCTAGCTCATGATTGAAAATTCCCATAGGTACAGTCAAAAGCAGTATTATCGTGCGGGTCATACGATTTATCAACGACAAACTTTTTAAGTTTGTTTTTCTTTTATTACCTGTAATCATATCCTCCGCATAAAATCCGGAAGATGAATTAGATAGACCTATGATATTTTCATATGAAAAAAGAGGATAAACATATAAATACCAGCAGTTGCAAAAATCTTTGAGCGATGTCACTTCAAAGTCAGATTGACAAGTCGGTGACAAAATGAATAATAGAAAACAATTTTCGGATTTCTTGCATCCACAAGCGAAAAAAATGGTATTAAATCTAATAAAATATTACGAAAATGAAAATTCACCGGCCAATATCCAGTAGACAGTAGCAAAAGCTCTGGGAATCGGGAAAGGGACTGTGCAGAAAATTGTGCATGAAAAAAAGCATAATTTACTACCGAAGAAGATTCAGAAATGTACACGAAAAAAGCCAAAGACAGAAGACTTAAGTGACAATGTAAAAATGGATGTTCGTAATGCAATTTACAATTTATACACATCAAAAACTAATATAACCCTTCAAGTTTTAAAAGAAGCTTCGAGGCATATTGGAAATTGGACTAAAATTGTTGTCAAAATTAATAAAAATGTTAGGTTTTTGATATAAAAAGGTCTGTAATCGAAGATTTTTATGCGAGTTGCCACATATAGCAAGCCAGCGTATCCAGTTTTTAAAGAAATACACGGAAAATGTTAATTCAAAATTTAAAAAAGTGGTATTTTTAGACGAAACTTGGATATTTTCTAATGGAAATGGTTCGAAATCTTGGCAGGACGAGTCTGTAAAAAGTGTCAAGAGAAAAAAGGGATGTTCATCATTTTGCATGCAGGTTCTTTAACAGAATTTCTCCCAGGTGCAAGTTTACTGTTTTCTTCAACATCCAAATGTATGAACTACCATGATAATATAAACTGTGTACTGTTTGAAAAGTGGTTAAAAGAACAACTAATTCCAAATTTAGATGCTCCATCTTTAATCATTCTGGACAATGCATCTTATCATTCAGGAATCTTAAATAAACAGCCTACTTCATCCTGGAAGAAAAGTGATATTTATGACTGGCTAATAAAACAAAAACAAAATCCTTTACCCAATTTGCTGAAACTAGAACTTCTTTTAATGGCAAAATCTATTAAAAAACCAACAATATATGCCGTAGATGAAATTTTTACGACTGCCGCCATACCATTGCCAGTTTAATGCACTAGAATTAATATGGGCTGGGGCAAAATCATATTCCGAAAAACACGTGAACGATGGTCTTACATCAGATGAAGTGCAAATTGTTTGGCAAGATTCATTAAATTATATTACGCCGGAATACTGGAAGAAATCTGTGGAACATACGGAGAGATTAATATGGGATTGGGGGAATCGAGTACGAGTTCTAGATTCCTTATACCGATTCTCAGTGCTTTTCCCACTGGCTCCTGGAAATTAGCCAGTGAATTTTAATTTAAAATTTTTTTTATTAGATTTGACACCATTTTTTTGCTTACTTTTTTTGTACATTTGTAATTTTGTAGGCAATAAATAAATAATTATAGAATACTTGTTCCAATTTTAAAGCGTGTTTAAAATAATTTTTTTATTAATTATAAGACATAATTTTATATATAAAAATCGGTAAAATCGCTTTACCAGAAACTCGGGGCTAACGAAAAATACAGCTATGTATATATATATATATATATATATATATATATATATATATATATATATATATATATAATGTGTTTTCATTCCGGGTGTACATCCGTTCACTACTGTCGTTCTGAAAAGAACCGTTTTGCTGACGTTTCGCCAAAATCACATTTGACATTTTCGAAGCTTTCTTTCTCGATGTCCGAATAGAGTCTCTATGAAAACACATTGTATTTTTCCATCCGTGAAGGACTAAAAATCAACATATATATATATATATATATATATATATATATATATATATATATATATATATATATATATATATATATATATATATATATATAGCCTGTATTTTTCGCATGCATGGCCCTTAATTTTAGAGTGAAATTTGAAGAAATCGGATAAGTAGTTTTTTAGCTATGCCACGAACAGACATACCTACAGACAAACGGAATTGAGAAAACATATTTTCCGGCATCTAGGGACCAATATTGGATTGGCATCGCGATCTTGACGATTTCTAAACCGCGAGAAGATTCTTACTCGTATAAACCTTGGTTCATTAACGGCGTCTGACTGAAATTCAGCTTCTCGATCATCTAAGTCATTATTCTGTATGTAAGATGGTGCCAAATGAAGATGAAAAATACCAAACGTTAGATGTTTAAAATATTCGAATGTTAACTGAAGGATATTATTATCCTGTATATAAGATGGTGCCAAAAGAAAATGAAAAATACCAAACGTTAGATGTTTTAAATATTCGAATGTTAACTGAAGGAATAGAACAAAATGATTTGCATTTAATGCTTCCCGCTCACCTCTCCTATTATGAAGATGCTCGGCCTCCACTCTAGCTTGAACGACATTCGGCGATTGAAGAAGCTTTTCTTCTACTAATTCAATAGTAGTATCTTCCATTAAAATTATATTAAAATACTTATTCATAATAGCAATGGCAATTCTAAGAAAGTATTTTAAGTGATCAAGGTGGGACGTACAGATAGTGTACCAGCTTCCACAATCCGTCTAGTTTTGGTTATAATTCGACACTCGTTGGCTTCTTCTGTTGTCTTTGTCCACGTTGTAAAACGGGAGGCATTTTTATAATTAAGCCCATTCTTTCTAAAGCTGGAACTGAGTTATCATAGCCCCGATCCAATATAAAGATGTCACGTTCATGAAACCATTCCTGCATACCGCATATATGAAATTCATTTAAAAGAATATTTGCGTCATTATTTGCTGCATTTGAAAAGTATGGACCCTGAATGTCCAGTATATATCCATTTGAGGCTACAAGAATCGATGGTTTGACTAAATGTCTACCTTTGTGCGTACAATATGGTTATCTTAACGCTTTAAAACAAGAACTCTTTTCGATATATAAATATCTACAATCGATATAAGTAATAACGCATGGTCTATTTGGTTCAGAGTTATAAAGTCTGTTTGAAAATTGAGTGACGTGTCTTTCAATATAGTTATTTCGCATTATTGCATCAAAACCGATATTTTGCGGTACGAGTTGTTGCAAAAGGGGTTGTCTCACAAGCGCTATTTTATAACTCGCGTTTTGTGGAGTCGAGTAATTAAAAATCACTTTAATAAAATCATCCCTTAAACCTTGGCGTATCTTATAAAGAAAGGCTATTAGGTCTTTTTTAGATACATAACACAGTTTTTGTCCTACTTGAACTGGACCACAATAATTAAAAAGGTCATTAAATTGTTGTTTTGATATAGGAGATACAGCTTTAAAATCATTTTCATCCTCGAACTTATGATGTGTTTCTTGATTAAGTTTATTCCGCATAGCTTGTAAAAATGTGTATTCTCGTGTCCTTGTAATACATATGGTCTGTTAATATAGTGTAGTCCAGCTAGTAGAAATTCAAATAAAAATCCCTTTTTTTACTCATGTTCTGGACAACATCTAGTATTTTCTCCCACATATTATTTCGGGTGACAAATATATTCACTCTACAGTCAATAGAAAGTCTGTGTATATTATTATCTGCATTATAAATAAGGCATGTTTGAGAAGAAGTTTGAGTTAAAATATTAAGTCTTAAACAGGATGGATCATTTTCTATTGCTTCTAGTTCACGTACGATAGATATATTGCAATTATTGCAAATACGTGGACAACGTCAATATTCTGTGAAGCTCTACCTTGGTCGTTACGTCTAATTATTGCTTTTTCCTGTTTTTCTATATTATTTTCATCGCCAATACGTATTATTGCTCGAGATACTAAACGAACATAACATACGAAACAATGAATCCTATTTATATTATTCATTTTGTATTGGACACTATGTATACCACTAATTACTACTACTTATACTAAAAACATTATCTGGTATTTATGGCAGGTTGGGATTACTTTGGCTGGTCAGATAAACCATAAATACTAAACAGTATCCACCAGTCTTTTTAAGATTTTAGAGTTACTTTTTTACAAATCGGTGACGTCAGTGATGTTACTCGCGCGATCAAAATTCGGTTTTAAAAATTAAGTTATAGCAAAACGGGCTATATTTTTCCAAGTGCAGATAGCAGTACTGTATTTAATAATATAGCAGGGACTGATATAAATGAAATTAAATAATTAAGCTCAAAGTATAGGAATCATTCTTCAGAATAATTTTTGGGATTTTTTTGCCTATTTTTTCAAAATTTTTGGAAAAATTGGCAAAAAACAGAATAACAAATTATTTAGAAAAACAAAATTTACTTTTTGTTGGACAATATGGTTTTCGTAAATTCAAAGACACAGAGTTTGCAGTTATTGATACTGTTACAAATATAAGACAAAATATTGATAATGGCTGTGAATACTACATATTATATTTAGATTTACGAAAAGCTTTTGACACTGTAAACCGTGATATATTATTAAGGCACATTTATCAGCTGGGAATTAGGGGTTTAACATAAAATTAATTTTTAAATATAATATTAAATTGCTAATGATACTATGATTATATATTTTGATAGAACTACTCCAGAAATTTACAAGCAAATTAACTATGACTTAAATCTATTATTATCATGGATACAATCACATAAATTATCTTTGAATTTTCAAAAAATCCACTTTTATGTTTAGAAGTAAAACCAATAAAATAAAAATATGTCTCCTTTAAAATGTTTGAATGAGGAAATAAAATATTCTAAAAGTATAAAATTGTCGGGTACTTTTTTTGATGAAAATTTAAGCTGTAAAATGCATATTGAATATTTACGAAATAGCGTTTCCCCTACAATTGGTATTTTGTATAAAATAAGATATTATAGACCTTTAAAATTTTGAAAAAATATTTATTTTTCATTAGTTTATTTAAAATTACAGTACTTAATTTCAGTTTGGGGATCTGTTTGTTCAAATAATCTAAATCCTTTAAAAAAATACAAAACAAAATTATTAAATGCATTCATAAACCACCATATTTAGAACCTACATCCTAATTATATAAACCTAAAAGATATATAGACATAAATTGGCTTTATAAATTAAAAGTTTGTTTATTAATTCATTCTATAAATCTTAAAATAAAACACTCAGATATCACATTATATACGACAGATACAATACACCAACACAATACTAGACAAACAGACGATTTACAGAAAAGTTCAAGAAAGTACTAAACAAGTTTTTCATGGAACAGTGAGTTAAAAAGTTATGTATTATATTTCTATTATTTGTGCTTTTTGATGTTAAACATTATTTTTCTACATTTAACAGTATTCCTTATAGTTCTCTTTGTATCATGAATATTTTCTTGTTATTTTCATATTTTTACTTTAGTATTTTCCCTGTAATAAACTATTATAGTTGGTTGGGAATAAGTTAATAAAAAAAAAATTAATAGTTCCTTTAATATCAAAATATTATGATACTTTTTTCGGTAATATCAGATGTAAACTACGTGTTTTAAATGTATTAAATGTGTATTTTTATTAATATGTATTACAATATTTTATCTTCTGTCATGATATAATGACATCAATTTGATCGTCATTTTTAGTGTTAAAATAGCACATTTTTTCTGGCTGACTACCCTAATGGATTCATTATAGTCCTTACAGCTTAATGGATTTATTATTGTTTGACGTCTGAAGATAAAATTTTGTATGTTATTCGAATCGAAAACAATTATTATCATTATGAGACACGGCGTGGTATCATCGTCGGCTAACGCCCCGTCTGATAATATTCACGGCTAGTCTCATAATGATAACTATTTTTATAGCGACAGTTGGTTTATGAGATATGAATTAATTTAATCCATCAATAACGCATTATGTTTAAAAAAATATGTACAACATAAATTTTACCTTGCAGGAAATCTTATTTGGTTCTTCGAAATCTAGGTCTATCCAAAACAATCTTTGAGTGCATGAAAAGTTTTTAACTGCCTGTTTTGTTTTGTAAACTTGTTAACGTCAATGATATGACATTCATATATCAAATATTATATTTAGTACTGAAACTTATTTCATAATAAGCACACTACTGATAAGGTAGATAAGAGTATTGGCATTTACTTAGGAGTTAGAACTCAATTTGATTTTTTGCGTAGTTCCCGTATTTGCTATAATACAATGAATAAGGATTATACCTTAACGGTAACAGATTAAAAATACGACTACCGGCATACAGAGAAATTTTTTTATATATTTCTAAATTCTGCTTTAAAAGCGAAACATTAGACTTATTCCGAGTGTCACAGTTATGGTAAGAACTATTAAGCCGACAAAGATGTTTGTTCTTATGAAAATAAGTACCTAATCAATTCTAGTAAATAAATTGAGAGGACAGTAAGAATATTATTTTTGCGGAAAGTTTCTCTACACGACGTTGAGTATGACAGACCAAAAATAATCCGAACAACCCGTTTCTGTGCCACAGTCGTAACACTGACCCCATACAACAATATTGTAAGCAACTGAAGAATAAACAAAGGTTCTATGCTGAGAATGTTCATTTTGTTTTGCTATTAGTCAAACCGTTTAAGTTTTACAACTTCTCAAAATCTTAAATGTAATTTTCTCAAATACAGCTGTAACTAGGAATAGGATACTTAATTAACATATAAAACATATTTTTCAAAAGTAGAATCAAAAACTCGAAAAATAACATGGGCGTCTCATTTTTAGACACCCAGTATATAACTAAATATTCCTTAAATATGACCAGATCCAGAGCCTTTTTTTTTTAATAAAAAATGATGTATAACAGAATTATAACAGCCATGGTTTGAAAAATGACTGATAGAAGTATTTTGTCATGAGCTGCGGTGTCCGAGTGGTTAAGGAGATGGACTTGAAATCCATTGGGCTCTGCCCGCACAGGTTCGAATCCTGTCCGCAGCGAACTTTTTTTATTTTTTCAATATAAGTTAAGTAGTGAATTGCATGTACATTGCTAAATAAATAATGAATAATATGTGAGTTTTGTATGATGATGATAAAAATAATAAAAACAAGTTGTGTAATTTTTTAGTAGTTAGTTAGTTAATTTCTTTATTTAGCATAAATGCTACAATTTACATTTTTAAAGCATAAAATTCTAAATATTATAGACTACTATAAACTAGCTTCAGAAACCATATTTTTGTGTTCCTTATCAGCTTTTAAAATTGATTCTTAAATAAATAATCTCCTAAGTTATTTTTAAATTTTTTATAAGATTTCTGGGACTTTATAATAATTTATAATAATAATAGTTTATTATATTGAATCGACCCTTTATGAAAAATTGACTTCTAAGTAACCCCTTTAAAAGCATAATTTAAATGTAAGTCTCTGTTTTGCCTTGTTTGGTAATTATGTTCTTCTCAATTTTCATTTATAAATGTTCTTAGATTTTCGGGCACTAAATTATTTTTTATTTTATAAATAAAAATTTGGACTAAATAAAAAATTAAATTACGAACATTTAACCATTCTAATTTTCTTAATATTAAAGTGATTTTTGTATATTTATCACAATTTAGTAAAATCCGCCTGACTTTGTTTTGTAAAATTTGTAATTTGTCAAATATTTCTTCGTTTGCCAAATACAATTATGTAGAACCATATAGAAATTATGGATAGATAATAGTATTATAAATTAATATAAATAATTTTTTTGGAGAAAAATCTTAAATTTGGAGAAACTCTTTTAAAATATCCAATTTTAACAGCAATTTGACTAATCGTCTTTTTAATGTAAGTTAAAATTTGATTGATTGATTCAAAAGCCCGTTTAAAGTCTAAAAAAACTGCTATTATTACTTCATTCATTGCCAAGCTCCTTCTCCATTTTTCAGCTACGAACTGCAGTACTGTTCCGGTCTAGTGTTTTTTACTAAAACCAGTTTGATGGTGTACCAAAATGTTGTTTTCATGTATAAATTCCACAAACTGTTCATATGCTACAGACTCCATTAATTTCTCAATGTCCCACAATACGTTTAACGGCCTCATTTCGTTAAATCTTTTAGAGTTTTTTACTTCAGGAATTGGTGTTATATATAAGCACTTTTTTTTGGGAATCACGCTATATTTAAACTAAAATTTTCCAAATATAAGAGTGGATATCCAATGGTTTCAAAGGTTTCTTTAATTAATCTTTTGTTTAGCGTTTCGTTATAATTGTCGTTTGAATTTAGATCTGAAATTTTTCTTCTTAAACTGTTCGGTGATATTTCACAAAATGATTTAAATATATTTACATTTGTAACATTAAAATAAATATGCAAATTTCTTCTGTTCCATTTTGTATCGAATTTACTATATCTTCAATACTTTTGATATAATATACATTAGGTTTTTCAGCTATTTCCAACGCATGGTTTTCTTTCCATTTTTTTGTTTTGAATTGATCAGAATTATACAGGCGGCTTTTTAATTAATGGCTAAAAATGAAGGACGTAATTTTTTGCCTTATTTTAGGACTAAAAGTTTATATAAACATGTGTCCGCAAGACTTTGGTTTTTAAGGTACAGGGTATCGAAATTTTAATTTTTTTTTATGGACTTTGTTGTACATTTTTAGAGATACCATTCAAATTTGCCACACATTATACTATTAGTCTACGAAATAGCTATAGTGTATTTTTCAAAAATCTACTACTAAATTTTTACTGCGATGTCACTGGCTGTTTTTATTTATAAAATCATATTCCTTATTTTTTTTGTCTAGCTTCTTGCTTTCTTACTTTAATCCAATATTTTAAAGCCTTTAAACGTTAGCAAAATGCTAAGGTTCCACACATTTTACATTTTTTGTTATTTTTTTGTTTTTATTTTGATTGCTAAAAGTGCAGGATGTATTTTTTTTTGTTCATTTTGGGACTAACATATAAACGTGTGTTCGAAAGGCCTTAGTTTTTGAGATGCAGGGTGTTAATATTGAAGCTAAAAAAACTAAACTTTTCCACTATGTATCTCAAGAATTAAAGCCTTTCGCACATATGTGTAGTTGAATTTTTAGTCCTAAAATGAACCAGAAAATTACGTTTTGCATTTTTAGTAATCAAAATAAAAACATAAAAAAATAACGTAAAATTTTAAATGTGTAAAGTCTTAGCATTTTGCTAACTAACGTCTAAATGGTTCAAATTATCGGTTTAAAATGTAAGAAACCAAGAAGGAAACAAAATGAGGAATTTGATTTTCTAAATATACAGTGTGACCAGTAAAGTCTGCATGATATGAGAATGTTTAAAAATAATTTACCTCAGTAAAATTTTAATTTTTGGAATACCCTGTATAGTAAATTGCAAAATTTAAACCCGAAGTTAATTTTTAACGGTCTGAAGAAATACAATACACCTCAGAAATATGAGATGCAAAGACAAGGTGCTTAAATTCACCACTTTGTTAAAATTGGGTTGACTTTTTAAGGAAATCATAAAGCTTCAAAATCACCAAACCTTTCCGATAAATAGATAGCAAGAAATCAAAATCGTCCCTTAGATAATCTAGAATTCTTAAGCAGTCATTGAATACCCTAGATAATAAGCAAACCAATAGAAAGAACTTTCAATTTTAAAGAGAAAAGCTAATGGGCTGTGTTTTTTATATGAAACCCGGGTTTTTTTCCAACCCTGCTTGGTATTGCCAGAAGCGTCTAATTGTCTAACATTATGCTTTTCAGTAGTAGGTAGCAAAATGGCAACTCTGCGTGGTTCCGGGAGTTGTGCTATGTGGAAATCTTGATAGATCCCATTTATACGGGGTGGCCAACTAAGAATGGACGCCGGCCATAACTCGCTAACCGTTAATCATATAACTTGGGGGAAAAAAAATTATTAGCTAAATCGACTAAGAGAAATCGCTGAAAAATATTTTGAAGTTCCGCATATGGCCGCTAGGGGGCGCAACTGTTATGGTCAATCAGAAAAAGGGCTGTTTCTTAAAAAATATTCATGTAAAGGTATATTATAAATACTGCCATCGTAAAGAGTAAAAAAATTGTGATTTTTTTGTTAAGGATATTTTGCTCTATCTCGTAAAATGTAGTGGTGGGGGAAGGTCAAACATGTTTTTATTTAAATGTCAATAACTCCGTTATAAGTCAACGGAATTGAACAAACTAGGTCTCGTTTAAAAGAGCCCATCTTAACTAATAATCTGATGTAAAAAAAAAATCCGATTTGATTTCGCCGTGGTAACTAGAGGGCGCTGATTGACATCACAACAATTATTACGCATTATTTTGAAAATTTTAAATAGCACGCTATATCTCTTTTAACACAATTTAATAGAGGAGGGAATTCTCAATAAGTCAGTGCAAATTTCAGCTTCCTAACTTTTTTCAAACCGGAAATATAAATAAAACAAATATTAGGGCGCTGGGTACGCAACATCTCCCTAATCTGTATGGACATAGCCTACATCACAATAATTCAGTAATAATACCACAGATAATATTCAACGCAAATCGCTAAAAATTATACTAATGTTCTGAAATAACCACCAGGTGGCGCAGTAGACGTTAATAAGCATAGTTTTACTCGCAATTTTACTTTTCTCTATATTTTTTTGTAGTTTACTCTATTTTCAGTAAGTTAGATATTATAAGGTAATAAATAAGAAAAATCCTAATATATTCGACCGTTGCAAATCTCCGTCTTTCTTAAAATCGACAATTTATGCACAAGAATAACAATAAACTAAAAACATAGATAAATAATAATTCCTTAGCAATTTTCTGCTACATCAAGCAAAAAAAATAGTAGGCTGTGAAAACAAAATTGAAAGTAATACGTCAAAAAATAAACAATAGTTTCTTGTCAGTGCCTTTTAGTTGCTATTTATCGTTCTTGAATTTCCTAATAGTATTGCTATCATTTCGCGTTTTTGTCCGAGATTTTCGTGTTTTTTGAGTTTTTCTAGTTGCTGTTGTTCATGTTATTGTTGTAGTTCGTATTTTTCTTGTTCAAGATTTGTTATTGTTCGTGTTGCGTTGTGTTAAGAACAAAATGATTTATACAAATCAAGAACTATTCGACATGATAGGTGTTTATTTTGAATGTTTGAGAAATGCTACGGTTGCTGCAAGAGTATATGCGCAGGAATATCCGCAGAGACGCCACCCAAGTAAAAAGGTTTTTCTTCGAGTGATCCAACGTTTGCGAACCACTGGAAACGTGCATATTCCCGTATACCGCAGACAACGCAGAGGACGCACCGAAGAGAATGTAATTAATGTGCTAGCGTATATCGAGTTTAATCCTCAACTAAGTACTCGAATTATTGCGCTAGACCTAGGAGTAACGCGAACCACTGTTCAAAATATACTCAAAGAGCACAGGTAAGCAACGACATTGCAAATATAAACTGGACATATTTTTTAACAAAAGTCACGTGATTCTGACGTCACATAGGTCTTTAAGCCTAGAAAACCAATAATTTCCTGGAACATCAATTAAATATCTTCATCTTGTTTTAGGTTACATCCATATCACTTAGTGCTGCATCAGGAATTGACTGCTGCAGATTTTGATCACAGACTAAACCATTGTCACTGGCTTTTGGGTGTAATGAGGGAAGATCGGCAATTTCTGAGGCGAATATTGTGGACCGATGAGGCTACCTTCCAGAGCGATGGACGTGTCAATCTTCACAATACACATTATTGGTCCAGAACAAATCCACATTGGATGCGCGAAGTCCAGCACCAAGGCCGTTGGTCTGTAAATTGTTGGGCAGGGATTTTAGGCGGACGAATTATCGGACCATTTTTTTTCGATAATCCATTGAATGGTGAGAGATATCTAAGATTTTTAAGGGAGGAATTGCCGATTTTGTTGGAGGACGTACCTCTGAACGTCCGACAACGATTGGTATACCAGCACGATGGTTGTCCAGCGCACTTCGCCGTCAACGTTCGGGAATTTTTAGATGTCCACTATCCTGGCCGATGGATAGGGCGAAGCGGCACCCTTCCATGGCCAGCTAGGTCACCCGACCTAACGTGTTTAGATTTTTATTTATGGGGTCGAGTGAAAGATTTAGTTTTTGCCACCAGACCCACTACACGGGAAAATATGATTCAGCGAATAAGAGACTGTATAAATACTATTTCAGTTGCTGAACTGGAGGCTGCAGTTTTATCCACGCGAGATAGGATGCATAAGTGCATCGAAAACGATGGCCGACAATTTGAACATTTAGGGCGGCATTAATTGAATTATATTTTTATTATCGTTTCTTTCACACGTTCCATTTAAATGGCTTTCATTTCCCATTATAATGAAAATTTAATATTGCACTTATTGACTCCTACTGCGCCACCTGGTGGTTATTTCAGAACATTAGTATAATTTTTAGCGATTTGCATTGAATATTATCTGTGGTATTATTACTGAATTTTGTGATGTAGGCTATGTCCATACAGATTAGGGAGATGTTGCGTACCCAGCGCCCTAATATTTGTTTTATTTATATTTCCGGTTTGAAAAAAGTTAGGAAGCTGAAATTTGCACTGACTTATTGAGAATTTCCTCCTCTATTAAATTGTGTTAAAAGAGATATAGCGTGCTATTTAAAATTTTCAAAATAATGCGTAATAATTGTTGTGATGTCAATCAGCGCCCTCTAGTTACTACGGCGAAATCAAATCGGATTTTTTTTTTTACATCAGATTATTAGTTAAGATGGGCTCTTTTAAACGATACCTAGTTTGTTCAATTCCGTTGACTTATAACGGAGTTATTGACATTTAAATAAAAACATGTTTGACCTTCCCCCACCACTACATTTTACGAGATAGAGCAAAATATCCTTAACAAAAAAATCTCAATTTTTCTACTCTTTACGATGGCAGTATTTATAATATACCTTTACATGAATATTTTTTAAGAAACAGCCCTTTTTCTGATTGACCATAACAGTTGCGCCCCCTAGCGGCCATATGCGGAACTTCAAAATATTTTCCAGCGATTTCTCTTAGTCGATTTAGCTAATAATTTTTTTTCCCCCAAGTTATATGATTAACGGTTAGCGAGTTATGGCCGGCGTCCATTCTTAGTTGGCCACCCGGTACGTAACCACTGTCACATAATAAAATCATATGATGATTACAATGTAGAATAGAAGTATATCAACTCTGACTCTCAGAATTATTTATAATATAATACATGTTTTTATTGCACTTGATCATTGATCAAGTCTGATATAACACACATCTTAACTACCTATGGTCTTCCCCCTTCCACCGTTTGGATATGATACATTAACGGGGAGTTTTACAAGGGCAGTTAAACCCGCTGAGGCCAATTGAGCTATCCCCCCAGAAGTCGCCTCAGATCAAAAAACCGCTGTTTTTCTTTTAAGAAGGAAAGGATCCAGGCTCAATACATTCAGTATTCAGATGATCATATTTGTAAAGTCCTAACATTGGAACCTGTGGTCAGTGGCGGCTCGCGGGTGAAAAAGCAAATGAAGCGAGAAAATATCGCAATAATTTTTTTTCCAGGAGAGGTAGAATATTTTTTACGACTTACCGAAATTTTGTATACTAAATCAATTCTCCTATCCTTCATAGCAGCAAATTTATTTATAACATCCCCATAAAATGGATGAGTTGCCCTAATCTCCTCCAGACATTCCTTTTGAATTGAAATATTGCCTAGAGAAGTAAGTCTTTTTTGAGATATTGTATTTCTTAAATACGTTTTTGAGGCAAGAAAAACTTCTTTCCACTGAAGCACTTGTCGACGGTATTGTCAAAATAAGGGAAACACTTTATATGCTTTGGTTAAAATATCTTTATTTTCATTAATTTTTTTCACTTGTTCTTACAGCGATATATTCCGATTACTGTCATTGGCAAAAATAAGACCAAGCTCATTTTTAAGTCGTTGACTTTTTGAAAATATTTCCCCATATAACTGTAACAAATTTTCAATTGGGCCAGTCCGAAAATTTAAACTATATTCAGAAAATTTAGCAGAATCTGCCAAACATAAAATTATAAGTTTTTCAGAGTCTTGAAAGCTTAATGTCATTTCCATTAAAATATGGTCCAATATTTCATAAAAAAGGGTTCTATACTTAGCCCTAATTTCTTCACATGCCGCCAACGGTCAAGTAAAATATTTATTCGTGATGTCCAGATTATTTTTTGCCAATTAGGTGAATAAATTAATGTAAAAACTGCCACTGCCTGTGGTGGAAGATAGATCAAAATACAAGAGTTCTAACCACAGTACACCACAACTTGTTACGTTCTGGACGCGCGTTTCGCTAACTAAGCAGCATCATCATATAAACTGTTTATATCATCTGCTGATGATGCTAACTTGGTTAGTGAAACGCGCCCAGAACGTAACAAGTTGTGGTGTAGTGTGGTTAGAACTTTTGTATTTTGATCATATTATCAATTTAGCACAGTCTAATCTCAAGAATTATGATTTAAGCCGTGAAAACTTCCGTTCCATGCTGAGAATGTTCATTTTG
Source organism: Kuschelorhynchus macadamiae (assembly GCA_030620095.1). Lineage (NCBI taxonomy): Eukaryota > Metazoa > Arthropoda > Insecta > Coleoptera > Curculionidae > Kuschelorhynchus > Kuschelorhynchus macadamiae. Next base: position 583,324 of record JAUTXW010000584.1, read on the forward strand.
TTTTGTCCAACCGTTTAGGTTTTACAACTTCTCAAAATCTCAAATACAGCTGTAACTAGGAATAGGATTCCTAATTAACATATAAAACATATTTTACGTGAGTAGAATCAAAAACGCGAAAAATAAAATGGGCGTCTCATTTTAGATACCCAGTATATAAGTAAATATTTCTAAAATATGACCAGATCCAGAGTCTTTTTTTAAATTAAAAATGATGTAAAATCAGAATTATGACAGTCATGTTTTGAAAAATGACTGATAGGAATGTTTCATCATGAGCTGCGGTGTCCGAGTGGTTAAGGAGATGGACTTGAAATCCATTGGGCTCTGCCCGCACAGGTTCGAATCCTGTCCGCAGCGAACTTTTTTTATTTTTTTCAATATAAATTAAGTAGTGAGTTGCATGCACATTGCTAAATAAATAATGAATAATATGTGAGTTTTGTATGATGATAAAAACGAATAATTTTTTTAGTAGCCAATAAATTATTTTTTGAATTAATCAGAATTATACAAGGTGCTTTTTAATTAATGGTTAAAAATGAAGAACGTAATTTTTTGCTTTATTTTAAGACTAAAAGTTTATATAAACATGTGTCCGCAAGACTGTTGTTTTTGAGATACAGGGTGTTAAAATTTTTGCACATTTTTAGAGATAAACCATTCAAATTTGCCACATACTATACTGTTAGTAATGTCTACAAAAAAGCAATAGTGCATTTTTCAAAAATGTACTGGGTGTTACTTTTTTCCAAATCGCGACCACTTGTACCCCCACATCCCAAATTTTTACTTTTATAAAACCAGATTCCTCATTTTTTTTCTTACTTTAATCCGATATTTTAAAGTTTTTAAACGTTAGTTAGCAAAATGGCCCTACGCATTTTAAATTTCATGTTATGTGTTTCTTTTTTTTATTTTGATTGTTAAAAATGCAGGATGTGTTGTTTTTTATTCATTTTAGGACTAAAAGTTCATATAAATGTGTTCGAAAGGCCTTAGTTTTTCAGATACAGGGTGGTAAAAAAGTAAAAAAATTTACTTTCCCACCGTGTATCTCAAGAACTAAGGCCGTTCGAACATGGATTTATTTGAACTTTTAGACCTAAAATGAACCAAAAAATTACGTCCTTCATTTTTAGCCATGAATTAGAAAACACCCTGTACTATTTCGGTTATCAGTTGATTAGCCCATATTACCACAATAAATTTTGTTTTATTACATTTCCTGATAAAAGGAATTAGTTAAAATGAAAACTTTTGGGAAGAGTAGGAAAGATTTTAAATTTGTAAATTTTATTATCTATATTTTTTACTATATTTCTGTTAAGGTATAGCTTTTGTAGGAGCCGATGGTCTTGGTATTGAAATCCAGAACACAGTTGACATACAGAAGACACATAACTTTGAACTTGCGATGCGACTCGCTACGAATATAGATAGCAAAGATGATTTTTTTACTGATGTAAACGGATATCAGGTAAGGGTATCATTAGTAGTGTTTTGGGTGCAAATGTAAAATATTCATTAACTTATTATTATTACTCTTCAAACTTTTACATGCTAAAAAACAGTAAGTCGGCATCATATGGGTTTTTTTTTTAATAATTGACCGAAGTAAAATTTTTATTTGCAAAAAGTTTAAAAAATAATACGAAACTGCAGTAAAAAAAAACTTAACTAGTGTGGGGCGCTGCATGTAAAAAAACATTAAAACCATTAACCATAAAAGACATGGCAATTGTTTCGCCAACACTCTGGTTTCGTTAGATGTTTGATCTTAAATGACAATGCAATACAAGCAATATTATTTAAGTACCTGAACCTATTTTTACAATTACGGTTATTATACATACAGGTGGAGTCTTCTCGAATTTTAGTTATTGCTTAATAAAGATTTAACAATGGGGAACTATTTAGGACCAATTGATCATTTAATAATATGTTGTTATATATATGTTGTTTATTTCCACACTTTCTAGTCAATTAAGTTTTTTACTTTTTTGTTCTACATGTAAAATTTCAAATTTCTCATTAAAAGTATGGTTTTCCTGAATTAGATGTTTAGAATAACTGGAATTATCTTTATGATTTCTGACTTGATTTATGTTCATTAATTCTTTTTTTAAATGTTCTTTCTGTTTGTCCTATATAGAATTTTGAGCGAGTTCCACAATTTAACTTGTAAACCCCCGATTTGTTCTCCTTTTTGGTGTTTGTCTTATTGTTTTTAATATATCTACCAAGGGTGTTAGTCTTAAAAGCAATCGTCGCACCTTTATTTTTAAAAACCTTAGTAACCTTTGGAGTTATTTTTCCTGTATAAGTGAAAGTCTGAGATTTATTATTTTCTTTTGAAGTTATTAGAAGGATAAACTAGCTTTAAATGCTTTTTTATATTGTTTATCTTTTACTATTTTATTTACGAGATTTTGATTATAACCATTATTAATTGCTATTTGTTTTATTATATTTAATTCTGTAGTAAAACTTTCATTGCTTAGAGGTATGTTGATCAATCTATGGACGAAACTATTATATGTTGATATAGTGCGAAAGGATGATTGGATGTATTATGTATTGTAATGTCTGTACGAGATGGCTTATGAAAAATTTGAAAATTGTGTTTATTGTTTTTGATAGTAATTGTTGAGTCGAAGAAATTAATTGCTTTATTATTTTCTAATTCAGTAAAATTAATATTTTTGTGTAGGTTATTTATATAATGTAAAAAAGATTTTAATTGTCTTTCAGTACCGGTTTTACGAAATTTTTACTAAGGGAATATTCATGTATTTTCCTTTCTAAATTGTCCATAATTATCTCTGCTAAAATACGACTTAAAGGGTTTCCCATTATTAAGCCTTCCTTACTAATATACATAGTATCATTAAATTCAAAGTAATTTTGATCCAAGCAGGCAGATAAAGCTTCTAAGATATCTTGTTTATAAATCTGACTAACATTATTTTTTTATAAGAAGTTCTTCCACTAATCTTAACACATCAGATGGCGGTATACTTGGAAATAGATTTTGTACATCAAAGGATATTAATTTAGCGTTATTTGGAATAGTTAAATTATTGATTTTACTTATTAATTGAAAGCTATTTTTAATACTGTATTTAGGTTTTAAATTATAATATTGTATTAAAATGTCTATTAACTTTTTGGAAAGAACTATTGCTGGGGCTGAAATATAAGAAACTACTTGTCTAATCGGCCATATATTGTTTTTATGTAATTTAGTGATAGAATATAATATAGGTGCTTGAGAATTCATTCATATCTGATATTTCTCTTGTTCGGTAAATATGCTAAGATCTTTGATTACATTTTTTACCAATTTGAGAAACAAGTTCTGTCGGATCAAAATTATTTTTTTCAAATTTATCGGGACTGAAGAAGTTGAGTGTTTTAGTTAACGTATTGTTTTTTATTCATAGCAATAATAGTTTTACCTTTATCTGCTATTGTAAAAATTACATTATTTTTGATACTATTATTAAGTATTGATTTTACTACAGAGTAGTCATTAGAGAAGTGTCCCTTAATATAATCAAATTTTTGGTTAATAATTGTATTTGATAATAAGTATTTGCAATTTGTAAATGCATATTTTGGGCTGCTAATTCGCACTCAACTCTTAATTGTTCCCTATTATTCTTGCTATTTTTTACATTAAGATTATAATTAAAACCTTTATTTAACAAATTGGTTTCTTCTGTTGTAAAATTAACATTAGAAAAGTTAATAAATCTGTGGTAGAATTTATGCTCTAAGTAAACAAAGTTTTTATTTTCATTTATATTAATATAATCCTTCTTACTTTTTAATGTATTTAATTTATTTAGCTGCACTAAAAACTTTTGTGTGTACAATACTGTCTACTTGTTCTCTTGACGACTTATCAAAAATATCAAATTCTATACTAGAGCCTATAACTAAGTTCACTATGGATTACCTTGAGACATACGTTGTAAATGTCTCTGTTGTTATATTGAATTTTTCGGTCTTGACAAATCCACTTTCTTAAACCTTAGTGCTGAGCTGCTCTAGCTGACGGACTTTTGTTGCCAGTTTTCAACTTCATGCATCTTGGAAAAACACAGTACTTCAGGCATTGATTGAAAAACCAAATGTTTTGTGTACACATTCTCGATTTTAGCAGAAGCTAAAAATGATCAATTGGACCTAAATAGTTCCCCATTGTTAAATCTTTATTAAGCAATAACTAAAATTCGAGAACACCCCACCTGTATGTATAATAACCGTAATTGTAAAAATAGGTTCAGGTACTCAAATAATATTGTTTGTGTTGCATTGTCATTTAAAATCAAATATCTGATGAAGCCAGAGTGTTGGCGAAACAATTGTCGTGTTTTTTATTTTTATTTTTGTAAAATAAATTAAGTGGGAATTTTAAACAAGCGTTTTTGGTTTATTGACTTAAAATGGATTTCCATCAAGTAACGGCTAGTTCAGTTCAATATTTGTTTTTTTTTTATTTTATAGCTATATATTGAGTTCCAACACCATTGGTTGAGTTCAAATTTTTCAGTTTTTTTAACTTGGTGCATTTCAAAGTAACCAATTGAGTGTAAATCTGAATTAACCTGTGTATTCGTTATATATTTAAAGCCCAAATGCAATTTCTTATTTTTTTATTTTAAGTCCCATTTATAAAATATTTCAAAATTGGATTTTATTAATAGGTACTTTTTTACAAAAAAAATAGAGAAAATCTTTTTGATATGACCTATACTAAAAATATATAGAATATTTTAATAAATTATAGAAATAACCAATTAAACCCTAAATTCTAAAGTTCTGTATTCAACTGAATACATTTTTTTATCCATCTTTCAGTTAATAAAAGTGCAGTTATAGCTTTGCTTACATTCGATTACCTAGGTGAAAAAGCAATGAGTAAAAGAAAATCAGAAAAAATTCAAGTCAACCTATATAGCTGCAATTTAATATATTATACAATTATTACAATTTTTTCCAAATTTTTGAGAATGCTATTTTTTAAGAAGCAAAAATCAAATTTCATAGGTAAGATAAATCACCTGAGCAATGAAGCAGAATGCAAACATACATTTTATCAAGGTCATTTATTAAAAAAAATTTACTGGTCCCCATGTATAATACTGAAAAAAATACAGTTCAATAATTCTAAACAAAATCAATGATTAAAGGGAAAACGTTTAATGCCTACTACTACGTTTTGCATTAAAACTTTATGGTATGGTACCTTATTGCAAAAATTCATCCCTTGGTAACATATTGAACTCTTATCGACTCTATAATGTCGGTATTACTTAAGAAAGTAATGTGATTAGTTATTTTCCAATGCGGTGTGTATTAAATTTGTTGCTGTCAGTTTTTTTAATAGGTTTATTTACTTAGTTGCTATAGTTATCTATTATATTATTCTATGTGCTACATTTGAGATTAAGTGCAAGAGTAGCTTTAAGCTAAACTTCGCCTTAGATGATAGTATATTTTGAATTGTTAAATTACAAAATAAATTTTATTAACTCAGCAGATTGCGACTAGAGATGGGCAGTATAATCGATTTTTCGATATTTTCATTAACAGGGTCTCAATTTTGCTAGAAAGCATTTGTCATTGCTTATTTTGTAAGTTGACCTGATTAATTATTAAATTTTTGCGCATGAATATATATGATGTTTAAATATATTTTTGGTTTTCATTTCAATTTCGGGATTTCAGATTATTAGACGCCAGCGCTTTAAAAAATTACCCCTACAAGCCAACTTTTATCCGATACCAACTGGTGCGTACATTGAGGATAAGACGACACGGCTTACGGTCCTCACAAGTACCCCATTAGGAGGTAGTTCACTGAGTAGTGGTAAGCTGGAGATTATGTTAGACAGGAGGTTGGGCCAGGACGATAATCTAGGTATGGGTCAAGGAGTTCTCGATAATCTTCCGACTAAGCACATATTCAGGATTCTCGTAGAAAGAAAAGCTCCTGGTTGTCAGGTAATGTTACTTTTATTTTATTTATATTTATCGACATGCTTCATTTAAATTAGAAATAACTTTTAATGTAAAATAAGCCCAAACTATTACTTGGTGACTTTCTTTTTACTGCTAATTACTCCCCACTATAAAATTCACTATACTTACAATTTAAAAAAAAAAAAGTGCATAAAGTATTACAATTTTTCATTAATAGATTTTGGTTTGTTATTTCAACGAGTTTAAAACCGATGAAGAGTAGAAAAATCTTCCGTTAAGGGAGTTGGAACTAACAGCTTCCATTTTTGGCGGTTATGACATTTTTCCACTCTTCATAGATTTCATTTTATAATTAGGAAGACATTTTTCCAACACAAACTTCGGGGATATCTCTGAGACATAGTCAGAGTTCGGGGATACTTAAATACTTGTTTCTAGTAGTATCAATACATATATTCGATTAGTTGTCCACCACGCTCGCCTGAATTGATGCCTTTAGATTTTTAGCACATGCAGTATTTAGTAGTGCTATGAGATTTATGATGAGTGGGTTTTAAAAGCTGTATGGGGAGGATATTATGTTTTTATTCTTCTAACGTCATCTGTTACAGTTTGAACCTCCATTTAAACCAATGATAACCAATAATTTAGTTCACTAGTAATATTTTTGAAACTTTTTGAGGATAATATATTGTCACTTGTCCCTGAAATGATTTTCTTTTTCCTATGAAATTTTAAAACACTCATTTTGATCAACTGAAAGCAAATGTTTCATTAAGGTTTAAAAATTCCAAAAAAAAAATTAGTTTGTCAATTTAATTACAAAATGTGAAGCATATTTAAAAAGAGAATAGATAGCTCTATGTAATGGGATAAACTCTAAAGGCTCCCAGTTTAAATTAACAAAGTTACATACATTAAATTCAGAATTACAAGTTTTGAATAATATTCCTTTAAGATTTTTTGATATTTCCTACTTTGGAGTCATCCACTTCATACCAAAAAACTGAATAGTTTATTCGGTTTTAATTTTAAGAATTTAAGAAAAAAAAGTATTTCCATTTATGGAATTGTATACCTGGCTTTAAAATAATATGTGTGAGCATTGCTTCTGCCTATTTTGCATCGTGTTTTTCTGTATGATGTTGTTAATACTATCAAGACGTTAATATGTCTCCTTTTCAGTCTGTCGCCCAGGACCATCCGGCAGGTTTCCACTCAGTGTCGGCAGGTGTCGCATCTGAAACGCTTTTGAACCCGTTATTTAGACTTATTAAAACTCACGATGATGAAGAAAATAGAGCGGAAGTATATGCTCCCGAATTCCAACTGGGTGTAGATATATCCATACCGTCGTTCAAAACGAACGTATTCATGAAGGGGTCCTACCATACTGGATTGGTGTTGCACAGGCAGTTTTGGGATACCTGTTTTTTCGACAAGGTACTGATGAAACAATTCCCGCTGAGCAATGGAAAGGTAAGATTATTTATTAACGAGGTTGGTTCACAAAATGTAGTAATTATAAGAACGGTCTGAAACAATGATTTTTTTCTATGACTGCTATGAAAACGGCCAAACAACACACAACCAGAAATGTCTGAAAAAGACGAATTTTGCATGTGAATATTGTTTCCGATTATATGTTAAACAAGAGTGGCGATAACGCGCATTTCTGTCTTACATCAATCTCGATTTGAATTGCTTCTGATGTATTGTGATCTACTCTGATTTCAGCTATCTGATTCCAAATAGGTATTTTTGGTCTATCCTGGTGTTTTTAGAACTTCAATCATTCTTTCATGTTTAACGCTGTCGAACGATTTAGGGTACAAATGTACAATCTCTTCTTGGTTATTTCAGGTTCTATCTCGTTTTGGTGTCCTCTGATTATGGTACCTCTGCCATCTTGGAACATATTTTTGACATGTTTCAATTCCTTTAGTTTTTTTTCAGTGCCTGTTACTATTTTATTATTGGAGTTGAGAACTTGATTTTGGTTTATTGGTTACAGATAATATTTTAAAACCAATTTCTTTGATATATTTTTTTGCTTTAATCAACGGGCCAAATGTTTCAACACAAAATAGGTCGAAGTTAAACAAACTAATGAATCCCAAGTACTTTTGTTTCTTATTTCTTGCCGATGCTTTTATTGATTTTTTTTTAAATAAATTTATAGATGAGGTAGCCATATGTGCCTCTAGAAGTAGCATGTCAAACACAGCCTTTCTATTTTGCTCTGAGAACTCCCAGAGGCTTTAAAGTGGCAGGAATTTCAGTTGATACTTTCTCCTTAGAGTGTGAATAATACTGCTATTCCGAGATTAACAACTGTTTTGCGACAACATAGGCAATGTAGACCCAAAAAATCAACAACTGTGCCTTAACTGGATTCATGTGACTTGTAAAGTAGTTCGTCTGCTCTCAGCGTTATGGAAAGGCAGAATCATCTATGTGAAAACCTTAAAAGGAGACTAGCTGGCCAGGCAGAAAGGTCTGCCGTTAGATGGCTCCATAAGTTTCTAGCGGGATTATAAGAATATGGAGCGCATTCACCACATCGTCATGAAATGTTATTGAAGAAAAACATATTGTTCTAGTTAAAAGTTTTAAAAATTTAGCAAGGTAACAGTCTAGATGTTTAGGGTTTTAATAGGGTGTTCTTTTTTAAAAAGTGGTGAAGGTTTTTTCTATACTCATTAGTTTATTTTGATAAAAAACTCTATCAGTTCGGGAGGATTTTATTTCTACCTCTGCAGTTAAACCTATAGCGAGGTGCTTTTATTTCACTTCCCTTGCTAGTTCGTTTAATTCAGCTCTTGCAATTGAATCTAAGTAATTTTACCTAATCGATTCAAAATTTGGAATATATATTCCGATGACACAATATTTTTATGTCCACAAAAGTGTAAACCATTTTTAACACGAAAAATTATTAGTTTAGGCGTAACACTTGCACTATCATCATAGCAGGTACTTTATGCTAACTGATAAGTGTCGAGCACAATTAACCCATGAGGACAGCTGGCAATATGTCAGGGAATAAAAGGTGCACATCAGTCATCTTAAAGCGGCTGCTACTGCGATAGTTTGGTATTAGGCAAAAAGTGTATAGAGCCTTTTTGTAGAAAATTTTATAAGTTTTTATTTTACATATGACTATTTTTATTGTATGACAAAGAGAAAACGAGTTATTTAACAAAAATCTAAAAAAAAAACGCCTATTTTGCGTATTTAGGGAATATGCATACAAATGTCGCCATCTATCACCTGAGACTGAAATCGAATCGTGGGAGGGGTAAGGGGATAGCTTGAAAGAAAAGGTCTTCTCGTGAGACCAGTAGTACTCTCAAGGGGTATCTAGTGGAAGCCAAGATGCATTTCGAAAATTAAAAAGTTACACCAAAGAAAAGTATAACTTGGAACAAGAAAGGACATCCAGGATATGATTCAGAGTCAGACCAAATCCTGGATGTTGAAAGAACGGGCTGGCAAATTATGTCAGTAGGAATAGAGCCAAAATCACTCAAGTCAAGTCAAGTCTATGTTTAAACTGTTCCCGTGTTGCCAGTGGCTTAGTCCGCTGGCTATTATTTTAAGTCTTCAACCAGTGGGGCTAATTTCGGGTCACTACACTAATGTAACAAATTATTTTTAATGGAAGCAATAAATATTGAGACGAAAATATATTTTAGATCGTTTTTAGATTAATGAATGATTATATATAAATGTAAAATATTGCAGCAAATGGAAATTATTTAGTTTTGACTGCCTTTTTCTCATTTTATGTTTTAGTTTTAATTAATTGGTTATCATGGGTTGTTTTTATTAGTAATATTTTAGCCGGTATTATTAGTATTTGTATTTAATATAAGATCTGGATTATGATAATGGCCAAGATGCTGAAAACTAAAAAGTTTAAAGTACAAATAAGATTTATCGTAGTATGTAATTTAAAATAAAGACATTTCTTCTTCCAGGTTAACTTAAATCAGTTATTCCGCCACAGACAAACCAGTACCTTATACAAAGCCACTCTCTCGTTCCTGAAAACAGAAAGACAACTTGATATAGCCGATGACTTCGATTTATGTCCCATGGAGATGATAGCGTTTTACATTTAAAATGATTTAGTGAGACTAGTTTATAGGAATTTATTTATTTTGTAAATGTTCAATTCGTTCAACGAGAAAGTCCGATTTTTATTAGTCAGGTTTACATAAACAGTGCGTCTATAATAAACTCTCAGGCACATTTGATAAAAACTATTTTTGACCAACACGTAAAGCGAATTATTAAATAGTTGCGTTTTTACAATAGCTCCAAATTTGCCGGGTGATCCGTATAGGTGCCTTTTTTTTTTATACGGAGTAACCTATTTTATATTACATATTTGGCATCTGCGCAAAATTCTAGATATTTTTCATGTAGCATACTCTGAATGTGTGTTCAATTTTTTTTGAGATATAAACAATTGAAAAATTGATAATTTGAGACTTTAGGAGGCTGAAAAATCTAAAAAAATCGACTAGGGATAAAACGAATTACACTATGTTAATGTTTTATGGTGTTTCCAAATCACCATGATTTTTTCCTTTGAAAGCAGAAACATTTTTATTTCTGTTTAGATCAAAGTTGATGTTATATTAAAGATCATAAAAAAAACTAAGATAAGAATTTTCGATTCATGTCCTAGGTGAAACCACTTAGATTTTACAGCCCCTGGAAATCTGCAACTGTCAATATCTTGAAAACAATTGAACTTAATTATAGATTATGCTACATACATGAAACATTTTTATAATTGCGCAGATTTCAAATATGTAGGGGAGAGCGGGGTAGTGGAAATACCTAACAAATAATCCAAATTAGATCTAAGTTTTAAAAATATATGAAGGTTCTTTTAGACTACAAATTTTAGATTTAGATTGCAAATCAAAAGCGCAAAGTGATATTTGACCATGGTCAATGCAAAATGGAAGAATATTTTAAAATAAAGTAATTATATTACATCCAAATGCAAAATGAAACTAAACAAAGAACAGTTACATGTTTGTCTTATAAAATAAGTTAAATCAAACCAAGTATTTTGTGAGATACATTATAAAGAGAATTAAATAAATAAAAGGCAAAATATTATTTAAAAGAGAGCTATAGCCAATATATTGTCAAGTAAACATACACAAAGTAGAAATAAAGAAATATCTCAATAATTGCCTTAATAATTTATAACAAAACACCTAAACATAGTTACAGCGATAAAGCTGCCTAAAAATTCGGAAAAGAAATGGCGCGATTGAAAATTTGTTCAAAATCACCGCATGTCGCTTTAACTTCGTTATTTCACTTTACCCAACTCTCCCCTAAAAAAAATTATTACTCCATTTTACCACTGATGTCACAGGGTCTAAGCAGGTCACCCTGTAAAGTTAATACCAGGGCAAAAAAGGTACATTTTAATAAATAACTACATATTTAATATTGCTGTTAAAAATAATTATCTGAATTTTATTGCAAGACTTTATGAATGCACTTTAGATATATTTTTGAAGGATTTTTGTTAGATTTATTTTTAAAGATTAAAGACGAAAAGACAATTGTTTAAAGCAGCCATGTCAAACTCAAAGTCACTGGTGGGCCAAAAGCATGAAGACCATCGACTAGGTGGGCCGCAAAACCTTATCTTAAAGAAGACAAACTACTGAAAATCTTGAGAAAAAGTACTATTATAGGACAAGTCTGTTTATTAAATTTCCAATAAAAAGGAAGTTACAAAAAACTACAAACATTAACTTTTTTTGCCAGATATTTGACATCTTTTGTCTTTAATTAAGTTGTCTATTTGTGGCGCGAATTTATAGGCGGAAATAACTTTTAAAACCGCGTCCAAGTGTGCGTTCGTCAATCGGGATCTTGCGGGAGATTTGTTTCCTTTCATCATAGAAAATAGTTGTTCAGACTTATAGGTACTTCCAAACATTGACAGGATTTTACAGGCAAAATTTCTCATTTCTTGGTATTGAACAGGCAAGTACTTATAAAATTCGAATGTACCAACTCTATCAAATTTTTGTTTTAAATGGGTCTGACACTGAATCTCAATTACTTCCATTTGCAAGTGAGGGGGAACTTTATCAATATCGATATAATTTTCTCTGAATATATTTTGTATGATACTGGGACAAAAGGTACATCGCATAAGCTGACATCTTCTCCTTTTGTTTCCATGAAAACGCGTATTTCTCCTTTGAGTTTCCAAAACCGGTCATCTTTCACGAAAGCCATCGAACCTCTGCATAATATGGTAAACCAGTGTACTCACTTTCTAAATCACGTGAAAATGCAGAAAACTGTCGCTGATTAAGGCCTCGTGATCTTAGGAAGTTTATAATTTTTTTCACTGACTTTAAAATACTTCACTTTAACTTTCCAACTTGATCACTTTTGAGCATAAAACTTCTTTGTGGGTTATACAATGAATATGATTAAAATCTGGGTTGTCACTGCCCGTTTCTCTGATCTTTGTCAGTTATTGAAAAACTGTCGCTGATTACAGCTTTTGACAAATCTAAATTGTATTTTTTTGCAGAAGTTTAAAACAGCATTGAAAATATCCTTCTCTGATCTGTTGTATCATGCAATGGTACTAATTCCAGTAATTCTTCATACACATTGATATCTGTATCAATCGCACGAAGAAAAACAGCGAGTTGCGCCACACCACACACATCCGTACTTTCGTCACAGGCAATAGAAAATGCAATGAAAGAGTCTGATTTTGTTTTTATCTGATCACTTATATTGGCAGCCAACTCAGTAACTCTTTCAGCAACAGTATTGCGAGACAAGGATATATTTTAAAATGCCTTCACGCTCCCGGGACTTAAAATTTCCGCGGCCTTTACAAGGCACTCTTTTATATATTCACCTTCAACAAATGGTTTTGAGTGTTTCGCGATCAACTCCGACACTACGTAGCTCGCTTGAAGGACAGATTCATTTTCTTGCTATGGACGTATAAACATAAGCTGCTGATCTTTGAACCGTGATTTTAACTTTTCGTTTCTGACCATGCCTGTATAAAAAAGTTTTATGAATATCATAGTGACGTTTTATATTATATAATTTTGGGACTCCGACTGTACTATTACAAATCAAACAAATAATTTTTTCTTTCACTTCACAGCAAAAAAATCTAATTCCCACTTTTCTTGAAAGATACGATGCTCATCTACCAGTTTCCTCTTACTTTCACTTGGTTTTGAAAGAGACATGTTCAAAACTGTATCCGAAATAAATTATAATAAGTACTGTTAAGTGTTGTAACAATAAATGCGCAACTCAACTCGAAACTCTATCGCAACTTACTCAACTGACTAAACACTGAACGACTGAACTCAATCGAACACGGCTTATACACGGATTGTGATTTCTCGAGTTATTTCCAGAATGTTCAGATAGCATCATCTGTGTTTTTGCGCGATAGAATTGCATGGAACAAGCCAGATAACGTTTGGCTTTAGGTTGAGTGTGATTAGTTCATCCTCCTAAACATAGATGGCACCTTGTACATTTTTTTTACACCAATCGTTGTTGCCGCGCTTTCAGAAACGGTTTTCAACTTGTTCGCAGGCCGCATTATCTGGCTGTTTTCAAAACTGATTTGGGCCGCAGAAAAATGCTCACTGGGTCGCATGTTTGACATGGCTGGTTTAAAGTAATGAATTTCTTTATCCTGATTTCTATGAAATCGAGGTACCTTACTCAAAATGGTTTTTAAAAACCTTTCTCGTTCAAATCCTGACTGTCAAGACAGTATTATTAATTTTTTTTTTATGAAAATACTCGTTACTTGATAATAAATATCGGATTCTCTTCTACTGTTTTGCCCATGTAAAGTATTTTCAATCGGCTTATGTGTTACGTGTGATATCTCTAAAGGTACATTTTTTCATAAAAATTATATTTAAAAAACAAGGTTTTGTCCTACATGCCTCTCTAAGATAAAAGAACTTACCATTATCGCAACGAATTTTTTTATGTCAGTTTATTTTGAGATACATACACAATTAGAAGAAGGAGATTTATTAATATTTCACCGTTTTCAGTTCTCTTAACGAACAAACAATCGTTAAAACAACCTTTCACCTCAAATTCTGTGGACTAAAGGCGAATCTGTCGCATATTAACAGTGATGCCAAACCATAAAAATCCCTAAAATTGTCCCTGTTAGCAGACAATGTTAATAAAATTTGCAAGAACGAGTTTAATATATTACCGGTTTCTACCCAGCCAAGTTAGGGAACGTTCTTGAGAATATTCTCAAAAATAGGAAAGTAATGGGAAAGTTGTTATAAACGATTTTTTTTTTATTTTTAAAAGTGAGAACTGGGATAAGAGACATTTTCGAATTGTACAGTGTTTTCTTGTACCACGTTAGGCTAATTATGAGGCAGAACAAACAAATAGGTTTTAAAATGACTCTGTACCTTCTAAAAAAAAAAACGAAAAACATATTTTTTTATTCTTTTACACCTTTGTTACTTTGTCCGATTTTTAATTAATTTTTAAAAATTTAATATTCAGATTGGCAGGAAGGTGACAGAAGAAAAATAAATATTTTACAAATATATTATTTGTATAAATTAATATAGACAGAAAAACGTCAGTTTTTCCCGTTTACTGTAACTCCTTTTAAAAATCCGATATTTTTAAATATGCATTACAGTGCCTTTTGAAACAGGGTAGGCAATAATAAATTACAAAATTGGAAAAAGTCGTCCATATTTCTCAAAGAGAATTTATTTATTATAGAATTATATTTTTTATAATTCTATTAAATAAAACACAAAGTCTTGGTCTCAGTCATTATTTTAAAAAACCTAAGGTGACACTTGTTTCGCTCTTGAGAAATCCAATACAAATCCAGGTACAAAATAAGAATAAAATATAAAACAACAAATCACACGTTACATCTTAGATGTACAACAATAATAAGAGGCTGAATCCTTAAGTATTGATGGTAGCATATGCTCCACAAAACTTAAAACGAGCCCATGTAGTTAAGTGTGTTACAATAAAACTATAAAAGAATACAGGTCAGTGTCAATTGTCACATGTCTGGCCGTAAATAAGGTTAAAATTAAATAAGCGATGCTAATTATTATTTATATTATTAAATGTGAGATGGGCTTGACTTGGTCTTGGTCTCAGACTTTGTGTTTTATTTAATAGAATAATAAATTACTATGTTCTTAAAATTACTTAGCCCTTAAAAGTGCTTCTGTCTTGCATCTGTATGTCCATAAACAGTTTAAACTTAATTTATAGTAACTTAAAACCTTTCTCAAAAGAAATTCTTTATAAAAAAAAAAATGCATTAGTTTCTTGTAAAAAATCGGTTTAATAATGAGGCTGTTTTTTTTTAAGTCGTGTAACACTCTTTATTAAATTCTTTAAACATGTGTTTCTCAAAGATGTGCGACTTCTTGTTAAATAAAGAAAGTCACTAATGACTGTAATTTTATTGTTATTAAATTTGCTAACTTTAATAATTAAGAAAATACACGACAAGTTTCCTTATCTTCACATAATTTAAGCATTTTATATGAACCAAGTTTAGAATATTAGGACGAAAAATGTAAACAATTAAATTAATGTTTCAGTCTGTCAGCTAGAAAATTTTCAGGACATTTTTGTAATTTATTTAAGTAGGTACTTAACAGGGCGAGAATGAAAGATTAAACTGATCAATTATTGCTATAACAACCTATATTGTGACTCAATATTACGACTCGTGTGTTTCTTTCAATTCTATGCCTACGATTCTTTTAATGTCTTGGTCGCACTCGGACCGAGTAATTTTAGGTGGTTCGATACTTTTAATTTTTGTTGATAGGTGGTAGATAATAATTTAAAATAATTAAGAGAATTCCGACAAAAGAAAAATACCCAATTAATTATTACCTAACCATTTTTATAGGATAGGATTTATTTAAGATTTTTTAGATAAACCACTTTAGGTGGACGTACAAGTACTATATTAAAAAAAACAATCAATCCCTTTATTTCCTTATAAACCAACTCAAAACTGCTTTAATGAGTCATGGAAAACGAGGTTTATTTCTTTACTTGATACGTAGATCAGTAGAAAAATAATTGATACAATCTACATTACTTTTCTTATAAAGAACTGAAAACTAACATTCTCAGGAGTGAAGGGAGAGTTCCCGGGTTCACACCTGTACACAAACATATACAAAAGTATTATCCGTTGCATCTCTAGTTTTTTATACAAATAAATAGTTGCATTTTGTCATTTATTAAACATCAAGTTCTTTCTTATGGAGGTATCAAATCTAGCGCAAATTGTCATATACTTTACATGTTTCTCTTTATGTTGTGATTATGTGATAACTTTTTTTTTTTCGTAACCTAACGACATTTAAAAATCGATATTATTGTGAGTTTTATGCAGACAGTTTAATATATTTGTGAAATTCTACCGTTTTTTGCAAGGTTGTTGGTAGAATTATTTTTCGTTTATAATTACTTTTTAAATTTATGTTATAGAAAGATGTAAATAACTCGATCAACGTATCAATCAAACTGATCAATTTTTTGTGTTTATTTATACATTTACTACAACTTTTCGATATCTTTAAATCCGGAAAGTTTTCAACTTAAATTAGATAGTAATAATTATTACTTGCAACTTTTAGAAACCTGTAATTCTGGTTTTCTGAGAACAACTTGATCAAGTTTTAGGGGTTCATTTATATATTTACTACATCTTTTCAGTAGCTTTAAATCTGGAAAGTTTTCAAAAAACTGCTTCATAACATATGACGTGACATTGGTTTTACTAAAAAGGGGAACCCTTAGTTAATTGTATGAAAATTATTTTAATTTGATAGTTGATCATTTTTGGGAAAGTGTTTTAGGTTTGATGAGGGTTAATGAAACGCATATAGAAAATCTATTGTTGTAATTAGTCGACGTTTCGACCTCTATGAGGTCATCTTCAGGACTCTAAAAATTAAGAACTGGTGTTATTTATTTTTAGGGACAATCTTCTTTAAAAAAATCTACATTAGAAAAGAAAAATAAATAAATTGTTTTGCAAATATTTATTATTATACGCTAATAACCTATATTGTATCTTACTACATTTAAAATTGACAGTAGATTTTCTATATGCGTTTCATTGCCCGTAATGAAACCTAAAACACCTCTCCCAAAAATACTAAAAAGTAAATCATAACAGGTTGTTGACGATGTTTCCTTAAACATTTTAAACAATACTCACATTTAAAATTACTTGGAAATTAGATTAGTATGTGTAAACTAAAACGGTCCTAAAGGTATTGTCCAGGGTGTCACACGTAAGATGTACCACCTTATCTCGGAAACTGTATGACACTGGAAGACGAATTTAACGATATTGGCGATTATATTCAAAATATTTATTTGTTTTCTTTAAAGGTTTAAATAAACATTTGTTATAGGGATTTGCATTTTCTCTAGGCCGATATGAACTTTTAGATTTTAAATCGAACACTCTATATATTATTACAAGTTATGGTAGAGCGTTTAAAGACCAGTTCAACGATATATATTAATATAGGTCTGTAATGCAAAGTTTTGGATTTATTGTAATTTTCTCTAGTTTCTATCTATAAGATACCATTAATTCTGTTTATTGTCTAATACTCAAGCTCTAAAACTTAAGAAAAAAAATACAGTATTGCCATATTTCGCGTATCGTTATATTTCATTGCAACCCCTGTATATTATATTAAATCTGAACTAGCTGGCCCGGAAAAGGCAGATCTTATTCTGCCTTTTCCGTTAGATAGCGCGATGAGTTTCCAGTGGTATAAGAATATTGGGCGCATTCACCACATTGTCCAGAAATGTTATGAGATAAGGATATAGTGCATCTTATTTTAGACACCCTGTACATTTCTTTTTTTAAAAGATATGTGCATTTGCGGCTGCAATAAATTGAAAATAATAAATTTATTTGCAAATAGCACTGTGATAACTACCCATTCGTTCATGCCGAGAACAAAAATTATTTATTAATGTAATCTGTTTTTTATTAGGCGATTTTAAACTTTTTTCATTTAATATTTCTTTTATTGTATTGTTTTTGAACAACTAATAATACAAGGTTGTTCAAAAGAAACGCACAAAATATCTTCTGTATGAGTCATTTTTCACAAAAATGGTGAAACACGTGAAGTAGTTTAAATGAATGTTCGTCTTTTTGTAATATTTTCAGCCCCCTCCTGACAAACCCTTAATTCGTAGACACACGCAACTTTTTTTTTTTCAAATGACAACATAGGTCATTTGGGGGCTCTATGTGAAGGTCTTCTAAAACTGAATGCAATAAAAGCAATAAATTAGGGGTATGTTCATTCCATTACAGTAAAACAAGTCTTTGAATTATTGTGCTCTCAGAAAGACAGCATATTGAAGTTTGTGTTGTTGAATGAAAAGTATTCCAAGAATACAATTACGCGGTCAAGTATGAGCAGGATTTACCTAAAATGGGCCGACCACCCGCTTTAATTTAAGTCTAGAAACTTGATATACCTAATCTTATCAGTACAAGAAAGTCTACATTCTTCAACTAATACCTTAGCGCTAAATAACGATGTCAGTAGAGGTTTCTGTACAGCGATTAATAGAGAGACAGAAGTATCACCCGTATAAAGTGCATGTTTTATATTCAAATTCTGTGAAGAATTGTTCGGAAGATATGATCAAAATAACATATTTTTTCAAAATATTGTCTTCTTCGATGGTGCTACATTTTATTTAAATCAATAGACATAATTATCGATTCTGGACTGATCAAAATCCCCAGTGGATACATGAGGGACATACACAACATCCCCAAAAAGTCAATGTGTGGACTGGCATAATAAACAACCGAATTTTAGGGCCATATTTCTTTGAACAAAATCTTACTGCTGAGCAATACTTGGATTTCCTCGATGGGGTCCCATTGATTAGCCACCATTGGATTTATTTCTGTGGGGGGTATTTGAAGGAAAGAGGGTTTAAAAATCAGGTGAGTGCTAAGGATCACACTCGAATATTAATTATAATTAAAAAACTTATATAAACTCGTTTTACTGTAACGAAATGAGCAGACCCCTAATTTGTTGCTAGGATCGGATTCAGTTTCAGAAGACCTTCTCGTAGAGCCCCCACATGACATAGATATGATGAAAATAACATATTTTTTCAAAATATCTTCTTTGATGGGGCTTTTTTATTTTTTTTAAATCAATAGACATAATTATCGGTTCTGGACCAAAATCCACAGTGGATACATTGTGCGTTTCTTTTGAAAAACCCTGTATGAAATTTATATTCAAGTTTTTCATTCATAATGGTTGAGTATTGTCGTTATGAATACCTATTATTTTCAGTATTGTAATAAATCATAACAGTCCGTTTTATTAGTCAGTTAAGCAAGAATATAAAATTATACTGCACATGGCTGCTATTGTGTAACAATATTTTAAATAATAGTCAAATTAATAGTGATCAGCATACAATATTCAGTTTTTAGAAATTAACGAACAATGTAAATATTTTTGATTAATTAAGATTCTTTTGGTACAGCTGAATATGATCGGTACAATTAAGTAACCGAACTCTGAATAAATATTGATAATTGAAAAAAATTACGATGGTATTAATATACATGAATTTTTTTGGTCATATTCGTTAATTTCTGCCGTGTAGTAACTTTTGTACTATGTACATACATTATATGATTACATAATTCTTAAGATGTAGATTTTGCATTAAGGTTGACAAGGGTATTAATATTGTTTCTATTTAGTGTTCACATTTGTAGTGTCCTTGCAATTTCTAGTTCCTAGTTTCACAATTAGAGTGACTTTTACGTGTAATATGTTGATATTATTTTAATAATCTGTAACCTCCTACTAATTTTTTTATTTATCGTAATATTTAATTTGTGTCACTGTTTTAAGGCGGCTGTCTACTAACCATTCGGTTTTCCGCTCGCGCAGATGGACAACCGCCTTTTCTCTATTTTTTAAGTTTAATCTAATTTCTTGTGTCTCTAGTGTGTCTAAATGCTGAAAGCGTAGAATATGTTTCTGAATTTGCAAAAACATTTGTTTTTTTTTTTATCGAAACAATCGAACTAATCTAAAACAAGTCTGAAATATTCTGAAGGTTATGCGGCTGCTTTTCAAGGTGGGCTTCGCCAAAAGCATTTATCCATGCACTAGAGTTTTGGAAGATCCAGATAATCGGGCCAATTACCCCTGGCTAGTTTAGTTTTTTTCTTCTATAATTTATTTTATGTAGAATTCCCATTCTTTTATCTCTATAAAGAGGATTGTTAATAGATACAGCACAACACAGGTTGGTTTGCAGAGTTATCATATGTTAGGTTATCCAATACCCTCAGTGATCTGCCAGGTCTGAAAAGTATGGCTCTAAATTTTGTGTGTGGATAAAGTAAAATTGTGATTTTGCAACCACTGATGAATTATTCCCAGTTATCGCGTATTTGTCTAAATTACAAACTATTCAGCAGTAAAATGCTGGTACAAAAGTTTACCTTGCAAGTTTTAGGATGTCAGTATCGGATGCAAAGTAAAATTTGGCGTTGTGCTGTGATATCAATATTACTGATCTTCAAGGCTTCAAGGGGAACCCGGGCGTTCTGCTTTGGGGAAGGGGAGAGCGAGATGAAGAAAGCACAGTTTTAGTTTAGTTGGATTTTTCTGTAATATTTTATCATACACGACGAAGTTTTTAAATGGAAACAATTTTTCAGGGTTTCTTTTTCGAATTTCGCGTTCTTCTCAAGATTTTAGGAAAATTTTGTAGCATGACCTATAACGGTTTCGTGTGTTTTTGATATATATTGACCTGCAAAAATTTACAGTTTCGTACTGACTTCATTTTTGGAAATTCGGATTATTCGTTTTTATCTGTCACTCTCCAATTCAACTCAACATTTTAACCGATTTTTTTCTTGAAATGTAAATACACTTACTTGTGTCTAGACCAGAATTTGATATTGTAATAAATTTAAGGAGTCGGTTTTTTCTAATGTATGGTTAAATTTGCATAACTTCCGCTTGTATTTATGTTCTACTTAAGGCAGTCAGAGTCAGATTTTTGAATATAAAAATTGACTGAAAAGACCAGTTGGCGGTTCCTCATCGCAGTATTTTATCATTTTTAGCTCATTTTACGTTAAAGGAGTTGCACTTACTTTTCTTTTGTCTTTTTGACCCAAAATTCCTCTCTTTTTGTGACCCCTGGCGTATCTTGCTGGCTTATATTCGATTTGGTCATATTTTTCAAAATAATTTTCCATCACTAATTTTTGCTGTTAAATTATCTAGTTTATTTACTTATGTTATAACCCAAGCTGGTTAGGTAGACATTTAAAATCGATATTTTGGCATTCATTCTTTTTAAAATGACAGATTTACATTATTAACTTATATGAAAAAATATATAAAATCGTGATAATAGTATAGCTGTCTTTTAGGCATTGGTCGTCTACTGGACGCAACTTTACCTTCAACGTTCTCAAGTATATTACGTGTTTTTTAATATTTCGTTTATTCTGATTAGGTTAGTTGGGTTTTCATTGCATTTGTTATAATTAATTTTTAAAAATTAGTTTTTATTTTATTCTTGAAATGCTCTACAAGGTGGCAACACTGCATTTTTACTATCATTTTCAGGCTCAAAAATAATACATTTTATTAACTTTGATCTAAATTTCCTTAGGTCAAACAGAAAACCTGCATTTCTTCTTTCGTGAGATGCAGTGCATTGAACAAAAATTGAAATTTTTGGACAGATTCCCCTATCTTAAAAAATCTTAGCTGTTAGCTATTTTTTCTTGGTTTAAAGTGTATTGTCTGAATGTCAATCGCTGTTTTTTTTTCAATTTGTTTATTAATTATACGCCAAAACAATTAATTTTCATTTGAAATTAAGCTTTTTTAACAATGGCTTTACCAGCTTGTTATAACATGAGCCCAGAATTCATATTTTTCCATGACTAATTATGATATTTAAGTAACTAAGTTTCAATGGATAGAGACAAGCTTGTATTAAAATATATTTTTGTGTCAAAAATTAAATTATATTTATCTATCTATCTCAGGTCAGTTTTTAGCACTGAATCAATTGATGATTTTTCAATTTATTTCACTTACTGGGGATTTTTCACTTATTAATTTGGTGAAAATACTACATCTCATCGATATTTTTATACAATTCTTACAGAAACTGTCTTACGCTTTGATCATTAAGATACACCTCAGTTCCCAACCTTAAGAGATTTTATTATGTAGTTTTTAATTTTAACGAGCTTTATGATAGCAATAATTCCAGTTACAGTTTTTGAAGTACTGTGTAGCTTCTGAGTTTTGTAAAATGGGGCCGGTTTGTCAACATCGCCATACGAAACGCTTGTTTTGATATGATACTTGCTTTGAATCTCATTAATGCTTTAGTTTGCAGTTTTCGAAGGTTTTACGGGACATCTCTGTTAAAAAATATAAGGGGTTACGGTTTTCACGACACTTTGTTTACATAAACTTCAACTTCTTGCTGTGGGCTGTCAATATTTAGATATATCGCGGAGTTCTGTTTTTTTTTTAATAGGACACCCTGTATATTTGTAGACTATATCTTCCTCTTTGTTCTTAGCTTTAAAAAATATATAACACTATATTTATCTTTAACATTAAGTCCAATATTTGCTTCTCAGTTAAAAAAAAATTATTGTTTATTAGTATGCCAAAACAGATAATTAAAATAATATAGGAACTTTCTCATAAATATTAGTGCAGTCCATGGAAGCAAGGGAAGCAGTGCTTCCCCAAAAGAAATTACAAAACATCTAAAATGTAATTTTTGAAATAGGAAACCATTAATTTAGTTTATATTAAAAATGCTAAAATATTATCTTAATTATCAAGCCCATAATAAATGCGGCCTTGACTCCGACCCAGCCACAATAGAATATCGAATAGAACCTATGCGGGCCGCTAGCTTCTCTGCAGCCAAGTCCTGTATGCTTGATTTCCTTTGAATCGAGCCAGAGGTTAATGAACTCTCCACCGGCTGTTTGCAATTTTTGCATTTTAGTCGCGTGCTTTAAGTGGTGGCGGAAGCTATCGTTGGAGTAGGTTCGTTGTTTGAACGGCTATCCGTGTGTTGTGTGATACGTACGTCGCGTCGTGCATGGTGCGATATGGAAGACAATAATACGGACGTGGATATGCAAATACCGTCGGCTGTGGGGTGTGTGTCTTAATAATAAAGGGATTTTCAACATTAAACTTCGCTGATAAGCTTCAAATAATTTCCAAAGGAAGGGCAAAACCGCCTATGAAAAATTTAACTACAAAAATGAAAAACTGTATTAGACTTTTTATCCGGAAAAACAATATGAACAACTTGAATGGCTAACAGGGTGTGAAAATATAAGTAAATTATTTTGTTGGCCATGTTTACTTTTTGAAAATGAAAAAGGTCTCTGGAATAAAACTGGTTTTTCCGATTTAAACAATTTCCGTAAAGCTGTAAAAAGACACATGTCCAAGGTGCATTTACAAGCCGTCATAAAAGAAAAAGTCTTCGGCAAAACCAGAATTGAACACGCCCTTAATAAACTATTGGAAATTAGTCACTGCCAACACAATGAACTAGTCGATAAAAATAGGCAATTAAGAAGACTTATCGATGTTGTTTGTTTTCTCGGACAGCACGAATTGGGATTTAGAGGTCATGACGAAACAAGGGTTTCTTCAAATAGAGGAAATTTTCAAGATTTGCTTAGTTTAATGGCTAAATATGATGATCGCTTAAAAAATCATTTAGAGCAGTCTAGCGTTTTTCGCGGAACATCGAATCGAATCCAGAATGATTTAATTTCCGCTGTTGCAACCATTATTCTAAAAATAATTAAGCAGGAGATTGGCGAGGCGCGGTTCATTGGTATTGTTCTAGACGAAACAACTGATATCACTAATTTTAGCAATTATCTATAGTAATACGCTACGTTAAAAGAGACGGAAGTATTCAAGAGCGATTTTTAGAATGTGTCCGAAAATCGTACAGCAGATGCATTATATACCGTAGTTTATAACGTTACTAAAGAAATTATTGGAGAAAAAATTAGTTGCTCAAAGCTATGATGGAGCTGCAGTGATGGCAGGACAATTAGGGGGTCTGCAAGCTAAAGTTCGAGAAACTTCCCCAAGTGCTGTGTTGATCCATTTGTTTTGCTCATAAATTAAATTTAGTTTTTTCCCAGTCCATCAATCACATTAAAGAGTGTAAATATTTTTCGTTACTTTAAGTGGCTTGGCTGCTTTTTTTTCCAAGTCAACAAAACGTACACAAGCTTTGGACTCCATTGTCCACAAACGATTGCCCAAAGTAGCTCATACTGGGTGGAACTATAATGGAAGACTTGTGTTAACAGTATCTGAAAATCGTGAATCACTGATTGAACTATTTGAGAATATAATAGAAAATAATGAAACGTGGGACTCAGAAGCAATAAATAGTTCGGGGGGGTTTTTGGACTGTTTAAAACGAGATTTTAATTTTAATTATTTGTTGAACATATTTTCAGAAATATTTCTATTCTCGGACAATGTTTTTAATATGTTAAACTGATGACATTAACGCAAAAAATAAAGCTTAGGAACTAATGCAATTTTTAAAAGACAAGGAGCTGAAAGATGCCTACACCGAAGTGTCGAAATTGTGTGAATTAGTATTGACAGTACCTGCCACAAGTTCATCAGTAGAACGCAATTTTTCAACACTTAAACGTATAAAAAATAAATTCAACGGGGCAGGAGAGACTTTCGCATACATCGCTGTTGTCCATTGAAAATAAACTTCTCCAAAATATGTCGGAGCATCGACGTTTTTATAATGACGTCATTGACGAATTTGCAGAAAATGATTGAAGAATCGAATTACATTACAAATAGCTAAGTTTCTAAAAATTGCCTCCCTTTCTTAAAATTTCACTGCACGCCCCTGATAAATATTAAATCTTAGACATTTTTCAAATATAGTTCCGATTAACTCTCGTCTTTCAGCGGCTTTTATAAATCGGTCATTGTTTAGTACTCCATGCTATAAACTTTATTTTAAAGGTATCCCCACAAAAAAAAATCCAGAACGGATAAATCGAGTTACCTGGGTGGCCATCTTACAAGTCCGTTTATTCCAATCCAGTGGCATCGGAAGTTATTATCTAGATAGGCTCTTACAATTTGCGCATTATGAGAGGGAGCTCCATCTTGTTTCAGATAACAGTTATTAAGGTGGGCTAAGCCAACATCTGATATCTCAGACAAAACGGTTTCCAGAATGTCTGGGTATTTATTTGCTGTAAAGCTGCTTTCAAATATATTATAAATTATTTTGCTTGGGAGTATAAAGCATGAAACGCTAAATGGAAATACAACATGGTTATTGTCCTGGGATCAAAACTTAGTATTTTATTTATCAGACAATATGAAATGATGGCTCGTACTTGAACTTAAAAAAGTAGAAATAGTAAGGGCTGGTATTTTATTTTGAACTGAACGAAAAATTGCCATTTCCGTGACGTTGTCCTTTTATTACTATAAACAAATAATCCAGTATTGACGAGAAACCTAAAAATAATATTGAATTTACAAAAAAAATAGATGCAGTAAGGGTTCGTAAAAGTAGAAATAATAACGGCTCGTACTTGAACTTAAAAAAGTAGGAATAGTAAGGGCTCGTATTTTATTTTGTACTGAACGAAAAATTGCCATTTCCATGACGTCCTTTTATTACTATAAACAAATAATCCAGTATTTGACACGAAACCTAAAAATAATTTTGAACTTAAAAAAAAATTGAAATAGTAAGCGTTCGTAAAAATAGAAATAGTAAGGGCTCTTACTTGAACTTAAAAAAAAAATAGGGATAGGGATAGTGAGGGCTTGTATTTTATTTTGAACTGATCTTGTAACGAAAAACTGCCATTTCCATAACATTGTCCTTTTATTATTATAAACAAATAATCCAGAATTTGATGCGAAACTTAAAAGTAATTTTGAACATTAAAAAAAAATTGAAATAATAAGGATTCATTCGCATATTTGTGCTCTAAAAATAGGAATAGTGTTCTTAAAAATAGAAATAGTAAGGGTTCATAAGAATACAAATAGTAAAGGGACAGAGAAATAAGAATAGTAAAGGTACAGAGAAATAAGAATAGTAAAAGTATTAAAACTTGAAAAAAAAATTTCTGCAAGAACTAGTCGAGTGGGTTCAAGTTGGAAGCCAATCTAATTATTTAAATAATGGAAAACTGCTTATATTTGTGAAGCTTGATCTGCATTGAAGTTGTGAGAGGACGTTAACGTGTTTTATTAATATCTGTCTTGTCCCACCTATTAACAAAAATACATTTTCTTAATTAAGAGGCTATTATTGAACTTAATATTAGTTATATTTTACTATTGACAGCTCACAGCAAAAAGTTGACTATGTTTCATAAAAAAAGTAGCACAGTGATAAGTTAAACCACTACACTTTTTTCATATATCGAGGATACCCCACCAAACATTTGAATATATTCAAGAGGTTTACTATTGCAGCTACTATTTTAAAACTTGAAACATTTTATCGAACCCATGTTAGCTTGTTAAATAATTTGTTGTAAAACCAACGAGACATACTCAGGGTTATAGGAAAGGTATATTATAGGAATCAAAAATCTGTACTCTGGCATTATTGCAACGAAAAATCAGCTGAATGCGCCATATATGCTTCAAAACTGCTACCAATTGGTTGTTACTAGTTTCCTTCAATGATTACCCGGTTTTTATTGTCTTTCTTAGTGAACAGTAATAGCAAAAGGTAGAATGATTATTTATATTCAAATTCAGTAGCAAAGTCGCCATTTAATTTTTTTGGATAATATTAGAGTCGTTTAACATGTTATTCTTCTTCTAATTAAGGTCAATATTATTTTGTATTTTAATAAAATGTTTATATTACTTTGTAAAAATTAGTTAAGAATCGCTGAAAAATGTATCGAGATAATTAAGTTAATATAGTGATCTTTGAACATGTTATTTGGCCAAAATATTGAAATTATTTGAAAAAAATCACAATTATTTGGATGCAAATTTTAAGCAAAATTGCCTGCCTTGCTCTTATTTTAAAGTTATTTTCAGATATTAAGGAACTTTGTGAATTTTCTGAAAATTTGAAATAGGGCTTCAATAATAAAAATTATTTTTATTTTTTCTCAACATTTTTCGTTTTTGCAATTGAGATGATTTATAGTTTAATTTCTAACTTTAAAGTATCCACGAATTCAAAACATACTTGATTCAGTAATGTTTTGTTTTGAAATATTCAATATTTGTTTTGGGAGAATAGATAAATCAGATAATCAGATTTAAAAAACCATTCTATTGTAGTTTTTAGATAATTAGCATTCTATTAAATAGGATTCCTGTACCCTTGGCAGATTTTTAAATTTGAAGTTAGACTATAAATCTCCTTTATCTACTAGCTTAGTTGCAATAACTACTGTCAGGGTGTAAATTATATAATTTTAGAAAATTGTATTTATTTTCGTGTCAGTGATGTATTTGTATATGGTGTTTTACATGCTGTAATATAGAATTGAGAATTAACGTTTTTATAAAATATGTTTTGATTGTGTGAAAACCTTTTTGACATTTTCCTTAAAAGATCAAATCTAACCTACCCTACTTTAATATCACTGGTAAATGCCATTTATAAGGTTTAAATACCAACTTCCTTATATTTGTATTAAATATTTTATGTAGTACAAAATATGCAAAATATTGATTTATATACAAAAAATGACTTATTAAATTAAATATATAAATAAAACAACAAATATATGACTTTTCAATAAGTTTCTTTGCTATAAGATCTAAGACATCATCATCAGTTATGACTTCTATAAAATCAAAAAGCTTTTTGGACTCCGTTGGTTCATCTGATATATTACACTGTTCAGGCTTAGAAAATCTCTCTGACTGGCTAGTTAGAAATTGCTTGAACTCAATATCACTTAAAGCAGTAATTTTAGAAATATATTTATAATGCTTAAGTAACTCTTCAATATCATAATTTTCACACTTTTTTGTTTTCAATACTTCTTGATTTTTACAAGTTTTTTGCAGTTTGGTGCCCATTTTGAATGTTTTTGTAGAAGCACTAATAATATTTAAAGCTGTGTCACAACTTATCATTTCCTAAAATAAACAATTTGATTATTTTACTATAACATTCTATAAAACAAAAATATATTTAATTGGAATAAAACAATATTTTCTTGTAATTAAGTTGGTTGAGAATAGAATCGAAACAGTAACATAATGCTTTGGGATATACTCTCTCTGCTAGAGAGATTCTAATATTTAGAGAATAAATTCTAACATATTTGATGGAAGACTTACCTGTGCCATGTTTGGATTTAAAACAATATCTTGACATTTAGCATGATTCTGAATCATTTTTCCTACAAATATTGTAGCAACACTTTCTTTAATTCTTTCGAAATCATCTTGAGGCTGAAATATAGACGCTGATATATACAGGGTGTCAATTAAGTACTTGTACAAATTTTAAGGGGTGATTCTTTGACTAATTTTAGGATAAAAAGTTCATATGAACATGGGTCTGAAACGGCTTTGTTTCTGAGATACAGGGGTATATTGATGACGAGAAATTCAAATATTAACTTATTTTATTATTTAATGTTAGAGGGCATCACATACAGTGTTGTTCCTAAATTTAATTAACCATAACTTTTTTGTGAAACCTTATATGTCATTTTTGACTAGGCAGACCTATTCCCCATTTAATTCTACATAAAAAAAAGTGCACTTAGTATTTGTCGCTAAAAGCAGCCATTTCGGATAAAAAAGGGTTTGAAGTTAAATCTGCATTGAAATTTTTTAAGTTGGATCATTTTCGAGATTTCGAAAAATAAGCAAAAAAAATATATCTTTTATTGATTGTATTATCAGGTAAAAAACTTAAATCATTTACAAGACTAAAACTAAACTAGTTACATTATTTTACAATAATTGTTGAAAATGACCACCGCTTACTTCAACGCATGCAATAAGTCGCCTTAACATTGATTGCCGAACTCTTTCAAATATACCTGGCGTCTGATTAATAATGGAACAAGATTCAAATATCCTATTTCTTAGATCTTGTTCATTTTGGACTGGACTTTTATAAACCAAAAACTTCAAGAGACCCCACAGAAAATAATCCAAAGGATTCAAATCTGGTGATCTGGGAGGCCAGGCTTGTGGTCCAGCTCTTCCTATTTAACGGTTAGAGTAATTCTCATCCAGACATTGACGCGCAACGACACTAAAGTGTGGTGGAGCTCCGTCGTGCATTAACCACATCCTATTTCTGGTTTCTAAATCAACTTGTTCTAAATGGTTGGGAAGTTCGTGCTCCAAAAACCTTTGATATTCTTCACCATTAAGCATTTGCGGAAGAATGCTAGGTCCAATAAGGTGATCACCAATAATTCCTACCCAAATATTGAGAGAAAATAGCACCTAAAAATGATTTTCTCTGATAGCATTCAGATTATCCTCAGCCCAGATATGGTTGTTATGAAAGTTAATTATGGAATTTCGAGAAAACGAAGCTTCATCTGTGAAAAGCACATGGCTTAAGAAATCCAGGGTTCGTAATAATTTATTACTCAACCAAACACAAAAATCGAGTCTGAGGAGAAAATCTCTAGGTAATAGAGCTTGCACACGTTGCATATGATAAGGATAAAGTGGTTGGGACCTTAAAATTTGCCAAACAAGTGTGTGTGTGTAATATTTAATTCAAGACTATTTTCCGTGTACTAGTTTGCGGGTCTTTTGCAATTCTGTTTAACACAGCTTCTTCAATTTCAACTGTTCGAACTGTTGCAGGCCTTCCTGGAACATCTGTTGTCCTTTTAAAGCTGCCAGTTTCACAAAGCCTTGCGTTAATATTAATAAAAGGTTGGACGTGTGGCACCACTCGTTGAGGAAATCGCGCCTGATACATTTGTCTTGCAGCTTGTGCATTACCGCGAGCCATTCCATAAGTAAAATGAATGTCTGCCATTTCTGCATTGGTATATTGGTACATTTTGGACAAAACACACGATAAATTATTACTTATAATGACAAATGATAAAAAACTACTTGTTTTATTCTAAATCAACTGACATTACTGACTGTTCCAATGGAAACCTCTCAATTGTTTTCCAAGGCCTGCTATGGATTCACGTATACTATTTTCTTGTGTACTGCAGCTGTAGAGGAAAGATGCAGCACATTTTTATGATTTCATTATTTTTATCCAATTTTCACTAATTTGGTAATTGTGATATGTTAATGTGATAGAGTAACATAGCACATGATTTTGAAAAAGTATTTTTTCACTTATTTTTCAAAATCTCGGAAATGATTGAATTTAAAAAATTTCAACGCAGATTTAACTTCAAACCCTGTTTTAACCAAAACGGCTGCTTTTAGCAACAAATACTAAGAGTAACTTTTTTATGTAAAATTGAATGGAGAATAGGTCAAAAATGACATAAAAGGCTTCACAAAAAAGTTATGGTTAATGAAATTCAGGAACAACACTGTATGCGGCGCCTTCTAACATTAAATAAAAACTAAGCTAATATTTGAATTTCTCGTCATCAATATACCCAGAATCCCAAATTTTGTCCAATTGTCATGTTCCACAAAAATATAAGCAAAAAACCAAATAAAATTGTTTTTTTCGACGCCCTGTATCTCAGAAACAAAGCCGTTTCAGACCCACATTCAGATGAACTTTTAATCTTAAAATTAATCAAAGAATCACCCCTTAAAGTTTATACAAGTACTTAATTGACACCTGTATATATATATATATATATATATATATATATATATATATATATATATATATATATATATATATATATATATATATATATATATATATATACAAAAATATAGGGCAACACTATCACAAGAAACATTCAACTTTGAGTAATATCAAAAACTTAAAAATATTCTATACTTTGGTGGTAAAACACTTACCAAAGGAAGCCAAACATTAATGCTTATTGCAGTTTCCAGATTCTCGACAAAATGCCACCATTTGTTGGGTACTACCAAAACCTCCCCTGGCTTTAGAATAACCTTATGACAGTTGCTGATACCTAAAAGAACACTAAATCTCAAATAAGTATGTGGAATATTTGAAATAAATATGTTTATTACCTTTAAATTTTTCTACAGTTGGAGTGAAAAAGTTTAATTTGGAATAAATACTTGATTCTTCAAATGGTATTCTAGTTGACTTTAAATTTTGCTCTGGAGGGAACAGTAGCCACTCTTTCCTAAAAAATTCCTGACTCTGAATACAGTAATTGCTTCTTATTAAAACCTAATGTTACTTACATGCATTATTATTATCAACATTTAATAAATATCCCTTTAATACACTTAATATGCAGTTGAATCTTTATCTTATGCATTGGACTAATAACAAAATCTCATCTTGTGTGTGAGAATATGTAGATTAGTATTTGTCATGTTCTCATCTCGATTCTCATACTTATAAAATTGAGGTTAAGGCAATGTTATCAGTTTATTATTTTAAATTGGAGAGTAGGTTTTTAACCTTTGTGTATCTGTTTTGTTTTAAGAAAATTTTCAACACTATGGGGAATAATACACTTACTGCCCAAAAATCTGAAGTACCATGTTACAACCATAGGTATCCATATGACAAGATGTATGTGCCCCTTT
This sequence comes from Kuschelorhynchus macadamiae, assembly GCA_030620095.1. Taxonomy (NCBI): domain Eukaryota; kingdom Metazoa; phylum Arthropoda; class Insecta; order Coleoptera; family Curculionidae; genus Kuschelorhynchus; species Kuschelorhynchus macadamiae. The sequence goes on from JAUTXW010000584.1 coordinate 615,222, forward strand.
TGAACCTATCCATATTGTTGAATCATCTGAACTAATTTCGGGAAATCCTAATGCAGACCAGTCGATATTCTAAAAATTAAACTAAGATATTTATATGCCCTACATCATGATTATTACAAATTTAACTATATAAAATCTTAAAAAGTAACTACATATTTTTTTAAAGATGGCAGATACTTATATAAGTAATATGAATATAAAGGCCAGTGGAACAAGTCACAGTAGGATGTGCTGTTCTATTTAGGTTTGTAATTTTAAATAAATAAAAAAAAATTAAACTAGATTAATCTAAAAGAGTTAACCCTGGGTTAAACAAAAGGACACAGAGGTATGGCTTATAAATAACTAATATACAATTAATTAATGGTGAGACCATAGAGAATACAAAATGCAATTTAGTGAAAGAATATAAAATCAATAAAATAGGTGAAATAAAATAGAACAATTAAAAAAATGATCAAGCTGTGCCGAACTTCAGGAATCTTTTGAGGACAGGAAGACTGATGTTGGAGATGTCGCATCCTTTGTTGAATTCATTGTGATTATGATATAGGCGGTCAATAAATGAGTTTAGCCGTAATTTGTATGGTGTCTTCTAAAATGATTAGAGTATACTCAATTATTTTGACTAAGCTCTATCATATTTCTGTAACATCAAAGGAAGATAAAAGAGAGTAGATTCCCCAAGTTGTCATATTTCCTCAGATGAAAAATGTACTCATAATTCTCTTGTATAATACTGATATGATTTTTTTTAGGTTTTTTATATAAAAATACCTTTGGTAGAACCAAATTCTGGGAACCTAGAACCAGACCTGATGAAAATCTAATACAAACCTAGACTTCAGATATCCATCATGTTACGAACCTGATCAGCAAACCTGATAGTGTGAAAGAGCTTAAGAGTTACCGATGAAGGGTGGGTGAATTTGAAAGCATTTAAAATAACACCGTTGCTTCTTCCATGCTAACGTGAACATGAAATAAGAAATGGTTATGGTTTCTCATTGTTTCTTTTAGAATTTCTCACTGCATGAAAATATTTATTGTTAATTTCCTATTTTATTTATTCATTCATTAATGAAGGTTTTAATGACAAACTGCTAACCTAATGGGATGGAGCTACTTATATCAATAGCGTTTTGTTAAAAAAAATCCTTGTTTTAATATAATACTGTTTTTTAATCATAAATTAATTTTTTTTTTAAAAGTCACTGCCTGAATCGGGATTCAAACACACATTCTTTGCAATGCAAAAGGACCACCCTAGCACTGACCACCAGACATTTCACCGAAAAATAAAACATAGGTTATGAGTTAGTGTGAACGCAAATGGATAATGATGTCACGTAAACCAAAAGAAAGGGGCAACTGTGTTAAAAGAATTCTGTAATAATTTTTGACAAGAATATAAAAAATAGATGTGTGAATATATAGCAAATTATTAATATAGTATCAACTATTATAAAAAATTAGTAACACTTACATTTCTTAATACATCATTGTTTTTAAACCATTTATTTAGGTATTTATAATCAAAATACCACCACTCCTGTTCACCAGACTCAATATGATTTAAAAAATCGGCAAACTTTGCTTCTTTTAATAAACATGTTGATTCCCATTGGGGGGTCTGTAAATTAAAAACATGTAAGCCTCAAATATATCTATTTTCAGGCAGTTATATTAACCTCTGTGTACTGATTTTTTCCACATCGGAATTGCAATACTTCATTCTGAAGTACACTACTCCAATCCGCAAGGCTCCAAGATACTAACCCGCAATTCATTTGGTCCCTAATTATTAGGGGTTTCTTTGTATTCAGGATAATATGCTTAATATAATCACTCCCTTTAAGATGTTCCTCCATTTCAAAAAATATGTATAGCTGATTTTATTAACGTAAATAATTGTATCTGTAAATGATCTATTTAAATATTTTAGAGATTAGACTATTAACACAATTAAAGAAAAAAACCAATAACCCCTAACCACCAATTCCAATCTATGTTTTTGGCACTGCACTTCGCAACTTGCCAGCACTTTACGATAGAGCTCTCAGATTGTCCGGAACTGTTACCCCTGGGAACTCTGGAACTTCATTTCCCTTCCTGTGAGTGTGAACTCATAGGAGTATTATTGTATACTGTTGTATGTTCCCTATGGGTATGTACACATAAAACCCCTTACGACAAATTACTACCCAATTTATTTCGTGTACTGTGCCCCTAACTTGAAAAAACAAACACTTCTTCTTCTTCATTCCTGTTTAGCCTGTTACATAACAGGACTTATTGGCTTTGCTACGAGGCAGTCGCCAGATTGCCCTCCGTCCGGGGCTCAGAGTCGTTAAATCGGCGACCCTCGAAGTCGACCCTGCACCTTGGTCCAGTTTGGAGGCGTTATCGGTAGGATATCCGGATGGCGAGCTCTAGGCTCCCGAATACCCCGAATCTTTCAAATACTTTAATAATTCCTCTTTAAATTTTTGAAATGCATCTAGGCTTCCACTAGGTGCCCCTTGAGAGTACTACTGATATCACGAGATGACCCTTTCTTTCAAGCTATCCCCTTACCCCTCCCACTCCCGCCAAGCGGCCGTTACGCTAATATTCTATGTAGAACTGCGGCAGACGAAATTACTAGGCCTCACATTTATGCTCCCTTTTAGCGGGGTCGTAAGTTTCCACCTGAGCGGTTAGTCTCCCGTTTCCCCCCGAAATAAAGCAGCAAAACCGAACACGTGGCACCACTTATGTTAACAACACAGAGGTCTGCATTCGACGAGACGAACCGGAAGACTGAAAACAAACACTATTTGACGTACAACGTACTTTGAGGTTAGCTAGTTCTTCTTCACTTGATTCTTTTTACCGCTTGCTTTTTAGCGTCTAGCCAACTTGGAATTATAATTTTTTATCTCTAGCTGTAGGGCTGTAGTTATAAATTTAAGGTGCATAACTTTTCAGTTATGGCGGCCTAAGTAAAACTCGGTTCTCTATTACCATTAGTTTAAACGATAAATTCTGTATATTTCTTCATTGCCCTATTTATAAATGGGAGTAGGGATATGGGTCTGTAGTGAGAAGGAAGTTCGGGTTTGGGAACTGGCTGTTCACGAGCAAATTTTAAGGTTTTAAGAAAATGTCCCTGTCATAGGACGCTTGGAATAACCTAGCAAAGATTGAGGCCTGTCCAGCAGCGCACTTTTTAGGACAATGGCAGGAATACTCTCAAGGCCAGCAGCCTTGTTTGAATTAAGTGTTTTGGGAATACGTCGTACCTTTTTAACCTGAAAGTAATTTCATTCATCTTGTATGGCAATGCTGGTACTGGTGGAAGGGGGAAGTGAAGAGGAGGGTTTAAAGCCTGTAGATTTTCTGAAGTAGGGTTGTTAGAGTAGAAAAAAAAAAGGAAAAGATAAATACTAAAACATAAACTAAGACATAATTTTTTAAGATAATTTTCACTGCAGCGTCCTAATGCGTTTTTTGTACCTCAAGGGAGAGGTAAATAAAAGAAATTCTAATGCATGAAAATATATTAGCAATTATAATTAAATATTAGAGTAGTATTAAACGAAGTTTAACAGAGGAACAATCAAAAGGTAATATTAAAATCACCAAATATGAAGTAAAAGATTAAATGGAAAACTTATAGAAATAATATACCAAATAAAGTAATATTACTTGCAGGTTTAAAAGGTGAAAAATAATGTATTCATAAAGAAATCTGTCAACGAAAATATTAAATGATTTTAACCTTAAAAAAATAAATAGAGTGTTGATATATAAGGCTAAATGTATGATTGTATATAAAAAAATATTAACGCTGCGGTTACACATTAACTAGTTCATCAAATTACTGAAAAAGTGAGGTTTATATAGGCTACTGTCACTTCCAGCAAAATAAAAGGTGTCTCATGGAATCAGTAAAAATATATATGTTGCCTACTAGAATATCAAACTTTAAATATGCATATGAAACTAAATAATTTGGATAAATAAAAAAGAAAATGTAACTCTGAATTAAATTAAATATTTTGTAATTACTGTTGATGTATCCTGTTCCAGTAAATGGTACCAACCCATTGGTTACTCTCGATGACAGAGACCCATGATAGACATCCAAAAAGGCAGTTTGTCACCCCAAAAAGCCTTAAAACAAGGGTATGTTGCTACAAAACACAACCACCGATCAGACTCACCAAAATAAACAGCTTTAAGCTTGGTACAAAATGGGAATTAGGACAGTTGCTTTCGTCCATTTACGTCAGACTTTATTTTTCGGTGTTTTGTTAGATTTTTTTTAAAAATATAAGTTATAAATGGTTATATTTAGGTACAACATCAAAATTGTCACCCATTTCTGTACCATAAATGTGTATTTTTTTTCAAGTTTGTTTTTTGTAGATTAGTTTTTACGTTACGGATAGTCAATTGTGTTCGAAGCGTAAACCTCGGATTTTGACAAATGACAAACCTAAAATAATTCGGAGCAAATGGTGCACGGGGGTATAAAGGGTTGCCTGAATTTAGTAAAATTCGTGGTGTCAATGATCTCAGATTTTAATATTAGGGACCTATCGTAATATACCGTTCCTTAATTATTTAGGATAAATGATTATTAAAATAGTATACTGAAATCCTTTTTAATTAATACTCAATCTTTTAAATATTTGAGTAATATACCGCGGATATTTTTGACATATCTATCTATCAGTGGTGGATGAGAGTAAAGCAAATAAAAGTTTGTCAGAAATGAGCCCCCTTTTGATGAAAATTGAAGGGTCATATCGAATTTGTTGAACGTCTATATTTTTCTGTCGATGCCTTTGGTAATTGGTTAGTGAAAAATAGGAGTTTCTGTTAAAAATATTAATCCACCAGGTGAATACTCAGCTTTTATCATTTAACCTGATAGATAATTAGATTTAAATAATTTTATGCCTAGCTTTACAGTTACAAATTGCATTGTCCTCCAGAAAGGTATGCGAAAGATGTTACTTTTATTTAAAATCTAAAACTTCTCTTTAGTTTCAATATGCTTTCGTATTTTATTGTCTCAATTTTGAATGTTCGAAAGCGAAAATTCGGTCCGGAAAATTGAAATACCTACACTACCTTACTCAACGCAGAGCCGGTAACTACACTTTATGCGAAAATTGACATATATAGCCGCCACATATAATTATATTACTAAAGTTATGTGGAGGTATTATCTCGTCAAATAGACTGAAAATTTTTTCACCGGTATCTACATATTTTTAAAAATTTCAATAATATCCTGCGATATCGATAGTGAATTGTACCTACCCCTGTAAAAACTTGAGCTGTCTGTAGTTAGCGCCAAATAGTCTTAGTATGGTGCAATGATTAAAAGTTAAGGCGTATTTAATAAATACACACGTAATTGTATTATGGTTTATTGGTATTCTTATAAAATAAAACACAACATAATTTTATTTAAGTATATTGTCGGCAAAAGTAACATACCATTACTTAAAATGGCTGTAAATACATTTTTATGATATAATAAAAATTTTCTAGCAATAACAATCTATAGGGATACATCGTTAACAATGTTATAATTTATTTCATTTCATGTACATTTTTAATCAGTATAATTTTGTTGGTAAATTATAAAAACCTTTGCTATCCAAAAAGAAAACTTTTTATCACTAATCGTGTTTGTGAATTTATAAAAATACTTGAGCTCATACAACTTTAATCAACAAAACATAAACTGGTCAAGAAACATTTATAATATTCCAGTTAACCTTTAACTATTAGGTTTTTATATTAGGCCTTTTCTTTGTATATTTAAATAAAAGTTACAATTTAAATGATATGAAAATGTTACAGTTATATTACTTTTTGATAATTCCAACAGATGCGTGCATGAGAACTATTTGAAACGTGTGTTCAATAGAACTGAAAAATATGTGCCTATATGAATATATATATATATATATATATATATATATATATATATATATATATATATATATATATATATATATATATATATATATATATATATATATATATATATATATATATATATATATATATATATATATATATATATATATATATATATATATATATATATATATATATATATATATATATATATATATATATATATATATATATATATATATATATATATATATATATATATATATATATATATATATATATATATATATATATATTTTTTTTTTTCTTCTGTCGATTTCTTTAAAATTTTAATCATTTTGAGTAAAACCGGAGAAAATTCTTAAGTTCTCCTAGCTAAAGTTGAGCTAGTTGTTGAGTTTAAACTTTTACTTTTTAAAAGATGTTGATATAGCCACTGGAACGTTAGTGAGGTATATTATAAATTTCTTGACAAGTTTAATAAAATAGATATGTAAGCGTTGATAAAGGAAAGACAATTACTAACAAACACCTAAAAAATTACAAGTACAACAATTATTTGAAAATCATTTTTTCATCAACCATTCTCATTAATTATTAAAAAAAAATAATTATAGAAATCTGGCCAAATTTGAAACAAATATTACAAATCCTTTCTTATTTTGTCGTATACATTCGATAGTTGAACCATAACTTGAATTATAATAATAATTTGTTATCAGTAACAACTAAAAGCATTAAAAAAATTGACAAAAATACAGTTTTAAAAAATGAATTATGACTAACAATAAATAACATGTTCAATGGAGGTCATGAGAACGTTTAAAGCTTTGCGATATCTGCTTGAAATTTGGCCAAACTTAAGTAAACGCAGTCAAAAAGATATGCTTTAAATAGATTAGAAGATATGTTTGAAATTGGCAAGAAATCATTTCAATACTAATACCACAAAATATATAGCTAGCTATATATCTTGTACTAATACATAACTAGTAATATTAAGGTGTACATTATAACACTTTGGAAATGGAAATTTTACAAACAAATCTAGATTTTACATACAAAAAAATCATGTAATAGAGTTTTGCTGTGTTCATTTTCTTAAATTCACTATTATAACCCTCAAACCAATGCTATTTATTGGTAGTTGTCAAATTGTATTAAATTCTTCTTAAATGTTAGACTCTCAAATATCGGATATTCGCTAACGAAAGTATTGCCTAATTTTTGAAAGTATAAAAATAATTCCATTTAATCGCACAACAAACACCAAAAACAAAAAAAAAAACGATGCACTCTATTTGAAGAATTTTAAGTATATCCACATGTTTTCTAATGGAACTTAAGGCCTTTGGAGATGGTGTCCATTAGGTAAACTGGTAGGAAAGTAACAGGAACAATGGACATTTTTGAGAACCCGGGCCCCTTTGAGACACGTTCCTATTTGCACATGCCTTCTTCAGCCCCAATAAAGTATTATTAAAGTCAGTGACGTACGAACTAAAGGATAGGAAAACTGGATTATTTAAAGCTGTATCATTCACTTTTCTGATTGAAATGTTATAATTTTATGATTTTTCAAATATTTCATTCCTAAAAGTCTTCCTGATCAATTCATTTTTAGAAAATCCATAAATGAGGAATTCCATGAGTTCAAGTCTGGTGAAAGAACAGGTTAGATTACGAAAGGATGAGAGTACTCTCATTATTTGTCGCACTTGTTTTGTTACTTCTAGTAATCGTATAAAACATCGTATCTTGTAAAAGCTTAGTGTTTAATTTATAGGGTAAAAACGTCCTATTAGTCGGTTAAATGACCATATCAATGACAGCAGGTATTACTTCATGGACACTAACACTTCACAATACAAGTTATCTGTTATTATTTTCTTTCCTACTCCACTACTGACTTAAATGACGAAAAACATGTTTTCTCAATTCCGTCGGTCTGTCCTGTTTGTCTGTTCGAGGCTTAACTAAAAAACTACTTATCCTATTGACTTCAAATTTTGGTTTAAGATTAAGGGTCATATGGGGATAACCTGGTAAGATTTTGGTAAAAATCCAATATGTCGAAACAAAATGGCGGCCTAGTGAATTGTTAAAAAATTACTATTAAAAAACAATTCATCCAATTTATCTCAAATTTTGCAAAAACTTAAGTGTTATATTGAAATCAAGTAGTAAAATTTTGGTACAAATCCAAGATGGCGGAACAAAATGGCGGCATAATAAAATATTTAAAAGTTCAGCCTGAAAAAATTGCATAATGGTTTGATATCAAATTGTGTGCCATAACTAAATGTGGTATAAGGATCAATTAGTAAAACACTGGTACTAATTCAAGATGGCCGAATAAAATGGCGGCCAAACAAGAATGTTTGTAATCGTGAAAAAATCAGCCTCTCAGGTTTTACACATCTTTACGTTTTAACGTCGTCAGATGCCAAAAATATATTTTATCAATTCCGTCGGTCCGTCTGTCGGTCTGTCCGTCTGTTTGTCAGTTCGCGGCATAGCTTAAAGTCTACTTACCCGATTTACTTCAAATTTTGGTCAAAAATTAGGGGTCATATGGGGATGATCTGGTAACAGTTTAGTAAAAATCCAATATGGCAAAACAAAATGGCGGACTAGTGAAGTCGTTAAAAAGTTATTGTGAAAAAACTGCTTATCCAATTTATTTCAAATTCAGCCTGAAAAACTGCTTAATGGTTTTATTTTAAATTGTCTGTCATCACTAATTGTGGTATAGGGATCACCTAGTAATATTTTGGTACTAATTCAAGGTGGCCGAATAAAATAGCGGCCAAATAAAAAGTATGTAATCGGGAAAAAAATTACCCTCCCAGGTTTTACACGTCTTTACATTTTAGCGCCCCTAACTCCCCAATTTAATATAATGAAACAAAAATATGATAATAAAGGTTGGTTTACCAAAATTTGACAAATGTATGCGTTTTATGGCTATTAGGCAAAAAAACTTCAGCTTATTTGTGCTACTTGTGTTAGGTTATTTGCCCAAAATGGTCTTAATATGGGCATCTCAAAGGTCTTTAGTTCTTTTAGCAATTATTCATATACATTTGTGAATAACTTTTTGACGACAAATCTTTGCCTAATTAATTTTACACTATTAATGAACACACTGTATTTGCAAAAAAATAACAGTACAAATGCTAACCTCAGCGAAAACGATATTACGAATACAAATTCTCAGCTTATTACAATATAATTTTAGGCCATATTTGTCATATACATAATAAATAAGAAAATACAATAATTGCCTTAAGACAATAATTTTCTTAAAGTTATTAGATAAGGTAGTTCGAATTATGTTGTTTTCGTTTGTAGCCTGCACAAAATTTTAGAATTACGTAGCTTTAAATTTAGATATTTTCAAAGCAACTAAATAAATTTCATTACCTTTTAAATTTTATATTGTTTCGGATCAAACAAAAGAGATAAAATGTATTTGTTATTATAGGATTCAAACACCTTTATCTTGTATTTAACACTCACTGTCTAATTATCGATACATCATAGTTTATGCAGTTTTTTTAGTAATTTATTGGCAATACTCACAAGGACATCCGATATGATTGTTTACACAGAGTGTCACAGAAAGTTTGGGAGAAATTAAAAAGCCTGTTCACTAGAGAGGATTAAAATATTTTTCTTATTTACCCTTAAATCCAGGTGATTTCATTTGTCAAATAATGGGTGTTGGACTAGGCAACATAATTTGTTATTTCGATTCCGACTTCGCATGCTTATATGAACAGTTTTACATGGGTCGCATATAATCACCTCGTACGATTAACTACGTAGAGCTGACGTCAAGCCCGTGCGTCGACGGATGGTCAGCGTGCTGAAAGGCAACGTGTATGTTGGTTGCGTAGGAAATCCCATGTTGGTGGTTTTGCATTCTAGACATTATGAGTACAGCAATATAAACTAGAACCACGCTATCGACTATTTTAAAATTGACACAAAATTGCTATAGAAAAGCAAAGATGCATAAGGAATTCTTCCTGTAAATAGTATAAAACACAAAAGTATTACAAATTAAGCTTACATTTGCTACAGCGCCGGATTTTAGTAACTTAACGGAGCAGAAGCAACATGAAGGTAGTAAATAAACAAACTGATATATTACGTTAGGTATTGATTTAATTTAAAATGTATTAAGAAATTCGATTATAAATATACAGGGTTTATGATATAATTTGCTTCAATTAATTTAAAGTTAAATATTTTTATTCAGTTCGAAAAAGCCAAAAGAGATTTTTGTTTGTCAATCTAAACGCAACAAATAATCTGAACACATTTAAAAGTAACATTATAGATGGCTGCAAACTATCATTTTTTTTCATATCTAGGTTACATGTCAAACAAATTGACACATTTTAATATTTTGAAATTCTTTTCTATTATTTAATGTTTTTCTCTTATGATCGGCGCACTGATGAGTGGTATTTGTACTACTATATGTGTCTATAAAAACTATGACAAAGACTAATCTACATATGTAATTATATTAAATATTTTCTTCAATTAATTTAAAGTTAAATAATTTTATTCAGTTGCTAAAAAGCCAAAAAAAGATTTTGGTTTGTCAATCTAAACGCAACAAATAATCTGAACACATTTAAAAATAACGTTATAGACTGCAAACTATCATTTTTTTCATATCTAGGTTACATGTCAAACAAACTGACATATTTTAATATTTTGAAATCAATTCTTTTCTATTATTTAATGTTTTTCTCTTATGTTCGGCGCACTGATGAGTCCCGATAGGATGAAAGTATTTGTACAACTACTATGTGTCTATAAAAACTTAAGGTAAATAATGATATAATTTCTTACGCTTGCTTAAATAATATTGTTTATATTATGTATAAGTCTACATGTTGAGGTATGTAATTATATTAAATATTTGCTTCAATTAATTTAAAGTTAAATATTTTCATTCAGTTGCGAAAAAGCCAAAAAAGATTTTTGTTTGTCAACATGAAGGTGGTAAATAAACTGCAAAGATAGATTTTGATAAGTCACTAATAAACCATATACTATGTAACTGGAATGGTCCCGACCACTGCTAAGATCTTCTAAAAGTGGGCAAGGGGTAAATGTGACAAGCATAGCATCGTAAAGGACGGGTGTCTGGCGTGTACTTGACAAGGGGCCCACAAGACAGAGGGTTGCATAAAAATTTATTTGTCCCACAGTCCCATATTTGTACAGTAGATACGACTGGGTCTTTCCAGTTACGTAGTGTAGACTTCATTGGTCAGTACTAACGACCAAGGCTGACCATACGCTTCATGTGAAACGGCACTTAAACTCGAATGTCATATTTCCTAACCTCAAAATTCCCATAATTTTTGTATTTTATATGAGTCTTCCGGTTCGTCTCGTGGAATGCAGACCTCTGTGTTGTTAACATAAGTGGTGCCACGTGTTCGGTTTTGCTGCTTTATTTCGGGGTGAAACGGGAGACTCAACCGCTCAGGGTGGAAACTAACGACCCCGCTAGAAAGGGAGCATACGCTGTGAACGTGTGAGGCCTAGTTGTTCCTGCATTCTATCCCGTTCGTCTGCCGCAGTTCTACATAGAATATTAGCGTAACGGCCGCTACGTGGCGGGAGTGGGAGGGGTAAGGGGATAGCTTGCAAGAAAATGTCATGTCGTGAGACCAGTAGTAATCTCAAGAGGCATTTAGTGGAAGCCAAGATGCATATTAGAATCTAAAAAGACGAAAAATTGGAATTATATATAAATTAATATTGGAAAGATTCAAACTGGAAATCCGGGAGTTTAGAGCTCGCCATTTAAGATCCTGACCGCCACCACAGCGGCCATATAGTTCTAGCAGCTCAAGGCCGTAAAACAGAAGAAAGAAAGAAGATAATTTTTGTATATTGATGTGAGAGGTGTTAGTAGGAGAGCCGATTATGTCCGATTTGCCTCGAACGGGAGGCCGTTTTAAAACATAATCTGGGTCGGAGTGATTTGTAAGGTGTGGAATCGAAGCTGTGCCGAACCGGATCCAGTTGCGATTACCCAAAATTGATTATAATTTCAGTTTTTTTTGTAATGTATACTTTTTAACCCGACGTTGGTATAAATACTTGCAAATATATCCTCAAATGTTTTGAGAGACACTTCAAATGGATATGGTTCGAAAAGCGTGATACCTTAGACAGATTCTGTTCAAATTTTGTAAAGTTCTAATATATATTTTTCGGAAAATTTGGTATACTAAATGAATGTAATTATTTATGATAAAAATAATCAATAAGTTATGTCAAACATATATTCGGGAAGACGCTTGAGTATACGGGGATTCGGAAATAGTTTTATTCTTTGCAGAATGCCCGAGACCTATATAAAATAGAGTCTCGCTGATTTTAGTGTCTTTTGTGGTTTCTTGTGCCATATTAATATAGGACGTGGTAAAGCAGTTCTATAATATTTTCTTAATGTAACATTTTATCTGGTTTTATAATAAAATAAAATACATTTCTGGATCACCTGTACCGGGTGTATTTTTATAATTTAACATTTAACACATGTGTTAATCTAGGTAGCCATGGAAAAAATAAAACAAAACACGTAAACATTTCTCTCGGTCCTGCCGTTTTTGCTATAATTTAACTATAATCATTTAGCCTTGAGAACACGAAGCGATTGTAAAAAGGAAAAACGGCTATTATTTTATTTTATTACTCTATTAGCTATTCTTAATAAAATTTTAATAAACAAAATTATGTAAAATGGTTTTATATTTTAGAATTTAAGATTTCATTTTATAATATAACTAGTATTTAACTTTATTTTTTGCAACCTAAGAATAAAAAACAATTAACAACAACTATTAAACTAATAAACTATACATTTTATAAATGTTGGATATGATCACCATTATTTTCTATATATTTTTTATAATCCTCTTGCAATTTATTAATTGAATTTGAAATAAAATTAAAATGATTAGTATTTAAATTACATATACACACATTACATTACATATTTAAATCTTCCAACATTCTGCTTCTTTCTGTATATACATCTCCTTTTAAATATCCCCATAAAAAATTATCTAACGGAGCTAAGATCTGGGCTATCTGGTGGTCAATAAATAACCCCGTTCCACCCAATCCACACATCTTGCTGCCATATAAGATAAGTTTTCCAAAAGATTCTCAATTTGATTTGCAAAAACCTTAAGTATATATGTGCATTTAGAGCACTTTCAAAAATAATGGGGCCAATCACCTTATTTCTCAGCAACCACACCAAACATTAAGGGACTTACGACCTTGTCGTTTAATTTCAATATGCGTGTGGGTTTTCAGGTGCCCATAAATGCGTATTTTTTCGATTATACATTCCGGCAGTTGTAAAGGTCGACTCGTCACCCCACAGGATTTTATTTAAAAAATCGTAATCCTCATTTTTGTGAAAAATCATTTTAATCTTAAATGTTTTTGATTTGTAGTAAGCTCCTGGACAGCCATTAATTTTTTTGGATGATATTTGTATTTCTTTAAAGTATTTTGAATTGTTAGTGATTTTCCAAACTACCTACTTGCATCTTTAATTGTATGTCGCCGGTTTTCTACAGTAAGATTAATATTTTTAATTTACCAAACAAAATGTTTAATAACTTATTGCATACCTTGAAAATATAGTAATATATTCATTTCATCGGCTTCGTTTAAAGCCACTATTCGCTTCTTTCGTTGCAGGGATATATCTGTTTGTAGCGCCGCTTAAAACATCTGAGGAGATATTTGCAAATATACACCTATAAATGCAGTGACGGTATAAAAAGTAGGCATTACAAAAAATGCACGAGTTTTAATTAATTTTGGGTAGTCGGATTCTGGATCCCGCCCGATAGTTTCGATTGCAAACTTTACAAATCACTACGAATCAGATTATCTATATATATATATATATATATATATATATATATATATATATATATATATATATATATATATATATATATATATATAATCTGATTCGTAGTGATTTGTAAAGTTTGCAATCGAAACTATCGGGCGGGATCCAGAATCCGATACCCAAAATTAATTAAAACTCGTGCATTTTTTGTAATGCCTACTTTTTAACCGTCACTGCATTTATAGGTGTATATTTGCAAATATTAATAATAATTTAAATTACCTATGGGTTTGCAGCCGGAAATCACCGGAGCCCCAATAGGTGGTGCTAAGTGTTACATTTAGCTTATAGTACTGTTTCAGTATGATAGACGTTTCGTTTTCGATTTTGTCATATCGAGCAATCTGTTATTTCAGATCTCCCTGGGTACAAGCCTGCCTGATGAGGGTAGAGGCCCAGAAATCATGATCGCAGGAGCGTACCCTGTGACATAATCGAAAGCAATTCTTCTAGTTGGCCGCTTCGCACCTGCAGAAATTATATATATATATATATATATATATATATATATATATATATATAACACTAAGCCATATTTTCCAGCAAGTTCGTGAGTTGTACTACACCAATTTACATAATTTTTTTGAAATGATGTCTAGTTACTGTAGACCTTTCAACCCTATTTTTTGTATTGTTTTATTGCGTATTTTTTTCTATAAAATCAATATGTTTTTCTTCAATAATATTTCTGGACAATGTGGTGAATGCGCTCAATATTCTTATAATTCAACTGGAAACTCATTGCGCTATCTAACGGAAAAGGCAAAACAAAGTCTGCCGGGCCAGCTAGTATTATTTTAACACGGTCACCCGCTCGAGCTGTATCGGACGCAGCAGGCTTTTGTGATATATTGTAATGTAGTTTTATTATGCGATGAAAATAATTCAATAATAAGTTCACAACAGTGACAAATGGTTACATGACGTGAGTCTATTAGAACAGAAATAACAAATACCTCTGAATGAAATTATGCTGCTGACAAAATAACTAATATATGCGATCAAATAATACGTATTTCGAAAATGCAATGATTGCGCCGGATATAATTAGTTTTGTATTTCCAATGATTTCAAAGTAATTTCTGTTAAAATCCTTAATATTCGTAAATATTTTTTTCCATTCCCTACTTTCAGTGACAATTCGTTCCACTCTGATATTTATGTTTTTAAAATTCCTTATTTTCTTGACACTAAAAGCTGTTATTTTTAAAACCAGTTCTTTAACTCCATACATGAAAAGGTTAAAAGTTACTTATATAAAGGTACCACAAGCAGAGAAAAGTTTTCAATAATATAATCCTATTCTACTGGACTAGGTTCAGTTACAATACTTTTAATATTACTTCTATCTTAGGTTTATCACTTAATATTGGTGCAAAGTAAATGTTATGTATTTATATACAGGGGAAAAAATTCGCTTTACACTAATGAGTTCTCCTAAACGGCACCAGTTACAATAAATATTAAATGGGGGCAAAGGTGGACATTTTGGTTCTATATTCGAAAATTTTCTGAATTAACCGAAAAAAACAAACGAAATTTTAACACTTTTTATGACCTATCTTATGGTAAATCGAAGATGTAATATTTTCTTTTCACACTTAAGATGATGCTTCCAAGAAATTCGAATTAGTGAAAATCTTTGGGTTACTCTGACAAAAGAATCTATATATTTAAAACATTAAGCCAGATTTTTCAACACTGTTTTTTGTATTGCTTTATTGCGTATTTTTTCTATAAAACCAATAGGTTTTTTTTTAGTAATATTTCTGGACGTTGTGGTGAATGCGTCCTATATTGGAATTCGTCGCGCCATCTAACGGGAAAGGGCCAACTAGTTAATAATAATAAGTGAATCCGGCTTTAGTTATTACATTACATCAACAAATTATTTTAAAAGTTGAAAGGTTCTCGACAAGATTTGTTCTTTGTTCTGGCATTTATTTACCTGAATATTTTTTTCAAAAGGATCTCCTAACAACTCTAAATAAAGAGTTTGGTTAAATAATATTAGTGATGGTAACCTTGTTCCTTTATCTTCGGTCTTTTAAAAAGCAGAGCCCGTTTGAACTGACAATTTCAATTTATATCAATAACACGAATGGTTGGTCTCCAAAGGGTTTAAATTTAATAAAACTGCTAATGTTCCTATATCAGCTTAACGTGCGAAGTATTTTACCTAACAAGTGCGGAAAGTGCTACTTTTCCGCACGCAATTGAAGTTGGCGTTGGGCCATCAATCGCGTGCGGAAAAGTCATTTTACGCATGTGTAAGGTACACTATTTTTTCTACAAGCGTGCGGAAAAACACAAAAGTTAAAAAGAATCATTTATTTATATGAAATACATAATCACAAATTAATTATTGTTAACAACGTGAATAGTAAACGTGCAGTTTGTAGCATTTTGTAAATTAATCGTAGAGGCTAGATTTTTTTCCTAGGATCTTGGGGACTTGTAGATTTGGTTTGGATCCAGTTCTCTTTCACGAGTACTTATTGTTGTTGCAGTTGTACAGTTGCCGAGGGGATAACTTTTTGATTGGAAGAGGTCGATTTGGTAGACTGCACTGGTAAAAGTGGGTGACTAGTGAAAGCAATGTCATTGAAATTCAATACTTTATGGGATAGATTCTTTTGAAGACTTCTTGAGCTTTCTAAATAACCTTCTGCCACGGTTGAAAATGTCCAACCTCCGAGGCGTTTGATATTTGTTATTCCTTCTCCTCTGCAAACATTGTGGCGGCTGAACGTCGGAAACTGTGGCCTGTATAAAGTTCAGGATTTGGGAGCTTCAGGTAACTTGCAATATTTGATGGCATTTTTCCAAAGCTGCTTGTTCTGATACATTGTACTGTGCAAGCTCCTTTCTTGTAGTTTACAAAAAACGTCTATTCTGGCGTTCTTAAAATCTCATATTTTTTGAATAATTTTAAATATTCTCCGCTTTCAGCCTCATCAGATAGTACAAAGCTTCTAGAAGTTATAATTTTAAATAAGGCTTCTTCATAAGTTATAATTTACAATGTTATCAAATATATTTGTTAGTATTAATTAAACATCTTATCTCACCAATTGAGCGGCCACTTATTACTCGAAAAACAGCAATCTGCAACAACGATGGTATCTTCTTGAATATATTCATTTTAACTAGCAGGTGGTTTATTTAAATAAAATATTTGGTTTTCTAAAAACAACTTAAAGATAAGGAGGTGAATTACTGTACAAAAATAGTTTTTAAAATTAATAACAAAAAAAATATTTAAATCTAAAAATCTTAGTGCAAAAGAAAAGAAAACAAAAATCTTAAAATAAACCATAAATTTAATTCTTAAAATTATGTAAAAGTAATTCCCCAAATAAATCAGAATGAAAATAAAATATCTTTTATAATCCCTCAACTTTAATAACCCACTGTATATGTAAAGCCCCATAAACCACCACAAAAGAAGAATTTGAAATCAACTGTAACAAAAAGAACTTTGACACAGACTAACTCTTGTTTTAAAAATTAGAAAAAAGGTCGGCACCTAAATTGACAAAAACTGCCTCTGGTTGGCTGAAATGCAATGCATCGTCATAGACGCACCCTGAACCCTTAATTAATAAATACTGCATAGGTGTCGTTGAGAGTTCTACTTCATGTATGTAAATGAAAAATAATTTACATTTCCCTCTAAATAGGATAAAAGTGCCTTCTATATAAATGTCTAAAACTTAAACTAACTTATCAGCGTTCTGAATTAAAAAGACCATGGCGAAAATAAAGAAAGGCAAAGAAAAACCCTCTCAGCTAATTTTTTTCTGAAGGGAAACAATGCTTCTAGAACGGTAATTTTTTTTGTGTCTGGAATATTTATTAATAAAATATTTCTTTTGTTTTTAATATGATCCAATGATATTTTTATTAGTTCTTCTTTTCGCCTTCTTTGGTCTAAATCCAACATTTCGTTTTTTTTTTTAAAGGCCGTGACTTTGAAGAACTTGCTTAATTCCATGTTTCCATTCAGTTTGACCATACTTTTTGACATTGAGTATCTGGACCAAAGCGTGTTAGGCTTACATGTTTTGGAAAGTTCGGCGAAATATGCCAAAAAACGGGTTCTTTCTGTGACGGGATTTTGATGGTAGCAGACTGAAGTTTGCAGTTCTAGCTGCTTCCAACACTGACTCTGGCAAATCTTCGTCTGAAGAGTCTATTAAAAACACTTTTACTCAGGTTTTACTACGACAAAAATCAGCGACAGCAAAATTGGTTTTGACTGACAATGAATGACACGCGTATTTTTACTTTGTGTCTATGGTAATCCAAACTGCCAAATAAAAAAAGCAGATGTTTATTATTGCTTAACATTGATTTTATAAGGCATAATACGAGAGCCGTTAAACAATTCTTTTAAACTTTACATATTTTTTACTATTTTGTTGAAATCATTTAACTAAATATTTAAAATTAGTAAGTATATTTCAAAAAAATGGAGTTATCTACTTTTCCGCACTAGTGCGGAAAGTAACTCTTTTCAAACTAAAATGAGTGCAGAAAAGTGAAGTTTTCCGCACGCTTGTAGAAAAAAGACAATAAATTTACAGGACCATACTTACACAAGTGAACTGATAATTCTGAAATACGAAACGGGATAGTTAAACACTAAATACACCATAGGGTAAACAATTTAAAGACTAATCGTCAAGCAAGCCACACAAAAAATTAAGAATGAATGTAAAAGATGTCCTAAAATGTACAACTTGCTTTTCTTACCGTTTAGCAGCTCCCAGTAATGAAAACTAAATTAGCTTCAGCCTGTATATGTTGAGCTATATAAATATTCAATCACAAATGTTTATATTTTTAATATTCGTATAAATTTGGGACAGCTAATTTTTTCCTGACAATGAACTACACTTCCATTCGAACAAAATATGAATTTAATTTGTGACAAAAGATAATACATTAAAAATAAATCATTTCCATGTACTTTATTCATTTTATATATTATAATTTTGACATGTTCGAGTTATACATATTGCAATTGCATATTTATACACTTTTGTTGCATTTATAACAGACAACTTCCTCTATTAAGAAGAATTATAACACAATGTCTCTCTAAGTACTGGGGCGATTTTTTACAAAATGTACACTGCTCAATATGAGCAACATATTGTAAAATGCTGTAGTAAAAAATCTTGTGCTGAGAGACAATAAGATTAAATCAAAAATAATGTTACTTAAATGAATGTTATCATTTTATCATTACATATATTATTTAGTATTTTCTTTAAACTACATCAATTTTAAAATTTCATTCAATGTAAATAGTGATTGTTCTGATTTGTTTATTAATTAAAAAATATACAGATCTCCTTTTGGATTCCCTTCTAAAGGGAGTATGGAACAAACAAGTCAATAAAGATACCAAGTTGGCAAATTGAAATGAAAATTGATTGATATATTTGCAAGTTACCCTGACCGGTGTTAAAATTGGGCACCCCAAAATAATAAGCCAAATCCAAAAAACGCAATAACTTTTTTGTAATTGGCCCGATTATAATAATCTCTTTAGCAAAATATAGATATTCCACTTTACACGAAATTCTGTAGGATATTTTCTACCGGCAAACTCAAAAATAAGTTCTTTTTGATTTAACTTTTGAACATCCTGTGGAATTCTTCTTAGTCACTGGGCTTAACAAAATTAATCAACAAAATGTAATTAATACAAAGAATAGAAACAGTAAAAATAAAAATATATCATTTATTAAAGTGTGTTTCCCTCACAAGTTTACATGGTATTCTTCTTGGTATACTTGCTACCAAACGACGTATTTCCTTCTGACAGATAGCTGTTTATTGTGCGGAAAACGCGTTCCCTATTCCCTCCAGCCTATCCCAAAGATGTTCAGTTGGGATAAGGTCCGGACTATGAACTGGCCATTCCATCCGGTATACATTTTCGTCGACTAAGTGTTCCTATACTACACGTATTGTCCTCCTATTAGGCCTGTGTGAGGGACAACATATTGTTCCAAAATCTCGTGCAAGTATCTTTCGGTATTGTAACAGGGTTATAGAGCGGTTATTTATAATATTTCAAATTATTTTTTTAGTTTATTTATTTGTTTAAGACTAGCAGGCAACCCATTGCAACATTACTGAAATTAACTAAGATATGATAAAAAAAAAAAAGGAACTCTGTAGGCTTCTTCGTAAGTTATAATTTACAATGTTATCAAATATATTTGTTAGTATTAATTAAACATCTTATCTCACCAATTGAGCGGCCACTTATTACTCGAACAACAGCAATCTGCAACAACGATGGTATCTTCTTGAATATATTCATTTTAACTAGCAGGTGGTTTATTTAAATAAAATATTTGGTTTTCTAAAAACAACTTAAAGATAAGGAGATGAATTACTGTACAAAAATAGTTTTTAAAATTACTAACAAAAAAGTATTTAAATCTAAAAAACTTAGTACAGAAGAAAAGAAAAGAAAAATCTTAAAATAAACCATAAATTTAATTCTTAAAATTATGTAAAAGTAATTCCCCAAATAAATCAGAATGAAAATAAAATATCTTTTATAATCCCTCAACTTTAATAACCCACTGTATATGTAAAGCCCCATAAACCACCACAAAAGAAGAATTTGAAATCAACTGTAACAAAAAGAACTTTGACACAGACTAACTCTTGTTTTAGAAACTAGAAAAAAGGTCGGCACCTAAATTGACAAGAACTGCCTCTGGTTGGCTGAAATGCAATGCATCGTCATAGACGCGCCCTGAACCCTTAATTAATAAATACTTCATAGGTGTCGCTGAGAGTTCTACTTCATATATGTAAATGAAAAATAATTTACATTTCCGTCTAAATAGGAGAAAAGTGCCTTCTATATAAATGTCTAAAACTTAAACTAACTTATCAGCGTTCTGAATTAAAAAGACCATGGCGAAAATAAAGAAAGGCAAAGAAAAACCCTCTCAGCTAATTTTTTCTGAAGGGAAACAATGCTTTCCAAAAAAAAAATAGAATCTTTGAAACGGCTTCTATTATAAAATATTCTATTGTATTTTGAACATGGTAAATTGACAATTCATTATACTTGAATCGAACCAAATAAAATGTTTCAATTATTATTAGCTTTAACTTCTTCTTTTAAGCTTCCTACCCCACAGGTCCATATGGAACCGTGAACTCTCGAAAGGGAGGCATAGACGATAACACTTGAGAAGGTTTATCCATACGTAAATCTGTCTACACGATGTAGCAGATAGCATTTGAGATAAATGATCTATTATTTTGTTTAGATTTTAAAAACTCTCAAAAATAATATTAGATAGCTTTACTTTATCGACTTCTTTGAAATACTCATGTTTAGCATTTGTCATGAGAAAAAAATAAATTAAGAATTTATATACTCTGTTCTATTGATATATTTATTCCGTTACAGTATTAAGAATATTTTCTGTTGAAATACTATCCCACACCATGACGGAATCGCATTGAAAACTCACCCTTGCACTAAAACTGCATTCAGCACACTTTTTTTCCTATTTTTGATCATCTGGAAACCTGAGGTAATACCTGGATTCATCAGAAAACAATTCATTGTTGGTCCAGTAAGGATGTTCTCTAGGAAATCGCAGGCGGGCGACCTGATGTTCTCTGGTAAATTCCGGCCTTGTTACAGGTCTTCTGCAAAACAGGTTTGCTCCATTTAGTTTAGACATTTCGCAAACCTTCACACCTTGCAACTTTCTATTGGTTTCTACCGTCACACATTCTGGTCTCAAATCCATTTGTGCCATAATGTATGGCAATCACAACTAATAATTTATTATTAAATACATATTATTTCTTATGTCAGTTATTGGCCTTCCATAATATTCCACAGCTGCTTTGATTAAGATTAAATTTAATGCGTATATACGCCAGTTTCATTATTTTTTCAAAGTTTTCGTTGAAATCGTGTATCTGTAACAAAAACAGAGCAACCAAGGTAAACATATAAAAATATATAAGAAAGATGCATCCTGGTGAAAAATAATTTTGCAAATGTTTTGCACTGTGAAATAATTTCACAGGGTGTTCAAAAGTTATAAAAAAAAAACTACTTTTTGATTCTCGTTGTATAAAACCCCTAGGCCGATTTTTATGCCTGTCAGGGTATTTGCTTGTGTTTATCACTTTTGTTAAAGATATCTTCAGAAATGTATTGAATATTTAAATGGCAATCAGCGACTTTTATAATATAAACCCATCATAATATATTGTTTATTAAGTATTTTTTTTTCTACGCTTGCAGTATCACAACTGTTTTTCATAGGGTATACCTTTAATTTGAACAAACATGTAAAAAGGTTAAAAATATATGAGTACCGAAGTCCATTTGTAACACTATAAAACAAATATATTTAAAGAAGTGTTAATATTTGCCTTCATTTTAGTGTTCTCGAACTTGTAAATATAAAAAGGAATAAAACTTAAGAAATCATGGTTCTTGGGATTAGACCGTGTCAAATTGGAATTACTATCCGACGTTTCGCCTTCGATTGCACGAGGCGTCTTCAGGGATCTTTACTTCACGAGATCTGAACACTGAATGAGTTCAAAGAGATTCACGCGGGCTTTTATACGTGAGATGTAGATCCGTATATCTATTGAAATTTTTTGTATGTTTAAATATTTCAATAGATTCTCTAATTTTTCGTTTATAAAAACCTTGAACCGATGCTAGAACCTTGGTTTCCTTTACATTTATGAAATGGCTAGTGTTATGCTGGTGTTCAGCTACAGCAGATTGAACAATTTGTTTCTTTTTAATACATTGTTCATGTTCCTTAAGTCTAGTTGATATTAAGCGTCCTGTTTCTCCCACATACACATCTCCACAGGAGCGGAGCAAGATATTTTATATACTCCTTCTGTTTGGAAAGGTACAATATCTTTCGGGGATCACAAGCATTGTCCAATTTTTTTATGTGTATTGAAGATTGTACGTATGTTGGACCGCCGAAGTAATCGTCCAATTTTGTCTGTAGTGCCATGTATGTAGGGAAGAACAACACTACCTAATGGTGGCTCTTTATCATTCTCCTTTGGCAGAGTTGGATTACTATATCTTTTAATTGAACGCGTAATATCTTCAGTGCAGTAGCCATTCCCTCTGAGAGCTTCGGTCAGTTTCCGATGCTAAAGAATCTTGATCAGAAATCGAAATAACTCTGAATACTAGTGAGTTAGTAACCGATTTCTTTTGTGCTGGATGGTGATGTGAATTTGCATTTAAGTATCCATTTGTATGCATCGGTTTTCTATACCCAGATTGTCCTAATGTACCATTTTCCTTCCTTTGAACATTGTGAACACTTGATATTATGATGTTGCTGATGAAGGTGGTCCAGAAATATGTGGAGATTATCCTGTCCGTGAGGCCAAACAACAAAAGTATCATCTACATATCTAAATCAGTGCTTTGGTTTTAGTGGAGCGGATGTTAGAGCAATATCCTCAAAGGATTCCATAAAGATATTCGCTACCACAGGTGATAGAGGAGATCCCATAGCTGCCCCTGATGTTTGTTCATAAAAAGCTCCTTGAAAAATGAAACAAGTAGATGTAAGACAAGCTTCCACTAGGTCTATTAAGTTCTTATCAAGATTATTATTATCCAGTATGTCTGATATAATGGAAATTGAGTCGTTGACAGGAACATTTGTGTAAAATGATTCTACATCGAAACTGACCAAAATATCTTCTGGATCCAACTGGATTGTCTTAAGTTTTTCCACGAAATGTGGAGAGTTTTTAATAAAAGAATCTGTTTTCCAGTAAATGGATTAAAAAAATTTAAAAGATATTGACCTAGTTTGTATGTGGGAGAGTCTATTGCACTGACGATCGGTCGAAGTGGTACATTGTCTTTGTGTATCTTCGGAAGACCGTAGAACCTGGAGCTGCTGGGTTTTAATGATTTTTTCTCCGCTGGTGGTAGACTGGATGCGTTGATCAGATTGGTAATGCGTCTTTTTATTCTACTTGTGGGATCTGCCTGCATAACCTTATAGGTGTTGTTGTCCAAAAATTGTGTAACCTTTTCCACATATTCTGTTCTGTCCATGACGACTGTTTGCCTTTATCTGCTGGAAGTACCAGAATGTTTGCGTCTTCATTTAAGGTCTTCATTGCTGTTTTTTCGGCTGCGGAGAGGTTCGACTTCGGTGGTTTTGAATTTTTAATGATCTTCGCTGTCTCATATCTGACTTCATCGGATTGTTCCACTGGTAATCTTCTGATTGCTGCTTCAACAGAAGATACTATGTCTTCTACGGGAATGCTCTTCCATTAGAATAGTATCGGAAACATCGAAACGTTCAATTAAAAGATATAGTAATCCAACTCCGCCAAAGGAGAATGATAAAGAACCACCATCAGGTAGTGTTGTTCTTCCCTACATACATGGTACTACATACAAAATTGGACGATTACTTCGCCGGTCCAACATACGTACAATCTTCAATACACATAAGAAGATTGGACAATGCTTGCGATCCCCGAAAGATATTGTACCTTTCCAAACAGAATGAATATATAAAATTCCTTGCTCTTGTGGAGAAGTATATGAGGGAAAAACAGCACGCTCAATATCAACTAGACTTAAGGAACGTGAACGATGTATTGAAAAGAAACAAATTGTTCAATCTGTTGTAGCTGAACACCAGCATAACACTGGGCATTTCATAAATGTAAAGGAAACCAAGGTTCTAGCATCTGTTCCCGGTTTTTATAAACGAAAAATTAGAGAATCTATTGATATATTTAAACATATAAAAAATTTCAATAGAGATACGAGTAACGGTCTACATTACACGTGCACAAGTGTACAAGTCGGGTGTAAAAGCCCGCCTGAATCTCTTCGAGCTCATTCAGTGTTCAGATCTCGTGGAGTAAAGATCCCTGAAGATGCCTCGTGCAATCGAAAGCGAAACGTCGGATAGTAATTCCAATTTGACACGGTCTAATTCCAAGAATCATGATTTCTTAATTGACCAAAGCCGTGAAAGTTTCCGTTCTATGTAAGGAATAAAACGATAAACAGAAATAAAAGAAAAAAAAACGCAATTATTATTGTCTCTACCAGGATTAGATTTTCTGTTACTACAAATATGTCTCATAATTATACCAATAGTTTGAAAACATCGGAATCAGAAAAAACAATTTTGTTAAATAAATTTACCAAGACCCAACACGTTTTACATAAATGTATTAATAAACATAATATTGTTTTTTATCTAATATAAATGCACTTTTAACTTAGTTTTTATTTCCATTTATGTTATAGTTCAGGTACCTTCATTTGGGCATCCATCAAATCGAAAGTATGACACACAATTTACTATTGTCCAATTATTGTGTGGGTCGTTAAAACTTGGTGAGGTGTCAGTTGCCTCAACATTTATTAAGCAAGGTTGACATCAATGTAGGTTTACTCATACTTTAAACAAGTTCCAAATGAGCAAATGTACATTTAATCTAATAAACATTTAAATAAAAATAGGGAAATACCTTTCTAGAACAAAAACTTTTTCACATATTTGCTTACGCTTTACCACGTCTACAATTAAATTAAACCTTTTGACGAAAATTATAACATGGGCTATTAAAAATTGTACAATATAACAACTGTAAATATCTATAAAATAAAATCAGTACAAAATAATGGTTGTTTTATAACAATGCCTTTTAAAAAGCTATAATTGCATATTTGCGTATTGTATGGATTGGACTTTTAAACATGTTTAGACAGATGCAGATACAAGCTTTTTTATTTTATACTTTTTGTGCAATCAGAATACGATGACAATAAGAATAAAGGTTTATGTTTATGAGTAATGGAATTTGGAACCGAATAAAAGGGTAATCTAAAGTAAGTTATGGTATTTAGGTTTATTGAACTAGAAAATACAAGACAATTGTTTCGCCAACACTGTGACTATGAGTTTATCAGATAATAGATCTTAAATAAAAGTGTAATACAAACTGTAGGTATTAAATAAACACCTGAACCCGTTTTACAATTGCGTTTATTATAAAGGTAAGGTGTTTGGGAATTTTCGTTATAGCCTTATTTAAATTTTTAATTATGCTATAGATAGAAAAAGATTTAACAATGGGGAACTTTTTAGGTCCAATTGATCGTTTAATATTGTATTATTGTTCTTATGTTTGTTTAATTCCATACTTTTTAGTAAATTAAGTTTTTTACTTTTTCGTTCTGCACGTAACCTTTCAAATTTTTCATCATAAGTTTGATTTTCCTGAATAAAATGTTTAGAATATTTGGAATTACCTTTTTGCTTTCTGTAAGTAAATTTATGCTTACTAGTCTTTTTTCTTTAAATACTTTTACTTATACAGGAAAAATAACACTAACTGTTGTTAAGTTTTTTAAAATTAAAGGTGCAATTGTTGCTTAAAGTACCAACAACTGCTTTAGTAGATACCTTAAAAATACTAAGATGAAAGACAAAAAGCAGAATAAATCCGGTGTTTACAAATTAAATTGGAACATGTCTAAATTTTATATTGGAGAAACAGGCAGAATGATTAAAAAATAATTAGCAAGTATCTTAATGAGGTTAACTCACATGTATTGTACAACATTTTATCTACGTCTGACGCACGACTGTCAAAATACACACATATTTTTATTAAACAAAATTTTCGAAACGTTTAAAGCAAGCTTAAAACATTAGCTGTCATCTGTTTGAACTTTAATCCTGCCACTCTGCGGTACCCCGAGCAATATCAATTTAAATAACATTTTATTGGCAGTTTTAATTTCTTTAGTCAAAATGAGTGATTCAGAAAGAAGCATTCCTTCGGATATTGAGCAGGAAGCATCCATGGCAATTGACGGGTTGCTTCCCTAAAAATCTAGGCCAAAATATGAGTATATATTATATATATTCAATAGGTTCAAAAAATGGCGCAGAGGAAAGAATGTGCAGAACTATGGGAATGAAAAGGTACCGATTGTATACTTCGGGGAGTTATCTACTAATTATAGACCTTTGTCTCTCTGGTGGTTTTATTCTATGATAAGAACAACGATATCTATTAAACTCAATATCGATATAGTCAAAAGCAGTGTTATCGTGCGGGTCATACGATTTATCAACGACAAACTTTTTAAGTTTGTTTTTCTTTTATTACGTGTAATCATATCCTCCGCATAAAATCCGGAAGATGAATTAGATAGACCTATGATATTTTCATGTGAAAAAAGAGGATAAACATATAAATACCAACAGTTGCAAAAATCTTTGAGCGGTGTCACTTCAAAGGCAGATTGACAAATCAGTGACAAAATGAGTAGTAGAAAACAATTTTCGGGTTTTTTGCATCCACAAGCGAAAAAAATGGTATTAAATCTAATAAAATATTACGAAAATCAAAATTCACCGGCTAATATCCAGGAGACATTAGCAAAAGCTCTGGGAATCGGTATAAGGACATAAAGATTGTGCAGAAAATTGTGCATGAAAAAAAATGTAACTTACTACCGAAGAAGATTAAGAAATTTATACGAAAAAAGCCAAAGACAGAAGACTTAAGTGACAATGTAACAGTGGATGTTCGTAATGCAATTTACGATTTAAACACATCAAAAACTAATATAACCCTTCAAGTTTTAAAAGAAGCTTTAAAAAATCTAGGCATATTGGAAATTGGACTAAAATCGTTGTCAAAATTAATAAAAATTCGATATAAAAAAATGTTCGAAGATTTTTATACGATTTCATATAGCAAGTCAGCGTATCCAGTTTTTAAAAAAATTCACGGCAAATGTTAATTCAAAATTTAGAAAAGTGGTATTTTTAAACGAGACTTGGATATTTTCTAATAGAAGTGGTTCGAAATCTTAGCAGAAAGAGTCTGTAAAAAGTGTCAAGAGAAAAAAGGGATGTTCTTCAACAGGATTTCTCACAGGTGCAAGTTTACTGTTTTCTTCAACATACAAAAGTATGGACTACTATGATAATATGAGCTGTGAACTGTTTGAAAAGTGGTTAAAAGAACAACTGATTCCAAATTTAGATGCTCCATCTTTAATGATTCTGAACAAGGTATCGTATCATTCAATAATATTAAATAAACAACCTACTTCATCCTGGAAGAAAAGTGATATTTATGACTGGCTAATAAAACAGAAACAAAATCCTTTACGCAATATGCTGAAACTAGAACTTCTTTTAATGGCGAAATCTATTAAAAAACCAACAATATATGCCGTAGATGAAATAGTACGGGAAAATGGACATGAGGTTTTACGACTGCCGCCATACCATTGCCACTTTAACGCAATAGAATTAATATGGGCTGGGGCAAAATCATATTACAAAAAACACGTCAACGATGGTCTCAAATCAGATGAAGTGCAAATTGTTTGTCAAGATTCATTAAATTATATTACGATATTTTTTAGTCTATAATATTAAAAAGTTTCTGAAGGGTTATATTAGTCTTTGACGTGTATAAATCAGAAATTGGATTATGAATATCCATTTTTGCATTGTAACTTAAGTCTTTTGCCTTTGGATATTTTCGTGTACATTTCCTAATCTTCTTCGGAAGTAAATTATATTTTTTTTTCATGCATAAGTTTCTGTACATTCCTTATACCGATTATCACAGCTTTTTCCACTGGCTCCTGGATATTGGCCAGTGAATTTTAATTTAAAAATTTTTTTATTACATTTCACACAATTTTTTTGTTTACTTTTTTAGTACATTTGTAATTTTGTAGGCAATAAAGAAATAATTATAGAATACTTGTTCCAATTTTAAAGCGTGTTTAAAATAAGTAAATTTTTTATTAATTATAAGACAAAATTTCATATATAAAAATCGGTAAAATCGCTTTACCAGAAACTCAGGGCTAACGAAATATACAAGCTATATATATATATATATATATATATATATATATATATATATATATATATATATTTAGTAGGTTTTTAGCTATGCCTTGGGGGACTCTTAAACGTAAAGATCTGAAAAAATCTCACGAGGGAAGTAATAACTAATTATCTTGTGTTTTTAACAAAAGTGTCTAATATTTTTGCAAAATAATTTTTTTTTGTTATCACAATACAAAAAAAAACAAGTTTTCTTTGCACAGGGGTGGTCCGCATTTAAATAAATGACACTGTATAAGTGGGTAGATTTTTAGGTCAAGCGGGGCTCATAATTTTTGGTGACTGATAAAAAAATCTCACTTTCATTAAGTGGCTATGTAAACAGAACATGTCCTGATTGTTCCACTGCTTCGAACCGCCCTCCGACTTTATTAAGGCGCTTGCCATTTTATGTATTTTTGTTTTTGCCAACCAAAAAATTTTAACCAAATACATATTTAGCGAATTAAACTTAATTTTAGCTCACGCTACCAGTCAGAATCCAGAAGTATGATTTTTTTCTCTCCAAATGTAATGTGGTATGGAACATTCCAAGGATGTCAAATACTAAGTGTTTTTTCAAGGGCAGGGCGGAAAATGTGATTTTTGAAAGCAGAAAGGCTTTGATAAAGTGTATTCAGAGCAGTCTGCAACAATCAATCAGGCATCTGCAATTCAAAAAAAGTTTTATGATTCAAAGCGGTTTTTTGGCACGCATTCGTCCACGAGATAAGCCAGATGCAGATATTTGATACAATAATTTGCCAACATCAACAGCCGATCAAAAAAAGTGGCTTCTGTTATGAAGACCTTTGAGGAATGTATTAACAAAGAGAAAATACCTAACAAATTCCATGATTAACTGAAGTTAAAAACAAGATTTCAATTCAACTGGAAATTATTTATGAAAGACATGATTTCAGAAATGTATCAAAAGCTGTGTGTACAAACAGTATTCAGGGCAATATTCGTCTTTTGCAAACTACTGCTACCATTCCGATGACAACTGCAGAAGTCGAAACAAATGCCTCAACATTAAAACGGAGAAAAACTTTTAAGAAATACTATAAACGAACAGAGATTTTTTGCACTGGGGAAGTTGTCTATAGAAAAGAAAATGTTGGAAGGAATTCCTAACTTTAACCAGTTTATTGTTGACAAGTTTGCTTAACTTAAAAATAGAAGATTGGGGGTTCTCATTTAAAAATAGCGCTTAATTTGTTTTATTTGATATAATCTGTTTCTCGGTTTGTTTTTAATTATTTTTTATTTGAAAATTTTTGTGAACCCCCTTATGATCCTTCCACGAGCCACAGCTGCATTCAAGTAGATACATAACTTGCACTGAACAAATTAGATTTTTCTAATTTCCGATCGTTTTGTTGATTATTTTAAAACATGTAAATCACTTATCTCGGGAAATTATGTTATGTTTCCAAAAAGCCATATATATATATATATATATATATATATATATATATATATATTTGTGTCCTGAAAAGTTCTTAACAAATGGAAAACTTTTTTATTTATCATTTTATGAAAAATGTTACTCTTCATAAAAAGTTCTGCTTCCTCTTAAAATTGAAATTATAACACTTAAAAAATATTGTATATGGTTGCCAAAAACTTCTAAATCTAAAATCTAAAATTGCCTCAAGAGAAAACTACTCATAAGAGCAAAATGCCATAAGAGAATTATTCTAGTATTCCGAAGTGTGATAAAATATTAAATTACATAAAGAAATTCGGAAGTTTTTTTCTAGTAGCAGAAAATGTAATGTTTTGCCATTACGCTAATTACTAAAAAAACTAAGTAGGCTGAAAAAAATTGAACATACTGTTGTTACGGAAACATAATCTTGCATTGTACTGACAGTAGATAATTGAAGTGTTTGGTTATTTTATTACATTGAATATTTTTCTGTTATTTTCATCATGGTAGTTAAATTAACAAAACAGGAAAAAATTTAAATTATGTTAATGTGGCTGAAATTTGTAATAATAGACATCCAGATAAACAAATAAGCTATGTTACTGTTGCAAATGTAATGACCAAGTTTAAATCCACTGGGTCTGTTAATAATACGTTAAAAAGAAAACACCAAGGCTGGTCTACTACCTAAGAAAATCAAATGCAAGTTATCGCTTGCAATGTCGTTGAAAACCCTAGAGTGTTGGTTAGGAAAATATCAAAATCACTTCCTGGTAACGTAACAAAGTCAACAGTCAGTACGATTTTACGAGCAAATAAATTCTATTCTTACAAATCTAGATATATCCATACACTTTTACCCAGAGATTGTGAAGTTCGTTTCCTGTTCAGTGCATGGTTCCAGGGAGAAACTAGATAATTTTTTCTTCGCCAGATAAATATTATTTACCGATGAGGCGACATTTACGTCAAACGGAGTTTTATGCTCACAGAATTGCTATTGGTGGTGTGACGAAAAGCCTAATTTTCTCATAGAGTGTTGCAATCAATATTCATTTAAAACAAATGTTTGGTGCGGTATTTTGGATAACCAAATAATAGGGCGTATTTTTTTTCGTGAAAATTTGAATTTGTTGAAGAATTGCCATTAAATATCACTTTGGTACCAACTCGACGGACCACCATGTCATAGTACACAGATAGTTTCCAATTTTTTATTATTAATTTTATTATTTTTTTATTATTTTTTATAACACCTCGGAATACTCAGAATATTAAAATCTAAGGTTTTGGCAAACCTGTAAAATACAGTTCATTTTCTTTTTTAACAGAACTTTTTTCAATATTTCATATTTGTTTGACAAGAACTTTTAAAAGCTGTATATATATATATATATATATATATATATATATATATATATATATATATATATATATATATATATATATATATATATATATATTAAAATACAGTTCTTTTCTTTTTTACTTTCAATATTTCATATTTGAGACAACTTAAAAGCAATATTTTTATTTAACTTTTTCTAAAACATAACTTGTTGCATTATTTCTTTTCTCATTTTGTTAGATATAATATTTTTATTACTCTGGCGTTTACTTACGTATTAAAATTTTTTCGCCACTATTCAAAAAAAAAATTACCTCTACCTTTGTACTCTTATAAAAAAGTACATAAAAAATCACTAAAATGCTTCATATATCAAAAATACTGTTATGCAGTTAAGCTAAGTTATTTCAGGAGGGCCGAATAAATAGCCCCAAAAATTATAAAGTATCTACGCCAATGACTCCATAAATTATTTACCTTTGTTACTTATTTTTTTATCTCAATTTGATTAATTCGCTTTGTGTTTTTTCAAAATTCCATTCTTTAAAAATATATACCCCAAAAAATATTAAGTATCTGCGTCAACGAATCTCAAAATTTTATGTCATCTACCACACTAGTTTATTACAGAATTTTTTTTTAATAGTTTTATCTGAATTTAAGTGATGTCTACATTGAGTTCACGCCCTTGTAAAATTGAATACGGCATTGTTTAAGTTTTAAATTAATTTTTGTTTCAGTTCTTGAAAGCAAAATTGCCATAAGTGTATTTAAAACGACTTTCTATTTACAATACATTTTTAAAAATTGTTAACTAAACACCTGAAAATAGAAACAAAAAAAACATTTGAATGATCAAAGTTCTAAAACTATGAAATATGTATCTGAATCTGACCATAACAGTTTTATTCTACACTTTTTTCACATGATCTAAATGTTTTTTTATTCTATATGATTTCCTACTTTTTAAAACAAATTATTTATGCCGTATGTATGTTTCTATGATGAACATTATAATTTTATGCATTTCTATTACAACCAAGTGCAATTATTAATTAGGTATACTACTTCAATCTCCCAAACGTAAAAAATCCAATATATAAAGAGGAAAATTATGTATTTGATGTGTTTTCATTTCATTATGTTTATTATCTATTATATATTAACAGCAATAAATCAGTGGAAAGCTATTTTAATTTCAAATACTACAAACGTCCATCCAACACATTGGATCTATATACGTTTGGAAAAAATTATCATCTATCAATCTTAATACGCTTAATAATCTTATCACATAGTGTAAAACAAAGTAACAATAGGCACTTTTTAGCGAAGATCTATAGGATCTAAGTGCCGTTAAACATTTTAACTATATTTACAATATTTGCTTTCTACATTTGTATTTATTTATATCGTACTAAGTTTATTAATATCTACATCTAGATATGTATGTATATTTCATCTATATTTTCGCCTAGTGATAGTACCTTCATTCGCATTTTTTTCGGGAAGTTTATTTTTACGGCTTATCTAAAATTTAACTGCTCGATATTTTTTTTGAGTTATACATAATTTTTGTTTGCGGACCAGATATTATTGCTTTAGAGACATATCAGAGAGATCTTTGAAATGTCTACCATATTTTAAATTTTGTGTTCTATGTACAGGATGTCCCATTTTCGATGATATTGCAGGGTATCCCCCCTTACGAGTAAAGATGGAGAGTTGCAGTTTTTGCAATACTATGTTACTTTTTTATGAAATGAAACATGGTATAAACAAAATTTTCATAGCCCGCTTCGTTTTTGAGATATAGGGTGAAATTGAAAATATTGCATTAATTATTTACCGCAAAAATGGATCGGTACAAATGGACCAATTAGATGGCCTCCACGATCGCCCGACCTAGCCGCTCTAGATTTTTACTCTTGGGCTATTTGCAGAATAAGGTCTATAGTACCTCTCATCGGATAATAGATGAACTACGTAATGCCACCAATGCGGCATTTCAAAACTTACAAGGACGTTTCATAATTATTTTATATGCTTTGAAAGAAATAACCACCGAATGTCTACATTGTGTTCGAGAAAATGGCAACCATTTCAGCAGTTCTTTTAATGTAAAAAATCTTTTAAAGGGTTAATATCGAGGTCGATATTATAATAATATTAAGATTGTTTAGTTTTATTTTATATTATTTGTAAAATTTCCAATCAAACGAAAGAAAAATAAACAGGGTGTCCCATTAAAAAAACATAATTTTGGTTTATAGTTAAAAATTGACCGCTCACAGCAAAAATTTGACTACGCCACTTGATTCAAAAGAGCCACCTTTTAGCATTGCGATGTTAAAGTATAACCAAGATACGAGGGGGTCCCAAAATGTAATAATTTTAATTTCGCCCTGCATCTTAGAAACGAAACAGGCTATGAAAATTTTGTTTATAACATCTTTCATTTCACAGAAACTCTCTATCTTCACTCGCAATATCATAGAAAATTGGACACTCTGTATATTTGAAGATGACCAAAGGGAGTAAATATATTAGTTAGTTTAGACAGATTAGTATAATTGACTGAATCTGAGACTTATAATTCTCCATTTAGAGTCAAACAAATGGCACCCTTTTTATTTTTTCAAACCGAATATTGAATATATTTGAGATTTTAGTGAACTATATTTTGATGATATACAGGATAGAGGCTCAAATATGCTACACGTGTTTTTTAATGACAACGTAGATTTTTAGATTAATTTTTAAATTAACTAGAAATACGTAAATTTATGTATCCTTAACACATTGTTTCTTGAAAACTCCAAATTAGGCTTTCAAATGCTAACAGCACAATTGTTACAGAGAATAAATATTTCTAGATGTACTATTTAATGATGATGATCCAAAGGCATTAGAAGACAATTGTAAACTAGATTCCGAGAAAACTAATGAAAATGATTTATTACTTATACTAAAAAAAAATTTTTTAGATTGTAAAACGGTCTTGGTAAAGCTCAACATACTTTATAATATATACTTTTTAGGATTCATTTTACACCATTACTTATCGTTTTATTTGATATTTCCATTCCAAAAAAAATATTGGATAAGAAGAATTTTACTTTTTGTCTGCTTACGGCCAATCATGTGAACAGAAAGAATACGTAGTCACCTGTTACTCATTTTTTAAAGTTATTTTCAAAATAATATTCACAAAGAGAAGTTAATTAATCAATGAACTTTTCTTTGATTATTGGAAATTATTAAACAAATGGTACTCAAGTCTCACTAAATTATGAAGTTAGCCTTGCTGATAAAATTAATGTAGAATAATAATTGACCAATAAAATTCTCAGAAATTAAAACTAAATCATCATAATCACATATTCATTTATTACAATTTTTTTGTGTATTTGCGTCATGATGACGATTATTAAAGGATGGTCGTCATATGTTATTAAATTGTGCAGGCGATCTTACTAATAACATTGGCATAGAAGACTTACTCTGACCAATGAAATTCTCAACAAGCAAAAAGTGAAGCAAAAACACGTACTCTTATATTTCAAGGGTTTGTGGATTTGTGTTTTATTTGTTATAATACTTTATGACAATTATTATTTTATTAAAGTCAGACAACGTTCATATATGTGTATGTATATGTTATGAAAAATAATAAAATTAAGGATATTTTAAACTGCTGGCTACTTGAAACAGTTTACCTGCATTTTTTGGTAAAATTTAAGGTCGAATATTTTTAAAACGACACGAGATACTGAGGTGCGGTTTTAAGTTGTATCTTGCAAATTTTATTACATATAACCGATGTTAGGCGTAAAACTTACCTATGCTAAAAAGTTATTTATACAAGGAGTTAAACAACACAACAAGCAAATTTTTTCAAAATTACAAAAACAATTTCTTAGTTTTAATTGTTAGATTAGCGTAATCGTTGGTGAAATTGTAAAAAACAATTACAAACTTTTTTAAAATTTTTAATATTTTTTGAAATATTTATATATAATATAAAACTTTTAAATTTGAATTCTTTTTTATGCTACAGGGCGTTGAAATATACGTACATGATCTTTAGGATTGCTAGGTTTTTAACTAACCTTGCCACTTTTTTTACACCCTGTATATGTTCGGCATACTGCAGACCATGCACATTAAAAAAAAAATATGACTTAAGGGCCCTCTAGCAAGAAAATGTTACAACAAATGGCCAATAAAAAGTTACAGCTTATTATGTAAAAAATTAAATTTTTTGACAAGAAAAATCGTATCTCAAAAAAGTATTTAGAATTAAAAAACAAATAGAAATTGTTTTTTACAATTTCACCAAGGATTACGCTAACCTAGCAACTAGAAATTGTTTTTGTAGATTATCAGAACAAATAAAAAATTGAAAAATTTGCAAAGTCTTGTTTAACACCCTGTATAAATAACTTTTTAGCTTAGGTAAGTTTTACGCCTAATATCGGTTATATGTAGAAAAATTTGCAAGATACAGCTGAAAATCGCACCTCGGTATCTCGTCTGGTTTTAAAAATATTAAACTTAAATTTTACCAAAAAATGCAGGTGAACTGTTTCAAGTGGTCAGCAGTTTAGTATAATCATTCAAGAATAAATGTATTAGAGGAATACAAACTAAAGTTACAAATATAATTTAAAACTGTCGCGCTGGTCCGAATTTATAAAATCCTACCTGTAATATTTTATCTCGGATCTTTTTTAACTTTTTAGTTAGGAAACAAGCAATTAAATTTTAGATATCCAAGACAAAATACTAGTTACATGCTTCCGTTGCTCTTTACAAGTATCATGTATTTTATTATTAAAAAAGTCTAAACTCCACTATTACAAACTACCAAGTATTAAAGTAAAAAAGAAACACTCTCGCCTATTTCGTTTTTTGCATTTTCATATGAAATTTCCCCTACTGGAACTAAAAATTTAATGGCTTATTATTGCTATATGGTCGGGGATATTTCTAAGTTTCTATAATATTTGTCTAATAAACGCTATTTGCAAATTTGGTTAAGTAAATCAAGGATGATGTTATTATAAGTACTATTTTAAAATAATTTTTTGGATTTATTTTATTTGTCAACTTGTAACCCCAGTTTAACAGTTTTGCCCCGTCTATGTTTTTTTTGGCGCCATCTATGCTTTGTTAAATGAAAAAAAAAGCTTTTAATTCTATAAATATAAGTTTTTAGATTTTTGAAATTGGAAATGGCGGAGCTATAGGAATTTGTTGTATTATGATTAATTGGCCATGCCACAAATATTAATGCAATTTTAGGCTCCTAATTTAGGCTTAATAGGTACCATATACCGTATCTAACAAAATTGCAATTAAGAGAAAGCTGCTTACATTTTATTGATAAATAAATAACTTTTGAAAATTATTTATCAAAAACATTTTTTTATGAGTTCTTTTAATGTTTGAACCAAAATAGCAACAATATTTTTTAATTCACTTTTTAATAAATACTTAATTGCTTTAGCGATTATTTTATGACAAGATAATTTAGGCAGTTTTTTGAATTAGGAACCTAAATTTGCATTACATTTTATGGCTGGCCAACTATGCAAATAAAACACCTACAGCTCCATTATTCTTTATCCGATTTAAAAAATCTGTAAAACCCACATTTAGAGAACGTTAAGCCTTATCGGAATGTAAACACAAATTTCATTCTTTGGTTGGTGTAAGGATTTTTTTTTATATAAACATTCATTTTCTTAATGGAACATATTACAATGTAATTTTGTGGCTGGGGTTGATAAGATTGCATTAAAAAGGTAATATTTCGAACAAAGTTGTTTTTGAAACGATTTTTGCTTCCCAAAATATTCAAACCATGTTCATAAATCTTATTTTTTATGTCCAAGGCATTCAAGAAAAGGTAAAACATCTATATTTATCAAAGCTAAACTTACTTTGAAGTTATTTTGGAAAACATTTTACGGAGAGAAGTTATTCTAATAAGCAGCCAAATTTTAAAATTTAACGTTAATCATAAGATTCTCGTATATTATTATCTCAAAACATACTTTATTTGTATCCTGTTTAATTTGAAATATTATGGCTGCCGAGTTATATTTTAAACGGGGTCTACAAACTTAAAATTTAGACGTATCAAAAATATTGTATACAAAAGTTTGATGATTTTCTCTGATTCCTCAGGATTTACTGAAAAAAATAAACAAGATAAGATTATATATATATATATATATATATATATATATATATATATACACTAAAAGTTTTTATTTTTCTTGGGTATAGGTTTAATTAATGAAACTTTTTTTTTGCAGAACATCGAAATTATTACTAAAATAATATTGTCGTTTCCAAGATATGCAATAAAATGCTCTTGAAAATGCTTCAAACAAGAAGCGAAACGTCGAGCTAGTTGCAGGAAAAAAGTTTCATTAATTAAACCTATACCCAAGAAAAATAAAAACTTTTAGTATAAAGTATGGTTTAAGAACAGTGTAAATATATAGATATATTATATTAAAATCGTGGATGGTAGTATACAGGGTGTTATATTTTTTTCCACCACTTACAAGTTTATCTTGTGGAACATTTTTTTGCAGCACCCTGTATGAATTCTGATATAAAATTTAAACTCTTTGTTCATTTCTCTAGCTCTTTCGTATTTTGCATTATTCTCGTATCTATCAGTTTTCAACTTATTTGCAATAATTGCCATAGATGCAAATTAAGTGTAGGCTAAATAATGAAACTGGAAAAAAAGGTAGTAGGCTGAGACAGGTCATTTGTTAATTCTGTTCTTTAATCTGACATTTTGTAAAAAAAACTTTTTTGTTTGACGTTTCCGTAGTTGTTTCGAGTTGTTTAACGGTGTTTGAATTCACAAATCAAGAATATGCAGAAATTCATTTCATTTATGGACTTACCAACGGCAATTGTTATGAAACAAGACGACTCTATGAACAGAAATATCCAAATCGCATGGTGCCCAATAGACAAACATTTGCAAAGGTACATATTCGGCTATGTGAAAATGGATCATTCAAGAAATCCACTCATTTAGCAGGAGCAAATAGAACGGTTAGGACTACTGAAGTCGAGGAATCAGTCCTGAATGCAGTAGAAAATGATCCTGCTACCAGTATGAGGAAAATTGCAGCAACACTTAACATTTCATTTGTGCTTGTATGGAAAATTTTATTAGACAACTTAATGTATCCTTACCACATCCAAAGGGTTCAAGCTCTTCTCCCACGTGACTTTCCACGTTTAAATTTATGCCAGTGGTTCTTACAAATGCTAGCCCAAAATCCATTATTTGGAAACACGATTTTATTTAGCGATGAGGCAAATTTTTTTAGGAATGCCATACGCAATTTTCATAAAAATCATAACATCTTCAGTAAATGTGTGGGCCGGCATTATTGAAGTTTATTTGATAGGTCCATTTTTCCCGCCAGCAAGGCTAAACGGACGATATTATCGTCAATTTCTCGAAGACAAACTCCTGTTATTGCTAGAAGACGAGCCAATTCTTCTTAGAAATCAAATGTGGTTCGTGGATGATGGCCCACCAGCATATTTCAGTATAGAGGTTAGGGAGTTCCTAAATAATAATTTTAACAATCGTTGGATAGGGCGAGGGGGACCTCAGCCGTGGCCCCCTAGATCTCCAGATCTGAATAGCCTGGATGTCTTTTTCTGGGGACACCTGAAAACATTGTATCAGACCCCAATCCAGACAGAAGAAGATTTAAGAAACAGAATAATAGGTTCATGTGACATCATTCGCAATACTCCTGGAATATTTGACAGAGTCCGTCAGTCCATGAGGCGAAAACTTGATTCTTGCATTCTAGAAAGAGGCGGACATTTTCAACAACTTTTATAATTCTTGTTTTATTTTTAATTTAACTGTAATAATTTTATCTGATTGTTCATTATCATGTCGGTTGATTTAAAATAAAACCCGTTTCTTATTTTTTTGCTTAATTTCGCCTACATGCCATCGATGCAATGCATCGATTATTGCAAATAAGTCGAAAAAGTAATACATGTTCTAAATTTGAACTAATTGTCTCAGAAGGAACTGGAAAAAAAACGCAAAAAACCAGAAAAAAATTGAAACTTTGATACCCTGTATAACGAAAATGGTGCGTTTTTGACCATGTATATAATGGTATTTTTTTCCTATTTTGTCAAGTACTATCACCCTTTGAAATATGTCCGCGACATTAATTAACACCCTGTATATATATGGATTATATAAAAAAGGTTTGATACATTTATCTTTAAAGATAACTGAGACATTTTACAAAAACCCTGCCATAGTGGGCAATGTGAAAGAAAGAGAAGCTACGCATAAGTAAAGTCGTTACAAAGGAATACACAGCCCCTTATGGCAGAGTTCTTGTGAATTTTCTCGGTAGTCTTTAAATATAAAGGTATCAAAATTGGTAATTTTATAATCAGCAAGAAGGTGCTCATTCATTAAAATAATATTATACAGGATGTTTCATTTAAAATAAAAAAGTCCATGATATTTTTTTTACTTCCAGCATATTATGACGAATCAGAGAAAGCCAGAAAGCTTTTGAATACAATGTTTTTCTATTTTTTCAATATCTCTAAAAGTTTAGCTTGTACCCCGTTTAAAATGTAACCAGGCACCCTGTACATGTTTAGTTCAAAAAATAAATCTCAAATTATTTTCTTTGCTATTTCAAAATTTAAATACTTCGAACTTTTTAAATATAGATAGGTTTTATCGCTGAGATTATTAATTGTAATGTGGGGTTTAATATCGAAGCTTCAACGTATAAAGCATATTTTAGGATCGAAATAATACGAGAAAATCGTATTCTTGGGAAATTTTGGGCTTTAATTTAATGTTAAAGTTAAAACAATGATTCTATGCTGTAAAGTTTATTTTTTGCCGATTAAAATGTCTTTTTAATTTTTTTATTAGAACCTGTATAAAATACTTTTTCAACGTAAATGTCGACAATTTAAATTCGTGATTCATGTTTTATTTTACCTTAGGCAACCCGTACAGTGTAAACGTGTAGTGTTTTATCTACATATAGAACACCTAAACGTTTATAAAACAAAGTTTCAAAACACTTCAGTACTGTGACTTTAACAACGTACTAACACTGATTTTTTGCTACACTATTAATCTTTATTAATAAATAATTTATGACTTATTTAAATATTTTATATCTAGTAAATTTTATTTTAATCATTAATATGGTTTGAATTTTTTAACACTCTTTTCCCATTGACTTCTTTTTTAGTAGCAGTTTTTTATTTAAGTACAGCTTATGTTTAATTAACCAAAAGTGCAAATAATAATAAAATTTACGATAATTTTTTACTGGAAGTAACTTTTGTGCTAAAAAATTTAACATCAATAATCTATATTTCACACATCTCAGGTTCAGTGAATCCTACTCAAAATTTACCAATAAAAAAATGTGAACTGTTAATAACAAGTGCTTCTAGAATGTTATATTACAATATTTAATGGGATAAACATGAAAATATATTGAACGTGTTCCAAATTTAACTTACAAAAATTAATAACACTTGTTTTTGTGAATATTAAACGAATTATTGTAAAAAGTAAAAGCAAGTTTTTTTATAGAAAATATTATTCAAAGATCAATGTTCGGCAATATCAATTTGAAAGTATTCATTGATCAATAAACTATTAAAGATAAAAGGTATAAGCAAAATAAATAAAAATAATTTTATGAATTCAGAATACAATTTAACATTTTTTAAGAAAACCAAACTTAGAAGTTGAAATATTTTGATATGTAATGAACCTGAGATTATCAAAACAATGAATACGTATTTTTAAAAAATGTCCTTTTTCAATTTATAAAACACTACAATTTGAGATACACTTTTATTAAAGGCAGTCAAAACGGCCAGTTGTAACGATTCCTAATATTTTCAGTGATCTTTAAATCAAGCATATTTTTAAATTTTCACACATTGATATTAAATTATATTTATATTATATTTGATTTTGCTTCATATAAAAAAAAGCAAAACTGATATTCTGATAGTGCTTAAAACATCGTTAATTCTCTTCTTATTTATTTTTCGTTGTTTCTAAAAAACTGAAAGAAAATTTTATTCTTATCAATAACTGACCATTTTGATATACTTAACTGAATACTATTACATTATTAAGTCGTAAACAAGGGCCTTATACAGGACATGTGATGTACTTGTACTCGAACATCAGTGATACAGCTACAAACACGAAGTACAAAAGAAACATTGTGAAGCCCAGACCCTGAAATAGAAATAAATTATTAATAGTGCCTATGTACTTAATATAAAGGTGCAAATAAATAAAATTACCCAAAGAGCTGTAACATATTTATCAGTTGTTCTAGTGCACTTACATTAACAAACTTGAATAGATATTTTTGACTATAAGTTACTTATTAATTATTATAAATTATCTACATTAGTTTTCCTACTTCATTACTTATATTGTCATAAGAAAGCAAGAATTTTGAAGAATTCCAAAACAAGGTTTTTTTTTCGTTCTTTGACAAAAAAAACCATTAGTTTAAATTCAATTTCATGCTTATTTTCGATGTATCTGATCATTTTCTTTAGTTTGTAAATTCATACTGTGGTGTAGATTAACTGTATACGTTTCTATTTTAAACTAACTGTTTGTATCTATTTTGTCTCATGCTTGCATTTGAAATCAACTCATTTGTGAATTTTATAATTATTACA
This sequence comes from Kuschelorhynchus macadamiae, assembly GCA_030620095.1. Taxonomy (NCBI): domain Eukaryota; kingdom Metazoa; phylum Arthropoda; class Insecta; order Coleoptera; family Curculionidae; genus Kuschelorhynchus; species Kuschelorhynchus macadamiae. The sequence continues at coordinate 657,653 of JAUTXW010000584.1, forward strand.
ATTTTAGGTTTTTCGTTTCCTTGAAGAGACAGTAAGATATTTTCCTTAAAATTTAGTACGGTTTTCAGCACTATTTGTACACTTTGCACTATAGAGCCCAAAGGATGGTTAAGTTATGATAGAAACATTGGCAATCAGATAAGTTACCTCAGACCCACCAAATCTACATGATTCTTTTGGTCGTCAACCATACACCAGTTTAAAGAAAAAATTCAGAATTTAATATTTCGTTTTGTTCTGGTTTAAATAAAATTCCCTTTAATTTTTGTGCACTTATGTCATTTTCTTCTGAAGATTCCCTAATAAATGAATAGGTGACTCTTGCTATATAATTTCCTGTTTGAACAAATTATTCGAGGGGACCCTTTCGTATCTTTTTGAATCCAATTAAAATCACATAAACCGGTAATGAACGAATTTAGTCCGTATAACTGAGAATTGCACCGACTTCATTGATTCATTTCAACTTTTATAAACTGGAAAGATAAAACTTCCAGACGACGTACATACGGCAAAATACTGTTCCTAGAGCGACAAAACTACATACTATTTTAAATTGTGCTTAACAATGTCAGTAATTATTTTGAAATCAAACATAAAAGTAAAAGATAACACTTTTAGTGTATATGCCCATAGCTTTAAAATCCTTTACAAAAAATTTGATAATAATCTAAAACCAGTGATAATCATAACGCAGATACTACTTTCGTCAAAAAATTTTGTTTCCAAAGCCTACTCGTAGTAGTTAGGGGGAGGTCTAGAAAAATGACTTGTAATCCTACAATGCCTTTTCAGTTTCCTCCAGATCTTTCCTCAACCACCACTTGTAACCAAGTGTCCAACCTTGAATCTACCCGCCTTTCCTATCTAAGCCCCTTTCTAGGCGAGATCCGTAACTGCATCCCTCCAGATCTTTCCTCAACCACCACTTGTAACCAGGTTTCCAACCTTGAATCTACCCGCCTTTCCTATCTAAGCCCCTTTCTAGGCGAGATCCGTAACTACATCCCTATGCAAGATCGTCGTGCCAAAAATATCCCAACGTAGTCTTCTTTGTGCTTCACATCTGCACAGAAAGTGGACAATCTCCTCCCCTATCCTTTCTATAACTTCCTTCGTTATTGTTAATGGTAACAACGACGAAGGTAACAACATACTTCTTCCTGAAACACCATTGAAAGCTATTCAAAAGTGAGGCTGGATCTGGTTTCAATTACTAAGAAGTACTGCTTCTACAAACGACCAACATTAATGAATGGCTTTTTATGGCCTGTTAGCCATTGTTAATAATATTGCCATATTTTGATATCTCAAAAAAAAAATAAATTTCCAAATGGTTTGGCAGAAGAGGTCCAATAGAATGTCTACTAACGTCTCCGGATCTTATCCCACTTGATTTTTTCTTGTGCGGTTGTTTAAAAAGTACGGTTAAAAAAAAAACGAAAATATTGAAGTAATAAGAGAACGGATAAGACATGAGTGTGGACTTTTATTTTAACAGCCACTTATTAATTCTATTTCAAAGTTCATTCCATAAATGCTATCGAGTTATTTTAATGTTCTTTTGTATTCAGTTTCTGCATTTGATTCAAATTTTAAATCAACTCATTTGTGATTTTTATAGTTATCACAATTTTAGGTTTTCCCTAAACACGTTTCTTTTAAAAGACGGTAAGTTCTTTTCCTTAAAATTTAATACGATTTTCAGTAATATTTGTACCCTTGTATTAGAGAGCCCAGAGGATGGTTAAATTATATTAGCAATATTGGCTATGAAATAAATTACCATAAAGCCACCAAATATATGTGTTTCTTTTGATCGCCAACCATGCAGCAGTTTCCAAAAAAATTAATAACCTTGCATTACATTAAATTATCTTTAAAGAAAAAATCTAAAATGTAATATTTCGTTTTGTTCTGGTTTCAATAAAGTAGTCCATGGAAATCTTAGGAATGATGTGCTATTGTGACAGTTAATGAAACTGAACTTATGTCCAATTATTCTTCATTTGGATGCTTACTGTTAAATTTCTAATTTTTAATAGTTATTACTCGCGCAGAAAAAGTGGATTTGTTGTTAATCTATGACGGGTGTCAAAAAATCTTTCAAGATCTGTTTTGTTATATCATGAAATCCAGAGCGTCTCGTTCCTGATCAAAAATATTTGCAAGACTGGAAAAACAAACCAATAAGCGTTGTCTTCGAGAAAAGAAAAATAAATCAGGCAAAGGGATTTTGATTGTCAAGAACATCCTAGAAGTTTTATTTGATAAGCTTGTCTTGCTCTAAATTTATAAAGGGTCTTTATGCAACGAATTTTAAACGCAAACGGTTATCATAATTACAAGCTGCATAATATTTGACGCAGAGACATAACTAGGAAACAATTTTGTTGCGCAAATAATGAAACATCTCGAAATTACTGACCATAAGCTTTTTAATCATATCCTTTGGACTGACGAAAGCAGTTTGAAAGCAACGGTAAATCAAATTGTAAAAATGACCACTATTAGAGTGCAGAAAATCCACATTCTGTTAATGTATAATCGACCAACATTTAACTCGGCCTTTCTTTTATGAAAAGGTGCTAGATAGAAGAAGATATCCATAGTTCTTGTACGAAAAACTGCCAGGATTGCTTGAAGATATTCCATTGTAACTAACAACGGCAATGTGGTTTTAGCATGATGGCGCTCCCCCTACATAAATCAAGAGTCGTTAAGGAATACTTAGATAATACCTATGGGGAAAGACGGATATGAATTAATGGTTCAACGCTCTGGGCCTCGAGTTGCCAGATTTATCACCCCTTGATCTTTTACGGGGCACTCTAAAAAAATAGTTTATGAAACTCTATTTACAGATATAGAATATTTGAAACAAAAATTCGGGCTAACGAGAAAAATGAAGATTTGAAGCTTAACATTTATTAAAAAGAATGGGAATATACCAATTTTTAGAATATCTATGGAAAGCTTAATACATATGTGATAAGTTTCTATTAAAAACTTCATATGAGTTGGAACCAATCTCAAGATTGAGCGTTTTCTAAATGGTTCTTCGTCGAAACATCGGCACGCCAAGTCTCGAGCAAAATGATAATTAAGTATTCGCATACACTTACTTCTTTAATATCATCAGTCAACCTTTCGTGAGGACCACCTATGTCGTGGCAGAAGCATGTGAGGGGCTGTGATCGGTTTTTGAATTGAAAATGTCGGATGTAGAAATATCTTTATCAGTCATTTTAGGAAGTTTCATCTTCATTAGTTGTGGAATCCCTTTACGATAAGATATAATCCAATTAGTTTGACAATTATTTTTTCCACCTTTAGTTTTTCGTGTAAATCCCTCAGACAATAGCTAGGTCTTTCCTTCTTTAAGACAGTGAAAGCTCTAGGTTGATCAGAGAACAAATTTTAATAGGCCATGTTTGTACCAGGTACTCTAACCAGTTTAAACCCGATTGGGGACAATTTTTAGTTTACTCCAGACACTATGAGCTTGGGACTGAGCTTGTTCTTTCTTTGGATATTTGGGACCTACTTTCTTCTATATTATGGATAATGATGGTTTTAGCTTTCCCCATTCATTCCTGCAGTTCTTCATATTTCACATTGTTTCTTTCTCACATTTTTTAATTTGATACATATTTTTTTGCAATACACCTGCTTATTTATTTTTCTGTTATATGAGCAGTAAAACCCCAAAAAATAAGAAACATTTATTTACATTTTAGATTGCCAATAGACTAGCGGATAATTCAAATAGATGAAAGAGAACGATGCCTGTAACTTACTTTATAAAACAGTAAACCGATTGCTTTATAAAAACATACCCTGTTCATTCTCCACCTAAACATCGCAATAGACAGGATCACGAAGAGCAGCATCATGAAGAGTATGGTTATGGAACACACCATGCCCGTTGAACTGACTTGCACCGGTTCACGATAGATGATGCCAAATAGCAACCAAGGCACTGGTAATCTGGAAAAAAAACATTTTGAACCGTAACAAATTTGGCAATAGTTATTACTAATGTTAGAAGTGAATGAAAGTAGTAAATATATATATATATATATATATATATATATATATATATATATATATATATATATATATATATATATATATATGATATATATATATATATATATATATATATATATATATATATATATATATATATATATATATATACATACGTGATTTTCTTAGGTTAGGTTAACAATGAAATCAAATTTTTTCACATTAAATCAACGTTTCGCTTATTGTGTTGAGCATTTTCAAGATTTTATTTCAAGTGTCCTGATTCCTAAACGTTTTATTAAAAACTCAGTAAAACTATTTATGTAGACGTAAACAGCATTATATATATTAAACATCTTAAATGGTTTAAAATCACTAAAATTGCACACTTTATAGTAAATTTAAAACATATTTTTCAGATATTTTTTAAAGACATCTTTGATCGTAATGTAATGCCTTAAAATATATATCAAACGTATATATATATATATATATATATATATATATATATATATATATATATATATATATATATATATATATATATATATATATATATATGTATACATATAGGTATATATATTTTTTTAAATCGTTACCTTATCATCAAAGATTTTTTTTAAATGTTTAAAAGATATGATTTAAATTTACTATAAACTGTGCAGTTTCAATGATTTTAAACTATATTAATGTATATAATGATGTTTACGTCTTTATAAATATTTTACTGTGTCCTAATGAATAAAAGCTTTTTAGGAATCAGGAGACTTAATAAAGCTCAATACAATGAGGGAGACGTTGATTTCATTGTTAATCTAACTCAAGAAAATAAGGTCCTCATATATATATATATATATATATATATATATATATATATATATATATATATATATACATATATATATATAAATATATATATATATATATTTCGGAGGACTGCTAAAGCAACAGTGACAGTTGACCCACCGAAGATTTACTTAAGGTTCATTAGTACACCAACTAGTTGAGAGACGAGTGCAACTAGTGACAAACTTAACAACAAAACTACACCAGAGTTACCAACAGGAGTAAAACCGACATTTGTTGTTACCAAGAGAACAGTCGAAATCTTCGCCGAAGTTGATGCTCTATTACCACGGAATAACATAAAACGAAAGTAGGAAAATATTAAAGCGGCAAGGACTATTATATAGTTTAAAAAGGATTTTTTTGGGAAGACCGCTAAAACAACAATGAAATTTGGCTAATTGTAGACACAGGTTTCTGACTTAAGGTCTTCATGAATACAGTCAACTAGTTGAGAAACAAGTATAATTACTACATAATAGTTGCTGCCGTGTTAATTTTTTTCTACTTTTGATTTGATTATTCTTGGGCAATTAGTTTTCTCACAGGTGGCTTTATGCTGCTCCGTGGCAATGTCAAGTACGGCGAAGATTTTGGATGTTCTCTTGGTAACCACAAATGTTAGTTTTGCTTCTGTTAGTAACTCTGGTGGGTTTTATATATATATATATATTATTACTTAGGTTTATTTATTTGATTAAATCAATATAAACATATCATACGAGTGTCAATACTTGTCTTTCTTAGAGCCTCAAATCTGTATTACATACGTAAATATTTAAAGGCAGATCCCTTGCTACATTAAATATAAAATTGAAATGACCCATATATTGCGATAAAAGCTGGGCGATAGACTAACGATGAGGGGTCGTATATTTAAATTGCAAAAAACAAAACAATGAAATTAGGTCACTTTTAAATGTTTGATTTGTTCAGGGGTGCTGGTAACGTACAATAAATAATGAAAACATAATGCCAGACGTGTTTGTTAGACCAAAGGGGGTGCCAGATGCATTTTTACACTTATTACCAATCACCCCTCATAAAACCAGCTAATTAAAATTTCATCGTTTTTTTTTTTAGTTTAAACATATCCCTCTGCATCGTTGTTCTATTGCTTAGCTGTCAGACAATGGTTTCCTTTCACAATTTCCGTTTTTCCTAGTTTTATCCATTTATAAATCATATAAATACATTATTCACTGGCTTTTAGTCTATAAAGACAAAATTAAGACCCAGTCTCCTTTCACGGGGTTTCATCATCATCATGAAAGCATAGCTTTTAATTAAAGAAGGATTATTTTTTTATTAAAAATAAGCACGGCTTAGAATCATGACATAGTTATATTGTGCTTAGCTCGAATGTCTGCGAATTACTTATCCTACACTTAACGAGATGATCTTGATAAAGGAGACAAACTTTAAATGGTGTGATTTACTGGATGAATTTCACCTTTTTTAAATATGATATTAAGAATAAAAATACGTAATTCTTTAAGTTTCTGCTGTACGAATTAGTCTGAATTTCGGGCTTAAAGTTATTAAAGTACGTTATTTGCACTAGGTATGGTGGTTGTCTCAATTAAAGAAAGATACCATGGCTGCCTTAAGTGAAAAAAGGTAACGTTTATTGATTTTGCGTGTAAAAACTTAGGACAGATTAGGGGAAAAAGGTATTTTCTACATTTTCTAGATTTCAGACCTTTGGGAGTGGAGGAGCGAACAAAGTTTGAGGTCGTTAATATATGCATGGACGCTCAGCAAGGCAGGTCGATGCTCGTATCTCTTTTCTTTGATGGGCACGTTAGAGAAAACATAACACAGGCCAACACACATTTCCTGGGTACTTTTTGGATGCAGAATGTAAAAAAGTTCTCAGATTTTGTCTATCAGATCTAGATTTTTTTTATCTGTGTATATATTTTACGTTATAACTGTTATATAATATTACTATTGCCAGTTAAAAAAACAAAGACACATGGATTTAAGTATTTATTGCAAAAACTCAATTTACATAATTACAATAGTCACTAATCACATAAAAAGTTTCTTTTATACGACTTTCTAGAATGGAGTTTACTAGGGCAGTCTCGCTGAAGGCTCCAGCAGTAGTCCGCCTATCCTATCGTCCTTGATAACGATCTTCCATAGTTTTAATATCCTGATGGAATCTTTCCCCCTGTTTTCACTACAATCATCTAAGTTTTCTGGAAAACGATCTAGGTGGCTGTGGAGGTAGTGTTACAGCAGAGAATATTAAAATTTGAAAGCATAGTTTCCACTAATTCTAGGTAATTCTCTGCTTTATGATTGCCAAGAAAATTTTGTACTACTTGAACAAATAAACACCAAGCGTTAGATTCAGTCTCGTTCATTGATGTGGTGAATTGTGGATCTTTAACAAGTTGCCTTATTTGAGGACCATCAAATATACCAGCTTTTAGTTTTTCCGTGCTAATGCCAGGAAATTTACGTGACAAATACTCAAAACAATTTCCATCTCGATTTAAAGCCTTCAGAAATTGCTTCATTAGGACTAGCTTGATATGCAAGGGCGGAAGTAAGATTTTTTCTCTTGAAACCAGAGGTTCGTTGATCACGTTTTGTTTTCCTTGAATCATGATATCTCTTGAAGGCCAATTTTTGTTAACCCAGTGCTCATTTTTAGCTCTGCTGTCCCAAAGGAACAAAAAAACAAGGATATTTTGTATAACCACTCTGCTGTCTAAGGAGGAAGTTAACCATTTTTAAATCAACACAAATTGCCCACTGATGTTCTTCGTATTTAATTTTTCTCAAAACTAATGCAATTGTTTCATATTCTTCCTTTATGGAGTGAATCATCTGGAGTGTATTCAGGCAAACCCATTTTTTCTAAGAGCTCTTTTATATTGTTACAGAATACCAAGTCATTTTCCTGAGCGAAAAAAGTCAGCAGATCCTTATCTCTTTTACGATAAAATGTAATATTAGTACCTGGACAAAGTAGATTTTTTTTCTTTTAATCTGGATGCAAGTAATTCAGCGGACTCCTTTGAGAGATTTAGGTCTCTTATAAGATCGTTTATTTCTTCTTGATTGAAACATTACGGAGTTGCTAAATCTGCTTCAAATTCGCTGTCGTTTTCTGATTGAATTCTTTGAACTTCGTCAGACGTTGTATCATCTTCTGTCAGTTGGGGTAGACTGCTGAATGATGGAACGGGTATTTCTTCCGAATGCGCTACAGGCCTTCTTGCAGAATCTAGATCAGGATATGTTCATTTATGTCTATTGTTTCTATTGATGCCTTTAATATTAACGAGACAAAAATAGCAGTCGTCATGATGGTTTCGCGGTTCTCTCCAAACCATTGGTACATCAAACTTTAGGCACTTCCTCTTTCCAGTTGTCCACTGTCGCAAATGTTCAACACATGTTTTACATATGAATGTGGGGCCCAAGATTTATCTTGATCTCCTAAATGAACGCCAAATTAGGCAAGATAAGCTCTTTTCACAAAATCAGAAATCGTTTTTCTGCTCTCTTTCAAAGTGTATTCACCACACACATAACAAAAAAAATCGGGATGATTTACACAAGTAGGTCTGCTTGTGGATGCCATTGTTTCAGTTTAGTCTTGATACTACAAAACGACTAAAATTTACACAAAATGATAGCACAACTTTACTTGGGAAAACTCAGTAATATACTAAATCGAGTACAGCCAAGCAGGTATAGAAGGATCGGGTCATAGGCAATCACAGGTATAAAAGTAAGAGCAGTGTATTGAGTAGTTCCTAGTATAGGAACATTGGGTCAGGGACAATTCCAGGTATCCATTTGGTTAATTCGATTCTGGGAAATTTCTATTTTGACGATTAAGTACATATTTATCTCTTTATTTGTTGTCCTTTATCAGAAAAAAATATCAATTAACCTGTATCTCAAAAACTAGAGCTGATAGAAGAAATCTGGTGGCATTTTTGGAATCAGCACTTTAAAAACATCTAAAATCAGATGATAGATTTCCGGCACCAAATTTTTGTTTTCATTTTGTTACCCTGTGTAATGGATGATAACTTGATAAAGCAGAACCATAGACATAATAACAGGGAGACGGAAATATTAAAATTAATTTTTAAGGTGCTTAATAATAATCTCTGTAATATTTCATTAACTATATATAATTATTCTTAACAAATTTATTATTCAAATGAGCTGTTTTTTAATTCCGTACAGTACCATTGCTTAAAAAGCGATAACACCGGTAAATTTTCAATTTTGTGTGCGAGTTCTTGGGAATTATGGTGCGTAAGTGCCAAGTGTGCAAACATTCGGACTAAAAGTCCCAAAATCTCTTTTCGCGGGTAAGTCAAACTGTTGTTGTTTTTCTGTATTAATTGGCTTATGCAGTACGAGATTATTCCTAATATTTTATTAATTTGTAAGTAAGGTTAATGACTTTAAGGGTTAATAGGACTTGTGACTGTTATTTTGTCCTTCATTACAAAAAAAAACAAGCAAAATTTCATATCTGCACTTTTTTACCTAAGCTACATATTCATAAAGTCCGATGTATGTAGATACAAAAATCACAGGTATCATATATATTTGCACATATGTGATATACAAAATATACATATTTTACAATAAATTAATTTAAAATACTGAGAGGTATGATTTTATATAACAATTATATTTGTATTACAACTTACGAGCAAAATCAAAGTGTTGTATTAATGACACACAGTATATTTTATTTCACGTTAAAACTACTGCTTAAAATTTTTAGCCACCTTTTACGACGGCTTGTTTAGTAGTTGCAATGATAGCCAGACGGTGCTAAACAATTTAAGCCTCGTGGCTCTATTCTTGGACACACATGGATCGTTTATTAAATGAATGGCCATTTACCATACTCGTCAATTAGAGATGCGGCGCTAGAGGCAGTTTAGGGACATAAAGCGCTCTCATTAGATATGAGAGGGCGAATTTTAATATAAAACCCATTAGGTTTGGAATTTTAACCTGACGTTAAAAGAAAAATACTGCCTATACTTAATTTATTCGTGTTTCTAAATTAAAACGTCGAAATATAGAGTTGTACAAGGTGTTTTATAAATGTGGGTCACTTGATTTTACAATAATTGCTTTGTTTTTTAGTAGCTCTTTGTAATTTAAATTATATGGAGTATTTTTATAGTTTTTGACATTTTTAATTTTACTTCTGGTTTAGTATTCGTTAACCGAGGGCATCTAATTTGACAAAAAATGTTCAGAAATCTCGGAAATTACTTACATTTCGGCCACATGGGGAGTGGGCTGATTTTGGGGACAATTTCGTGATTTGGGAGATGGTTTCGGGAAAAACGTATAGTGATTTCGCCAATAAGGCTTTTAAGAGCGTTAGGGCGTTTAGAAGGGTTAGCGAAAATGGGGGTGCTTTTTTAACCACAGTTATTGAAAAAGTTCAATTTTATGAAATTCATCCCACTTGTGTTTAATTTTAAGTAGAGTTCGATGGTGTTGAAACTAAACTGATAAATGTCTCACAGAGTTTTAGTTTTTTTTTGTAATTTTACGACAATATTCGAAAAGACTGGAAAATTTTACAGGATTATGCATGAACATTTTGCTTCCGGTGTAGTGTGCAGTTAAACCGGAAGTACAATTTAAAAACTACAAAAAATTCTCCTTAATAACTTAATACAGGGTGTTAACCCGCCCTTACCCCTGAATCATTGTGTCCTTTTAGTTTTCGATCAGATGCTATATCTAATTTCAAATGGTTAAAACCTAAAATATGCAACAGGAACCTTAAATGTTCAGTGCCAGATAAGAAAACGCCTTTAAAATATAAAGCAAAGTCTCTTTTTAAGAGATTACGGACAAGAAGATCAAACAGTATCACATTTACTTTCTGACTTCTGCTGTGTCATTAATCTAATTAAAAAAAACTATTGCAGCATCGTTAGAGCAAGAGAATTCCCCCTAGGAAACAACATTACTTATTTTGTAAGAATAATATGGTGTTGATGGATCAGAATGAGCGATGTTCGCTTGTAGGAAGCGGATTGCGTTTCTTATAAACCACTTCATCAACTACTTTTTCTTATTTTACTGGCTGATTAAGGTAACGAGCTTTGCAAACATTTTTCTAAAGGAGACAAAGTTTTTGTTTTCATAAGGTGTTCTACTCCATGTATCGACTAAAAACTTACACCTTTATTGAACAGGACATATAGGCTAAAACAGTGTGTTATGAAAATAGCAATGTGTCATAGCATTTTAACATGCTTTCTAATTTAAGCAAACTGTTTTGCTAAATCGGTAATTTTACTACTTTCTCATTTGAAAAACCAATAGTACTCTGTCCTGTTTGCAACATTAATTGAATATTTCTAATGATAAAAGTACTACAACTTGGACAACATAGACTTTAGCATAATTAGCTGATTCCCAACGTACAAATTGACCTTAGAAAAATTACATCTTCATTAACATAGCAAACACAATTACTTTACGGTCGTTACTGTTAATGCTATTTCAATGGACATAAACTTCAAAGATACAATAAATCAACTCGAAAAACCATAAAATTGTTATTGCCACTGAATAATAATTTAACTTTGCTGAATACATACAATGAAAAATAATGTATGAACCCTTAAATCGATAAAAATGAGATTGCTCTATTCAAAAACGACTTTGTAAACAAAGAGTTTTATGTTATCCATCAATGGTAACATCTCTTCGAAGTTGACTGCGTTTTATCCGCACTTTAATCACTTTTATTGTCATTTTTATAGCCCCCGTTTATGGAACTATGAAACTGATAAGCCGTCAAAACATTTCATCGCATTCGATCATACAATGACAATGAAATTTGACAAAATTGTTATTCTGGTCTAAAAATTTGAGACTATAGATAGGTCTAAAAAAAGCCCATGGAAATTGATTGATTTCAAGGAAAAGTTCAGAATTTGGTTCTTTTATTATAAGGTATTTATTAGGCCATCCATCTGATGAACCCCAATATTTTTAATGGTATTTTTTAATTTAGTTTAAAATTATACTCGTTTTTATTTCCCTCTTAAAAGGAAGTATTGTAATCGTGAAAAATTCGCCTCCCAGGTTTTGACAGATCTTTACCCTTTAGGCTCCCTAGATGTAAAACACATGTTTTCTCAATTCCGTCGGTCTTTAGGCTTGTCTGTGTGTCTGTTCTCGGCATAAAAAACTACTTAATCGACTGACTTCAAATTTTTGTCACAAATTACGAATCATAAGGAGTTGATCTGATAACATTTTGGTAAAAATGCAGTATGGCGGAACAAAATGGCGGCCTAGTGAAATGTTAAACATATTATTATGAAAAAACTGGTTATCCAATTTATCTCAAATTTTGCACAAAAATTAAGTATTACGTAGGAATTAACTGGCAAAATTTTGGTATGAATCCAATCCAAAATATCGGAGGCTTAATAAAATATGTAGCCTGAAAAAACGACTTATTAGATTGATTTCAAATGTTATGCAAGAATTAAGTATAATTGGTAAAATTGTGGTACGAATTCAAGATGGCAGAACAAAATGACACCTAAACACCTAAAGTATTTGAAAAAATCACCCTCCCAGATCTTCATGTTTTCTCAATTCCGACGGTCTGTCTGTTGGTTTGCCTGTCAGTTCGCGGCCTAGCTAAAACACTAGATATCGATCGACCTCAAATTTGTTCATTAATTAAGGGTCATATGGGGATAACTTGGTAACACATTGGTCTCTGAGATAGAACATAATATTGCAGCAACAAATACTAGTTTACATTTAATTATATGCAGTTAAAAAATAAAAATATTTTGCTATATCATTATTTGTTTTTATATTTTCACAGTGCCAAAGGAATTTTGTTTATCACAGGGGTGTGCAGTCCATGAAAGCAAGGGAAGCAGTGCTTCCCCAAAAAAAATTACAAAACATCTTCTAAAATGTAATTTTTGAAATAGGAAACCATTAATTTAGTTTATATTAAAAATGCTAAATTATTATCTTAATTATCAAGCCCATAATAAATGCGGTCTTGACTCCGACCCAGCCACAATAGAATATCGAATAGAACCTATGCGGGCCGCTAGCTTCTCTGCAGCCAAGCCCTGTATGCTTGATTTCCTGTGAATCGAGCCAGAGGTTATTGAACTTTCCACCGGCTGTTTGCAATTTTTGCATTTCAGTCGCGTGCTTTAAGTGGTGGCGGAAACTATCGTTGGAATAGGTTCTTTGTTTGAACGGCTATACGTGTGTTGTGTGATACGTACGTCGCGAAGTGCATGGTGCGATATGGAAGACAATAATACGGACGTGGATACGCAAATACCGTCAACTTCGGCTGCCGGTAATAACGTTGAAAACGTTGGAGAATTTAGTAAGAAGAGTGTGTATGAATGTGTGGTGTGTGTCTTAATAATAAAGGGATTTTCAACATTATAAACTTCGCTGATAAGCTTCAAATAATTTCCAAAGGAAAGGCAAAACCGCCTAAAAAAGGTCTCAAGTTTTTCCGATTTAGCAATTTCCATAAAGCTGTAAAAAGACGCATTATGTCCAAAGCGCATTTACAGGGCGTCATAAAAGAAAGTCTTCGGCAAAACCAGAATTGAACACGCCCTTAATAAACAGTTGGAAATTAGTCACCCCCAACACAATGAACTAGTCGATAAAAATAGGCAAATATTAAGAAGACTTATCGACGTTGTTTGTTTTCTCGGAGAGCATGAATTGGGATTTAGAGGTCATGACGAAACAAGGGTTTCTTCAAATAGAGGAAATTTTCAAGATTTACTTAGTTTAATGGCTAAATATGATGATTGCTTAAAAAACATTTAGAGCAGTCCAGCGTTTTTCGCGGAATGTCGAATCGAATCCAGAATGATTTAATTTCCGCTGTTGCAACCATTATTCTAAAAAGAATTAAGCAGGAGATTGGCGAGGCGCGGTTCATTGCTATTGTTCTGGACGAAACAACTGATATCACTAATTTTAGCCAATTATCTATAGTAATAGGCTACGTTAAAACAGACGGAAGTTTTCAAGAGCGATTTTTAGGTTTTAAGTACTGTTTTAATTTTAAGTTTTACCGTAGTTTATACCGTTACTAAAGAAATTAATGGAGAGAAAAAATTAGTTGCTCAAAGCTATGATGGAGCTGCAGTGATGGCAGGACAATTAGGGGGTCTGCAAGCTAAAGTTCGAGAAACTTTCTCAAGTGCTGTGTTTGTCCATTGTTTTGCTCATAAATTAAATTTAGTTTTATCCCATCCATCAATCACATTAAAAAGTTTAAAGTATTTTTCGTCACTTTAAGTGGCATGGCTGCTTTTTTTTCCAAGTCAACAAAACTTACACAAACTTTGGACTCCATTGTCCACAAACGATTGCCCAAAGCAGCTCCTACTAGGTGGAACTATAATGGAAGACTTGTGTTAACAGTATCTGAAAATCGTGAATCACTGATTTAACTATTTGAGAATATAATAGAAAATAATGAATGAGGGGGTTTTTGGACTGTTTGAAACGAGATTTTAATTTTAATTATTTGTTTTCAGAAATATTTCTATTCTCGGACAATGTTATTAATATATTACAAACTAAAACCAATGATATTGCTTTTTGCCTAAAAAAAGTGGATGATTTTAAGTCCATGTTAAGCCAAATAATCGAATCGATTGAAATAATCGATCAAATTCAGCAACAAATAAACTATAATTTTAAATTCTTCGAGCTCTGCAATTTTGATGCATTTAAAGGAAAAACTTTTCCAGAAGATGCGTTTAAATCTCTTCTTCTTTATTATGGCCAGTTCTTCGACCGAGTGTTCCTGCGATCTGAACTAAAAGTGATTTGCGAAACTGATGACATTAGCGCAAAATATAACGCTAAGGAACTAATTCAATTTTTAAAAGACAAGAAGCTGGAAGATGCCTACACCGAAGTGTCGAAATTGTGTGAATTAGTATTGACAGTACCTGCCACAAGTTCATCAGTAGAACGCAATTTTTCAACACTTAAACGTATAACAAATTTCGTGAGAAATTCAACGGGGCAGGAGAGACTTTCGCATACATCGCTGTTGTCCATTGAAAATAAACTTCTCCAAAATATGTCGGAGCATCGACGTTTTTATGATGACGTCATTGATGAATTTGCAAAGAATGATCGAAGAATCGAATTACATTACAAATAGAAGTTTCTAAAAATTACTTCCCTTTCTTAAAATTTCACCGCACACCCCTGGTTTATCATCAAAAAGGAGGAGGGCGTCCTCCTACTGCTGCTATCGACAAAACATTGCTGCTGATAAAAAATTAATTGAGGAGGGCAATAAAGCCACTTATGTGATAAAAGATCATCAATTCAAAATTGGATCCCCAGTTGTTAGAATAATCATACACGATCACATGCATCTAAAAAAAGTGGCTTTCAAAAAGCAGTATAAACTATGAAACACCAGTTTTTTTCTAAAACAGTGACAGGTAACAAGACTTATATCCCCCTTTCTGACGTAACTACACGCCAACAATGACCATGAAGCAGAAGCAGAAGAGACTTATAAAAAAAGTTATACATGCGATGTTCTTCAGAAGTATGGACCTAGTAAAGGCAATTAAGTTAGATGGACAGAAACAGTTATAGCTAAATGGCATATTGGAAAATGTTTGCCTGAAGTAGAGTTCCAGGCAAGGGAATTATGAACAATGCAACATCTCATACGTCAGCTCTTCTGGCTGAAAAAAATATAAAACTAAAATTAATTGCCGCCGTACTCACCTGATTTAGCAGTGAGAGACTTTTGGACATTTTTTGGGCTTAAAAGGAATAGGTACCAGGTGAAGAAGAGATTGGTGCCACAGTTCACGCTTATTTTGAAGATTTCCCAAAAAAAGATTGGTTGGAAGGTTTTAAATAATGAAAAGTAAGAATAGTCAAGTGTATCATTGCTGAAGTGAATTACTTTGAGCATATTTAAAATGAAATTCTAGAAAATATTAACGGTGTTTTTTGTTCGTATAAAATTCAGCTTCCCTCGCATTAGAATCAACAATATTAAATAAATACTTTAAATGAAAATACGATTTATCTAATTGTCAGAATTAGGACAAATCAGGTGGCACAAGCCTAATTCAACAAATTTTAGAAAAAATGATACTAAACGTCCTATACGTGCCCGGATTTTAGTTATCGCAACTTTGCAACAATGTAAAACAAAAATCGTGCTGCTTATAGTGAAATAATGGAGCTATCAGCAACAATGCAATAACTTCCGATTTACAGGGAAAAGGTCAAGGAGAGCCATCGCAAACATCCTTTCACACAGTGCCACCTCTTTATATGTCTACTCTGAGGTTCAAGTATGCTATAATATGGTTAAATCTCAATTATCACTTGAAAATGTCTGACTCTCTTGCAGAAATACCTGTTCTTATGTTTATTCTGAATAAATTCCAGTTGAAGGTGAAGTTTATAGGATTTTGTTTCTTTGCTGCGTGATATTAACACAAAAAATATAAAAATGCTGTAGGAACTTTAAAAAAATAATTAAATAAAGTCTTTATTCAGGTGGATAATAATTAATAGTGTATTTTAAAGCAAAGAACTAAAATATACACATATTTTCGTAGGCCCATTACTTATTACAACCGAAAATTCTGAAACAGATGGTTTTCGTGTTTAAATTAAATCGATCATTAATTCTTACTTTGGTCGATTCTTATCAAGCGGCCTACATTTGGGAGTGGCAATTATAGTATTTTTTAACGAGCTTGGGCTTGGGTCACGTTGTAATATATCACCTACTGGGTGCAAAGATTTTTTCCTATTAAAAATGAAGACCGGTGAATAAGGTGTTGGGTTTTAAATAGATGATTTTTATATGACCTGATATTTTTTTAAAATGACAGTATAATTTTTGTTTTCTAAGTTTTGGAAGTATGACGCAGTGAATTGGACTGTCGGCAAATAAAATAAAGAGTTTTCAAGATGGCGGATGGCGAAAATGCCGACGTTGATCTTTCAACAGGAAATAAATATTTTAGTTATTGTAATAAAGAAGTTATATAGGTAAAAATGTTTCTGTGTTTTATTTGTGGCAAGTCTCACCATAAAAGTTGTTTTAAGAGGATAAATAATACGAAATATATTTTTCAAGATAAAATTATTTGTTTATAAACGAAGTTTATAAACATGATTTGTGAATCCATGAAAAAGAGGAAACCTTTTAAAAAAAATTATTAGAGCAACCGAATCATAAAATTCCCCTGACAGAAGAAAAAAGTAACCTGACCTACGCGCAATCGCGAAAGGCAAATTCTTTACATTATTCACAAGCAAGAAAGAACTTATACAAAACAAACATTCCTAATTTTGCAATAGAAACGAAAATTGCAGAGAAGAGAAAGGACATAAATTCAACTAAAATACAGGTTGGTACAAAAGCATTAAACACAACTGTCATAGCATTAGTGATATGAAGAAATTAAGAAAAGAAGCAGAGAAATATCACTATCATCAATGGGTTACATGCCACTTATAAATAGTTATACCAGAATCACCAAAGGCACTGCTATTAGCATGGATCATATTTTTATAAAAATCTTACAAAATAAAACTTTTTACTATCTTAAAAATAAAATCATTTGCAATCAACTTTAGGGTAGCTGATCGCTGCATTTTGAGGTTAAAATAAGGCACCTTCTATAGATAAACAGAAACATAAGTTTCTGCTATGTGTTAGTCGAAATAAAACGGAATCAAGTTAGGGGTATCGAGAATACAGAAAAAGCATATGACCTGTGTATTAATACTTCTCAGAACATCAGTCACAGATCACAGTCTATTTAATCAATGTAAAAATGTCGTAACCTTCTAAATAAAGTAACGATATTACAAAAAATCAAATTACTTCAATGTCGGAGCTATAGGGGCCAATAATACCACCTACAATTAGTTTTCCTCAAATAAATATTTTTATGTTTCTTAGACATGTAGAAACAGAGGAAATTATTGAATATATAACAATCCCTAAAATGTAACAGTTCCCGGAAGCTGATGGTTTTACAGCAAGATTGATTAAATATTGTCATCAATATATCCTAACCACTATAGTACATATAAATAAAATATTCGTAAGTGGCATTGTGCCTTCTATAATATATAAATCCGGTGATAATAACATAGTATCTAATTTTAGAAGAATTAGTTTAATTAGCAATTTCAGCTAAATCAACAATAATCAACAATTTGGATCCAGGGAAAGGATCAGTACCTCAAACACCATGTTTCACCTTGTGGATAATACAAAGAAAACACTTGATTCCAATAATAATGTATTGCCATATTTTTAGATTTAGCAAAGGCATTTGACACCGTGCTCCGTGATAAACCCCTTGATGTCTTAGAAAGATACACCTTAATGATTTTTAAAAATTATTTATTTAATCGTACATAATCTTTATGAATAGTAAATCAGGCTAGTGATTAATTAATCATCAATATGGCCATACCCCATGCAGGAACTAGTGCTAGGGTCCATACTTTTTATTAGTTATATTAATTCTCTTCTTTGTTTACATGGAAAAAAGATATCTTATGTCGTATTCAAAAGGGTATTATGGAAAGAGGTAAATGCCAAAGCAGAAAAATATAAGTATTGTAAAAAAATGTTTAGCTTGCAATACTTAATTTAAAAAAAACCTATATAGCCTTCTCAAAGAACAATTGCGATAGACCTGACTTTATTTCACTTAATTTCAACAGTTACTATATTACTGATTATACTTACTTCATTCCCCACCATGCATAAATTATAATGTAATGATGCCCTAAAAGAACAAACATCATGCTCACACGTAAACAGAAAGTTTTAACAATAAATCTTATAAAAGTAATTACTAGGTGGATAGCATTACACGAAAAACTGTTCATTGTTTTGTTTAATTTTGACGCCTGTGCTAAAAAGGTAAAATTTTATTTTTACATATTAAGTTTCAATGCAATGGCTCGAAATGTTTTTGTTGGCAGTTTTTGTAGATATTTAAAAAAATCGATTTATAAAATAATTTTCAACACCCGGTAACTCAAAAACAAATTTTATTTTTACATATTAAGTTTCAATGCAATGGCTCGAAATGTTTTTGTTGATAGTTTTTGTAGATATTTAAAAAAATCGATTTATAAAATAATTTTCAACACCCGGTAACTCAAAAACAAAGGGTATGGGAACTATATTCATACGAACGGTTTTTAAAATATTTTGTATTCAAAATTTCGCCCTTAATTTTATTTAAACATCTCTCTGAAACTCCCTGCAGTGTTAGCGGATACTTAAGATAATAAGTTCAAGAGCAGGTGCTGTATTCTTCTTACTTACCCGACAGTAACGTCGAAAATATTGCTGCCGACTGACGAAGAGACGGCCATATCGCCGAAACCCTTTCTCGCCACGATGACGCTTGTAATCAAGTCGGGGATGGAGGTACCAGCGGCCAGAAACGTGAGACCCATCACTTCTGGCTCGATCCCAATTGTCTGGCCCGCTCGGTTTGCCCACCAGACCATCAGGTACGAAAACGCTGCGATCCATAAGATGCTGCCCAAAAACGTAAGCGGGAAGAACTTTTTACCTAAAATAGAAATCACACAAATTTTTATATGTAATATATATTGCAGCAGAAATTAGTAGATAGAAACAGTTTAATTTTTGTGTGATGCGTGAGAATTTTGCGAGAGAAGAAGCAAGCTAGCGATAGACGCCGAATATAAGGTCTCTGCGGTTCTGAAGCAATCCATGGGCGAATTTGTGAGGTGCTCGCAGCCCATGACGACTTCATGTAAACAAATATAATTAAGAATATTAGTTGGTACGAGGGGTCGTTTTTAAAATCCCGGACCGAGCATGGAAATAAAAATCTAGAGTAGTGACAAAAATTGCTTTTGAATGCAAGTATTACAACGCTTCAGTATTAACTTTAAGCCATTGTAGAAATATTCTTTTGTTCTTTTTGTTAAGAACAATAATTATTAAACTAAAAAACATAATATAATTACTTTATATTCATTTTAACTTACCTTGTCAAACTTAAATGATATTTTTCCGATTTTTTCCCAAAAATCTGTTAACAGTTATGTCAGGCAATTTTTCCAATTATTTAGATATGACGCGACGCGCGACGTATGAATTGTTGTCATTGATAGGGAGGAAATAATCATTGTTAAATTGCAAGTAAATGAACTATTATGAAAAACGAAGGAAGACTAATTACTCTTATTACTAATGGGTAGAGGCCCTACATCACGAGTTCATGTCTCCAGTGCTATTAACCTCCTAAAGTAATTTTTTTATTAAAGTCTAATTGTTGTCAATAACAATTTATATTTTGATGCTCGTCCGAGGCATTGAGAATGATTGCACAAGCAATACATATATTTTTGCAAAACCTTTTTCATTCCTATTATACTTTTAAAGGTAGGGCTTTTCCATTTTCCCAATCTGCTTAGAAAAGTACATTTCACTCATGTTTGTGATGAACTTGTGTTCAAATAAGAACTAAGCAAATTCGTTACTTTCGAAATACAGCTTGTTAAGAAATATTAATAATAATATACAAGTGTCGCAAATAAGTGGTTCGCCTTTATAAACTTGGTTAGCTACAGTGTGAAGGGTGATCCAAATAACTTTTTTAAATGGAAATATCTCGGTTATTTTTGAAATTAGAAAAACATATTCCAAATAAAAGCTATTTAATTCCACCTGCTTTATCATATGCTTATATTTTAATGTATATATGGTGCCTCAAAAAAACAAGGCAATTACCAAATTTTTTTTTTTTTTTAATATAATTTACCACATTTTTTCTTGTTTGTGAATTGTATATTAAATTCTGCATATTTTTTATATAATATTTGGAAATAATTACTTACCTACTTAAATACCTGGGAATACCTAAAGAAAGGGTTTATTTTTGGAATGTCATGACATTGATGTTTGAAGTCTGATTTACTGCTTGACTCATATTTATTTTGTGCTAAAGCCTGGGTTATAGATTGAAAACGTTTGCGTCTTTCGTCGCCGTTTGCGCTGTCCTTGAAGTTTACTTAACGCAAAGCAATGGGTACGGTTATATTTTTGCCGCCATACGTTTGAGTTTCCGCTAGTCGTCGAAAAGATGGCGTTCTTTAACTTTGACGGAAGCAGCTGGCGAAAATCGACATTTACGTTAAGCTGCAACCAATGAAATTGCTGGATTTTAGAGGGCCTTTTAAAACGTTCGTCCTTCGTAATGAATTTGACATTAATATGATGACATAACATCCTCGTCTATTTAAAAAAACTGCTTGGGGTCATTGTCTTTAATTTTAAGAAAATGCTTGTAGGAGTTTTGAGTATTACCACCCCAATTAACAGGCCGAATTCGCCATCTTTATTGCCGCCTTCTCTTTAACAACTTTACAGCTGCGACACACAATAATATATCCATAATGCCTAGTTTTTACCAGGCATTATTACTATGATTTTGATTATCCATGCTTAGCAAATTAAAAAACCGCACATAAACTGAAACACAAGCAAGACAAAATTACATTACACAAAAAGGCGAAAAAACATAAACATTAAAGTAAGGTTAGTTCCACAGGAGACGCAAAGCGCAAACGCTTTCAATCTATAACTCGGGCTAAGAACCAGCGTAAACTCACGACTCAGACGGACGACGCAAGACGCAAACTTTTTCAATCTATAACCCAGGCTTAATACTTAAAAAATGTGCTATTCGATTACTGAAGGGTTCAAAATGGTAGAGCTTTATTTCGAGATATATGAGAATAACGCCATAAGAACATGAGAATAGTATAGGAAAAATGTTCGAAATAGTTGGAGAATACCATCTGGACCAATTATAATCCATATGAAGAAGTTATTGCAAGAAACAGCGTCTCTAAGAAATAAGAAAAGGACGAAACGAAGAAATGAAGAAAGGGATCTTAATATCAGTGGCGGCTATTCAGGTGAAGTAGGTGAACTGCTACTTCACCAGGAAAAATAAACAAGCAAACATCTAATTACATTTATTATATATCTCTTAAAATTTAAGCTTTTACACTCATTTATTCACCTAATTGGTAAAAAATAAACTGTACATCTCTAATAAATATTTTACTCGACCGCTGGCGCCATGTCTTGTTAAAACTTTCAATCGAACTTTATTATAACAACTATAACAATGGCGCAAACTGCTTCGACTTTGCTGGAGGTGCTATGTTTAGTTTTTCCTACTACATTGCCATGACAACGCGTTCACGATGACGTCGACCGCATAGAAGGTTAATGTTAACCAGCGCCATTCAACGCTCTCGGTGAATTGCTGCGGCAGTACACTACACACGTGTTTTTCAGGTTAGGGACTGTTTTGTATGTTGTTATTTATTTATGGTGTTGTTACAATTTTATTTGGGGTCGGGTTTATTAATGTACATTCTTAGTTGACTACAATATTTAAGATTTATAATGAATCCGATCACGGATGTGGTTTGCATTTTGTTGGAAGCTCCATTTAATCGATGGAAGGAACAAGGTCAGAGAGATGTATTAAATGTAGGGCAGCCCACGTTTGACTTGACAATAACTTTTTTATTTTTTCAAGAAAAAATTGGTATGGCATTGAAAGTCGTTTTAAACGTTGCATTTTAGTTAAATAATTAATCTGTAAAAGATTGGGATTTTTTCTACAAGCGGTTTCTTAAATATGGGAATTTTCCTGCGGGACTCGGTGCTCTGCTTCCCTGCTTCCAAGGCGTTTCCTTGTTTTCCATTGATTTTTTCGCATAATGTTTTATTATAAAAAATGCTTCTTTTTATTAGGGCTAACTTTCTGTGAAACTCCCGTTTCCATATTTGATAAAATAATTTTTTGTTTTTGTAAAATTTTGGCTGCCCAAAAATTGAAAAATTAACTTTTTTAGTTTTTTACCTGCAGTCAGGTAGTTTTTGTTATTTGTAACGTTTTATCAAGAGTGACTTTTTTCGAAAAAGTTATTAGTTTCGGAGATATCGACGTGGCGTCCTTTTGGATATCGAATGAGCTCAAAATTGAACTTTCTTTTGTCGATTATTCCCTCAGGAATTGAGATATCTTTTTCAAATTTTCAGAGAATGTGTCTCTGGGTAGTCCTTTTCGGAATTGTATTGCGACCTTTGGCCAATCTTAAAGGGAAAAAAATTATTAACGATTATTAGAAGTTGAAATCGTTTTAACGTATTTTCCAATTTAAATTTCGAAATTTCAAAGCTGAATAATTCTGTTATTTCTTGACGGATTTTAGTAATTCTTTTTTCCACGTGTTTCTCTTGATAAGGGCTTTTACAAAATATGTTTTTTCGTAAAAATATTAAATTTTAGATTTTGGAAAAAGTAGGTCAAGTTTGTTACTACAAATACTTGAGATATTGAAATTTGCATTTTGTTGGAAACTCCATTTAATCGATGGAAGGAACAAGATCAGAGAAATGTATTGAATGTAGGGCAGCCAAGGTTTGACTTGACAATTTCCGCAAAAAAAGGTGGCAGAACATTGAATGTAACTTTCAAATCATCCTGGTTTTCGGCGTACAAATGGTTATGTAGTAGTCAAATATTACAAAAATTGTTTTGCTGGCCTTGTTTACTATTTTCCAATAAATATTCAGTGTAGAATATGGAAAGATTTGCAGATATGTTAAATATATCAAGGTCTTTGCATAAACATGAAGACTCGGCGGAGCATTTAAAATGCGAATTAATGCTAAAAACATTTGTAAAAAATCAAAGCATTATAGCTTACGCTTTAAAGGAAAATGCTAAACTGTATAAAATACATTTTAACGACAACGTCCGATTAAATAGTTTATTTATGTGCTTGGTAATTGACGCAGTCTTGCACTATGCAAAACAAGAGTTAGCCTTTCGCGGCCATGATGAGAGCAGCGAGTCAATAAACAGGGGGAAATTTAAACAGCTTTTAGGTTTATTAATATCGAGAAGTTCCCAAGAACTAAAAGATCATCAAAAATTAAAAATGTTTTTACTGGTGACTCGAAAACTATTCAAAACGAAATAATTGAATGCATTTCTGATTATTTAAATGGTAAAAAATGAAATAATGAACACACAGTTTTTTTTCTGTGCAAGTGGATGACACCACTGATATTACGCAAACCTCCCAGTGCTCCATAATTTTAAGATACGTTAATTCAGAAGGTTCAGTAGTCGAGAGATTCTTAGGATTTTATAATGTCAGCTCCGATAGAACGTCGGAGAATTTATATTCTCTATTGGATCAAATTTTGGACCAATTTGACTATAAACATAAATTAATAGGGCAATGTTACGACGGAGCAAGTGTGATGAATCTAAATGTAAGGAAGACAAAATTCATGATCATAACGAGAAATGACCTTCGATGCAAAAAAACAATACCTATAGAAAAAGTAAATAGATTCAAGTAGGCACTTGGTATATTGTCCATAAAATGTCTTGCGCAGACAGGCATTTCAAAAACTTAACCTTGTGACTTTGCTTGGAAGCGACTGAATTCATAAAAACATGTGTTCGGTAATTTTTTTTTGCAAGCAATTAACAGATTGGAGGCCTTTATTCCCGCAGATTATTAAAAATTTCATCACGAATGAGGAGGTTCTTTTACGCGAACTGTTTACTGTTATTAAGAAAAGGAAGATCCATACTTGGGACATATCATGAGAAACGATAAATAGTTTTACAACTAATAAAGGCAGGGCCGTAGAGGTATTGGCAGAAAAAAAATGTGGCTTGCAACATACGACAGTGGACTGGATTAACCAACATGCTTGGTACACACTGCAAGGAATAGAGAGGCTGGAAAATGTTGCGAACATCCATTAGTGGATACGCATCCGAAGAAGAAGAAGAATTGCGGAGCAAGTGTGAAAACGGCATCTAAATGACCTTCAAAAAAAAAAAAAAAACAAACGTAGGCTGTATACATCTACATTTACTTGTGATGCAGCGTATAAAAACATTTCTAAATTTTTTTTGCAAGATTCGTCGGTTTTCAAATTCGAAGTTAGTAAATGTTTGCAATATGCAATAGTCTTAAACAAAGGAATAAATTAAAAGACGTCTTTGCATGCTTTTGTTCAAGGCTATTGCAACTTGCAAGAAAGAATTGCAGCATGTAAAACGGCCTGTAGCCAAACAAACGTAGGCTCATACATCTACATTTACGAGGCGTATACTAACAATTACAGAGACTCATCGGTTTTCAAATTCGAAGTTAGTAAATGTTTGTTCAAGACTGGATAAATTAAAAGACGTCTTTGAATTTATTACAAACTGTGACAAATCTGATGAAAAATCAATCCGATAATGACAATCACGGACACACTATTTGACGTTCTTCAAAGAAAATTCAGAAAAAATATTTTTTAATTTATTTATTTTTATTCGCTTTCATTTTTGCATATCCAATATAAAACGCTGTGGTGAGGCGCTCTGTAAAAAAAGAAATGAACATTTTTTAAATATCATGTTTGATAAAGCAAATTCTATTACAGAAATAAATCATTACAAATGTGAGCTTGCTAAGCTTTCACCTGAAAAAATTAGGGCTAAGTATAGACCCTTTTTTTATAAAATATTGGACCATATTTTAATGGAAATGACACTAAGATTTCAAGACTCTGAAAAACTTACATTTTTATGTTTGGCAGATTCTGCTACATTTTCCGAATAAAATTTAAATTTTCCGACTGTCCCGTTTGAAAATTTGTTACAATTATACGGGGAAATATTTTCAAAAAGTCAAACTTAAAAATGACTTTCTTATTTTTGCCAATGAGAAAAATATATTTAATGAAAAAAATTAATAAAAATAAAGATATTTTTACCAAAGCATATAAACTGTTTTCCCTTATTTTGACAATACCGTCGAGAAGTGCTTCAGTGGAAAGAAGTTTTTCTTGCTTCAAACGCTCGTGTAAAAACGTATTTAAGAAATACAATATCTCAAAAAAGACTTACTTCTCTGGGCAATATTTCAATTCAAAAAGAATTTCTGGAGGAGATTAGGGCAACTCATCCATTTTATGAGGATGTTATAAATAAATTTGCTGCTATGAAGGATAGGAGAATTGATTTAGAATATACACCCACTTCACATAAAACTTTACTTTACTTTTTCACCCGCGAGCCGACACTGCTTAATATATTACTTTATTTTCAAGAAAGTCTATCAGAGACTGTGTCAGAGATATAAGGTATGGACCATTAAACAAGAGAGTTAGTTATGGAAGAGTTCAGAGAACTTTAAAGCAAAGCGGATATCACGATTTTAGGAATTAGGCCAGTTCAACAATTAAATGATCAACAGAAAAGGAGTCATGAAATTGTTCAGATTATAAGAGCAAGTCTTAATCAAGAACCAGATTATTTTAAGACAATTTTATGGACCGATAAGGCGATATTTACCACTGCCGATATTTATAATGGGAAAAACTTCCATAGTTGGGCCGATGAAATTCTACAAGCTCAATTGCTTTTCGAGGACGATCCTATGATCCTCAATACAAGTTTAGTGCGACATATTGGGGCATAAGCTTTTTATCCGTGACAATTTAAACGAATAAGATATTCCGAACTTTTGGAAATTTAAACTGAGCACTTTACCGACGAATTACCACTTCAAACTCGGCAAAATAAAATATGGTAACAAGACGGGGCACCACTCCATAACACTGTGGCAATAAAAGACTTTCTTCAAAAAAAATTTTTAAGTGTGGATGAGGAGATCTGGAACAATCAGCTGGCCCGCGAATAGCCCAGATCTAACACCCACGGATACCTTCCTTTGAGGCTATTTGAAAGATACAGTTTATAGAAAAAGAAACACTGATACTGAAAAAAATTAGAGAAAAATTGTTAAAGAAATAAGAAATTTAAACGAAAACGAGTCCGAAGCAGTTATAAAAGCACAGGAACGCCAAAAAAGAATTTACGATAAATGTGACGAGATTAATGGGGGAAAGCAAAGCATTTCATTTAGGCTCGAAATTATAGCTTTTATTTATTTACTTGTTTATGTTTGATTATAACTTTGAATTAGTACCTTAATGTACCTAAATAGGTAAGCAATTATATTCGAAAAATCGTAGTATTTAGTAATTTTAAAACCTTCCATATTTCGAAAATCGGTAATTTTTGATATATGGTACAAAAAAGATGCGGAATTTATTATAAAATTGAAAAACATGATAGAAAGTAGTATATTATATATTTAAAAAAAAAGTTGTTACTTGCCTTGCTTTTTTGAGACACCCTGTATATATTAAGGAAAAACAAATGGAATCAAACAACTTTCGTTTTTGGAACACTTTTTTTTCTAAGTTCAAAAATAACCGATATATTACCATTTGAATAGTTATCTCTTTATTAGTTAGTTATCTTATAACCTTATACAGCGCGACAAAAAAGCGGCATAAAAATAAAAAAACAAAGACATATTCTGTTCTCTGGTACTCTAAATCAGGGTACTTTATTATTTATTATGAAATAGTAGTATTATTTATGTCACAGATAAAATTAAATAAAAAAACTTTGTCATACCTCTAGGTGCCCTGGTATCTGGCAACGTCAACCAGAGCGGGAAGACAATGGGAGCGAGCAGCACATACGTAATGCGCTTGCGCGTCCCTTGTGGCCATCTCATATCCATGGCCTCGGTTTGGGGCTCGTTGTTGTCGCTCGTGATGCCATCTCCCACCTGTAGACAGACCACCGCTTGAGAGCTGAGCGATTTACGAGAGGTGCGCGTGCGCACCGCCGACATACGTCTCTAGAAATAGAAATTATGATAGCTGAGTCGGGCAAGTCAGAGTAGATCGTCATTTAGCGGATCCTATCACACTATGCTGCACCTTTGCGATACTTATTTTTTATTTCGTATTGCTTGAACTGCCATTGTTTCGGAAACATTTTCAATAAAAATATCAAAAAGTAAATAAATATTAAAAAAACTGTTTTGATCTTTCGGGTATAGTTCGACACACGATAAATGGTCATGAAGTATTTTACCACTAATAAAGCAATTAAAGTCTGGTTTGCAAGCGTTTCTCAGTACAGGTCGGTATTTTATTTTTATTATTAAATATTTGACCTGTCGCATTAGCGGTATTCAGTGCTGTTATTTAATTATACGGTAACAATCTTTCTGTGAAGCGTTATTAGTAATTTTTAAAATGTTTAGACCGTGGGCTGAAAACTGTGAATCCGACGACGGAATTGAAGAGATAAACGTGCAAAAAACAAAATGCCCTTTGCTGCAAGAGAATTGTTTTACGAGTATATCAAGGTAAAATTTATATATTTTCACATGAAATAGGTACTTTTAAAAATTTCGGAATCTCTAAATAAAAAATTATTATTTTGTTTAAATACTCAAATTATTGTTATTTAAATAGAAGCTAAAAAAATTTAAACATTTTATCTGCAGTATAAAGCGATAAAACGGTTCTATCGATAAACTACTTAAAAAACGATTTTTACGCTATAACAATATCAATAAAGGTCAACATTTTTCTTTTTTCTAAAAATGTAAAATAACTTAATTTTAAAAATTAAATTATTACTGAAAATATGTGAAGGAACATTCCTCGGAACGTTCACTAGAAGTAGATTAACAGATCGCTGCTCCATGCAATTCAGTTTTTATTCATATTTAAAATAATTTTATTTTTGTCACCTAGTATTTACTACATGTAACATAACTTCAATAAATGCAACTACGTTTATTTGGTACTATGTGGTATTAACAATTAATTAACAATATCGCATATCTATATCACTAACAATAATAATGATTACAAAAATATATTTTTATTAGGCGTGGAGCATATTAATTGGGCCATACACGCATGCCCTCAGATAAAACCGCGTGATTACTTAGTGACATCTGATACAAAATTTATTAAGGTAAATATCTAATCGAGTGGGCTTTAAAAATAATTGAAATCAAAGATGACAATAATATTTGAGTCTTTGAAACTGTTTAGTTGTCAAAATGGTTCGCCGAAAAGCACTCTCTATGTTATGGGAAATTCCATTATTAGTGTACCAAAAATGGTCTCTCTGGACATAGTACTGCAAAAAAATCTAAACATTTCTCAAGGGACATTAAGAAAAATTATTTCCCAATTCAAAAAAAGCGGAAATGTTCGGGTAAAAGCGAAGTCTGGCCATTCTTCAAAAATTACAGAAAGAGATAAGCGGGCTCTCCGTACATTAATCGAACAAAATCGTCGAGGTTCATCACGGTAGTTAGCTGTAAAATGGGTAGATGCAATTGGTAAACGCATTTCAAAAGACATCTGGTTGAAAAATATGAAGAAAATGGGATATCGCTTCTACAAAGTAAATTTATAGCAAAATACAAAAAAACAAATTTAAATGTTTGCATTTTAGGCCAAGGAAAAACCGCTTTTGTCGCAAAAATAAAAAAGAAATTGACTTTTGTGGGCAAAGGAGCATAAAAGCTGATCATAATGTCAGTGGGATTCCGTTATATGGAGCGGCGAGTCTAAATTTGAAGTATGTGTTGCGATTCACGAATTCGAATTATCAGAACGCAAGGGGAGGACTATCATAGAGACTGCCTCAAGAGAAAAGTTAAATTTCCAGCCTCCATCATGGTATGGGGATGTATGTCTTCACAAGGGGTTAGTCATCTTCTTTTTATTAATGGTACCGTCAATGCTGTAAAGTATAAATCAATTTACAAGAAGAATTGGCATCAAATAAAAAAAACTCTACGAACCAGTCCCGTCTGAATTAAAGGACAAAATTCAGGAAATCTGGGATAACTTCCCACCAAAACGTTGTAAAATATTAGTACGCTATGCAAGCAAGACTTGATGCAGTTATAAAACAAAAAGGTGACTGTACTCAGTAAAGTACGGTGAAGTGGCAAATTATTCAAATTTTTATGGTCCAACTAATATGCGACAACCCTAACAAAAATATTTTTTTATTAGCATTATTATTGTTAGTGTTATAGATAAGGAATATTGTTGATTAATTGTTAATACCACATACTATCAAATAAACGTAGTTGTATTTTTTGAATTTATGGTATGTACAATAAATACTAGATTATAAAAATAAATATCTTTTACGAATTCCTTTGGTCCAATACATATGCGACTGGGCTCGTACTCGAAAATATACCTAACCCATTTTTTTAAATACTTGGAAGTCAGCTGTTGGCCGGCGACCATTTTGATTATTTTAAAAATATTTTTGTTATCTCTGTTTCTTCAATGTATTCATACGGTGACGTCTTCTGCGACTCCTTACAGTGCCTTTCTTTGACTATAGCACATCCGCCAATAATAACTCGCATACTAATGCAAAGCTTTAAACCGCATTCACTAATATTTATATGCATAAAATCAAGAAACGTTCAGTAACCTTTTAATATTTGTCTGCAGGACTCCTAAAAGCGTCAGAGGGCATAGAAGCTACTATTAAGAGGACAGTGGGGTTAATCGGCATTCCAAGTTCTACCTTGCGTCGATTCCTTGACCAAGACAATTCACTGGAGAGGGTGAACAGGTCTGACAAAGGCACAATGAAAGTTTTTGGGAATGGTGATGCAGATTTAATTCGTATGAGCTTAAGCAGATTCCGTCACTTGATTCTTTGCGAGAAAAGTTATTAGCAAATGGTTAATTCACTGCTAGTCGCTAAACATCGCGCCGACTCCTGCATAAAATTGGATTTCCAATTTGACAAGCGCATTTGCATTAGAGAGACCTAACAACTAGCGGAATGGAGACAAAAATATATAATCCAAATTCATCAGTTCCACGCAGAAAATCGAAATATTTACTATTTAGATGAGACTTGCTTCGACACCCATGACACTACAATTAAAGATTGGCAAGATTCTTCACCAAAGTGCATTTTAGATGTAGCTGCTTCTCGAGGAAAGAGAATATCCATTTTACACTGTGGCTCGAGGGATAGCTGGGTGCCGAACGCTTTGCTACCTTCAGCAAAAAACATTAAAGACTGGAAAGAGGTGCTGCAAGAGTTTCTTAGCCAACATGACCTCTATTTTGAAGGCTTATTACTTTTCCGCATATCAGTAATTTATGTCAAAGTCAGCAATACGCAATACATTTTTGTAAGTACTTACATAAACATTGTTTCAATCTTCCTATTACCACCTTGGACCGAAATGATTTATGAGCCAAAACAGATTCACAAGCAGGTATAAAGTATAAAGGTATTACTTAGTCATGACCATTTATCGTGTGCCGGGCCATAATAAAACAGCAATAATATATTTTTATTATATTTTTAATGCTTAGCTGCAACATATTTAATAATTTTTGTATAGAAAATCTCCAAATAAATTCATACACTCTATATCTGAATTTCTTAGAATTAGGTTGTTTGATGATAAATATATTTTAGTAGAGGTTTAGTATAAAATCAAAATCCAAAGTAACAAATCCATTAGAATGTGTTTATATCTCATTACTAGTCAGTTGGTTCTCTAATATCTATACATAGTTCAGGTCCCCTTTATATTTTTTTAAAACGAGCTCTATAGCGTTTTCTTATTTATAGTTGTATTTACAAAAAAAAATTAAACTCGTTCTTTTATCTAAACGTATATGCACGAAACTGATACTGTTTAGATAACCTTTTATATTCTTTAAGAACATCCTTGACAGTTGCCTAATTAAAAAAAATGTCTTATAAATAAAATAAATTCAGAAATTTGTTCGAAAGATATTGTTTTATAAATAATGCCTCGTGGCGAATTTTGTTTAAAAAATTTTTTACCTCGGTCGATCTGAAATAGTTTGAGATTTAAGACTGTTCAAAAGCATACGTTTAAATCACAGAAATATGAAAAGTTTTGGAGATTTTTTATGTCATTGGTAGTATTATGCCTCAAAAAAATATTAATTATATACACTGCTGGACACATCAAGTGCACCTATGAAATTTTTGGGTCAACTTTAAAGTGACATATCTCAGAAACTAAAAAAGATATCGCGATGCGCCTTCCAACTTATTATGGGCAATTTCTCGTATAATCGACCCAACGTACTGCGGTGTTCACGATATCAAACATTGTTTTATACAGGATGGTTTTAGAGACGATCTTGGAAAAAATGTATAAAACTTTGTTTATATCTTAAAGGGTGATTTGGGAGGGTATTTAAAAAACAATTTTGTGGGTTTTCGATGTCCCCTCTATTTTTAGAAATATGATTTTTTTAATAAAAAAAGTCACTCATTTTATGTTTTACCCTGTAATTTTTTAATGTTACATTATTTTAATGACATTGTTCGGGTGATTATTTAGATAAAAAAGGTTTATACGGGGTAACAGAAAAGTTGAGAAAATTTAATTAAAAAACTTATTAATTTGAAAAATATGAATTTAACGAATTTCTTTAGTTGATTTTAAAGTAACTTTTCTCTTCTATGGGTCAAGGTCTCGTGACAGTTTGAGCATTTTTTAGAAACTTAACAGACAAGGGAACTACACTAATAATAGGTTTATCTTGTATCCTGACGCATAAAAATACCATAAGGCATAGCGTTTTTTTTATGATCTTCCTAGCATCGCGAACCTTATATACAAATTTTAGTGAATTGTTTTATAAGCAGACAAGTATTTATTACCGAAGGTCCAAAGTGTAAACTCTACAGGGTGAATCAGAAAATCCACTACGTAAGGCAGAACTTGCTTCTACAAGAAATAATTGAAAAGAAAAACACTTGATAATTACTTCGACAATTTAAAAAAACTGAAATAAAACCGGAAAGCAATAAAAATTAAGATACTTATTTTATTTCAGGATATAATGTCAGTTAATACGAATAGATAGATCGCGAAAAATTCGGATTGGAGGTGCAAACCGTTTTGTAATAAACAAAGCCCCTAGCATTTACAGCTATATAAAATGTTAAATATGTCAATTTTCAGAGTCCATTTTGTAAAAACCTGTTTAATTTGGTTATAGGAGATGTAGCACAAAATGTGCCTAGAATGTGAAACACAATTCAAGTTAAAATATACAGTTCCATAAGAAATAAAATTGATGTTTGTTACCATGTATTCTAGAAATTCGGTTTATTGTGTTTTACTTTAGTACATTATCCAAAAATATAAAACCCTAAATTTTAGGAATAATTATCAATAGCGATTTTCTTTTCAATGACTTCTTATGGAAGCTGGTCTTACCTTACGTAGTGGATTTTCTGACTCACCCTGTAGAGTTACCACTTTGGGCCTTCGATAATAAATACTTGTCTGCTTATAAAACAATTCACTAAAATGTGTATATAGGGTTCGCGATGCTGGAAAGATCGTTAAAAGTTCGCTATGCCTTATGGTATTTTTTATGCGTCAGGATACAAGCCAAACCTATATTATTGTAATTCCCTTGTTTGTCGAGTTTCTAAGAAAATGCCCAAACCGCCAAAAAAGAATATTTGTTTTGTGCGTACGTATGTTCAAATTTGTTAAATTCAAAATTTTTAAACTTTTTCGTTACCCTGTATAAAGTTTTTTATTTGAATGTAGTAAAATCATTTGTCCTGTATAATCACCAGGATAATGTCATTAAAATCATGTAACATTAAGAAGTTACAGGATAAAACGTAAAATGATTGACTCTTTTCAATAAAAAAATCATATTTCTAAAAATTCCGAAAAACCCATGAAATTGTTTTTTTTAGATACCCTCCAAAATCATGCAATAAGATATAAAAAAAGTTTTATACACTTTTTCCAAGATCGTCTCTTAGATGAAATTTTGCAAAAACTCGTCGTTTTTTAAAACCTCCCTGTATAATAAAATGTATGGTATCGCTAAAACCGCAACCTACTGGGTCTATTCTACAAGAAATTGCCTCTAACAAGTTAAAAAGCGCCTCGCGATATCTTCTTCAGTTTCTGAGATATATCACTTTAAAGTTAAACCAAAAATTTCGTTGGTGCACTTGATGTGTCCAGCAGTTTAATAATTTGAAACCAAATTGCTAATTTCAATGTTTTTTTATCTCTAGATATTAATTTTCTATGCACAATTATGGCAAAATATTACCAATATTTTAAAAGTAGATCTCGGATAGAAACTACTTTTTGAAATATGCCTAAAACATATAACAATAATACAGTACTCAAATATAATTCGAAGCAACATTAATTAAAAACTATCGTGATTTTTGACTTAAAAGCTATACATGACATGCTACGATAAAGCAAAAATACATTGGGAATTAACAATAAAATGTTTTGCACGCAAAAAAGCAACAAATCTGTCAGCAACTATTTATCTACATAAAAATATACGGGTATGTATATATTAAGTCAAAAAAGGGAAAGTTGACATTAAACTCCAACTATCGCTGGTTTAATTTTCTATTTATCAATTTTTCTCAATATAGTTACTAGTTATGCTTATAATATATACAGAATGTTATTTGTATGCATCAAAAAGCGTGTATATAAGCCAAGAAAACGCTAAAGTGTGGATTTATCACTGCAACTTATGTTTAGGAAGTTAAGATAAGTGTGTCCCAAATTAACGGTATTTCTATCATGGTATGTTGTGCCTAATTACTTTTTATATCATAACATTTTATTCAAAGAGTTATTTAAATACAATGCAATATGGTTACTTACAATGAATGGGAAAATATTGCTGCACTAATACAAATAGCAATGAATAAGAAACCTATATTGTGTATTGGAACATTCGTTTCCTAGCCTACACAATTGATATATATTTTTCCAACATATTTCCTACTTTCTACAGTGATTTAGTCTTCCAACTGGTTGGTGAGTTCTTATTTTAAAAAAGTTTTAAAAGAGAAATATAGGAATCCTAAAAATATGATTCCTTTAATTGGAACATTTGCTAAACGATGTATATTTGCTTACATACATTACCCATTTTACGGTACCTCTCTCTCACTAAATAATATTTTTATGTTAAGAACTTTTTAAATATCTACGGAAACCTCAGCTTAGAAGTATTTAAAATTGTACCCATAAATTGTGAACTTCTTTGACAAATCTCAACAGCAGGCGAAACCTGCTGAGTGACGGTTTGAAAGGGAAAACTCTTCTTAGAAAGTTGAAATGGTGCCAGTTTGTAGGCAAAAGTCTGAAATTCCTCAATGGTATTGTTGTCAGGTCTGTAACACCCGTCGGATTCAAGGTCAAATTGTATCCATTGTTAGAACTGACATACGGTCAATTTTATTTGATACTTATCATATGTATTTTTCTTATTAGTTATGGTTAATAAGGGTCGTCAGTTCGGTAACGCTACGTACGTCTTCAGCTCGGTAACGGTACGTCGTCGGTGAAAAAATCCTTTGAAGGTCGATTTTAAAGAGAAAAAGGGACTTATTTTGGTAACTATATTTTCCCAATGAGGGTGCTTTTTTTGGTACCTCAATAATTCAAAGTGCTGGTCACTATGTTTAATACTTCTAGTTGGGACATTTCTTTTTTTGGAATTCCTCATTTAAAAATCTCGGACAAGTTCGTTAACGAGCAATATAGGAGCAGGGGACGTCGCTTAAAACATAAAAAAGGGGTAAAAAGTGTGGAAACTTTGGAGGCATTTTACCG
Source organism: Kuschelorhynchus macadamiae (assembly GCA_030620095.1). Taxonomy (NCBI): domain Eukaryota; kingdom Metazoa; phylum Arthropoda; class Insecta; order Coleoptera; family Curculionidae; genus Kuschelorhynchus; species Kuschelorhynchus macadamiae. Next base: position 693,239 of record JAUTXW010000584.1, read on the forward strand.
AGTCGAAACCCGGTCACTTTTACCAATCTGAGACGAGGGTTCCATGGCGAATATAAAGGAGATAATCAATCAATCAATCAACACAATTTATTTATTATCAACTCGGGAAATTCTCATAACAATTACACTTTTGTAAATGTGTAAGCCAACATTAAATACTTTAAAACATTAAGTATTTATATAATGAAACAGATACTTATATGCTAGACTAACTTTGAGGGAAGTAGGCAATGGTTTAGTATATCCCATCAATAAGAAATGTCTTTAGTTTCTCCTTAAATTTATTTAACAGCAGACAACTTATAAGGTCTCCAGGGAGTTTATTATAAAACTTAGCGCCCATATAATAAGAATTGGTTCATGATGCTGAAATCAATCGACCACGAAATACCAGCTGGTCCTTGCCCCATAACTATCTCTGTTTTGAGTAAAATGTGACTTTGGACTACCAATAATTCTATCTAGAATATATACAAATAAAGTAAGATGAGTATGTTTCGTTTTTAAAACATAGTTTACTTGGTTCTTTGGTTTAAAAGAATACAGTAAAGTGTTGCTAGTTTTAGGGATTCTTAAATAATTTTAAATTTATTTATGCAATTGTTACTATGTATATGAAATAAAATGTTGCAAATTTTGACACTTTCTAAAATTCTTGCGAGCTTTTATTCTTTTACTAACAGTTAACAGCAGGGTCTATTGAAGAGTTCATAATGTTTTAGACACGAGGAGTGATCGTATTAAATAGGGATTTTGTTTATACTGGTAAGAAATAAAATATTTTGATCAAAGGTCACAACAGCTTATGTGTTAAAGAAGGAGAGTATAGGAAACAGTTTATAACTCTTTAATAATTTTTATGAAATTTTACATGGTTTAAAATAACGGCGTGGGATTTTCGGTAGTAGATAAAATCTTTGAAAATTTACAAGAAAAAAATCTAATCTGAGGGCTGTCAAAATATATTAGTGCAAATTTTAAAATTTATAACATCGATTGCGAATAAAATCTTTGATGTTTTTGTTAAAAAAAATTCTGACAGATGACAAGGTTAATTTTCAAGTTGGCTTTTAAACGGTTTAAGGTTTCGATTTAGGGTCCTGAGAACGGGACAGTATGTTTGTAATATATTTTTAAAATCGAAACGATTTTCTTTCAATATAAATTGTGGTTTTGAAAAGAACCGATTAAAAGTTTTGGAATTCTCACCTAATATGTCAGATGTTTAAAGTGCTGGCCATTTACATGTAAGCAATCGGTAATACATTTCATCACATAACAGGTAGTAGCTCTTTGAATTTCCGATGGATCAAGTTGTTCAAAAGCCTTACCAGATTTTCTAGATCTTCTTATGAATTTACTGGTATTTTATAAACCATATCTTTAATCTTACCCCACAGAAAAAAGTCTAATGGACTAAGATCTCGAGATCGCGGTGGCCAACTCCATGGTTCTTCACGTATTATCCACCTATCTTCAAACATATCATACAGTTTGGCAGAAACTTCATGAGAATAATGCGCAGAAGCACCATCCAGTTGATAACCAATAATTTGTCAAATCGATAAACGGTAGATTATCCAAAAAGTCATACACGGTCATTCTTAGAATTTCAATATATTTTGCAGAAGTTAAATTTTCGTCATAAATGTATATTGAAAATTGCCTATCCACCAACAAACAATATACATTAAAATTAATTTTTTGTTTTATAAAGTTTCGATTTTCTGCAACCTAAAAATGATTATTTTGACGGTTAAAAACTCTTACACGTGAGAATTTTGCTTCATCAGTCCAAACAATTATTTTCAGAAAACCTAGATCTTCTGTGTACGAGTTAAACCACATTTCCCAAAGATCTCCACGTTTTGAAGGAACATCTGGTTGTAAAGCTTGTAATGTAACTAGTTTGTAGCCATGCATATTATGTTTATGTAAAATTGTCCATATGACGTTTAAGCATGAAAATACGCCAACACGTTAATTTCTCCGTTTTCAGTAATAAGGTGAAATTAAATTCTTGGAGCCTACACAGTTTAGAAATTTAAAAAATCACCTCCAATTCTGAGAAATTTTCTTGGGTTCATTGGGTCAAATTCGGAAAAAGAGTGCAATCCTTGCTCTGGTTATCAACCGTAGGGTGCAAGATTGCTACGCTCTTATTTTTTTTTTAATAATAAAATAGGAAATATTTTTCTTAATTTACTGAAATAAAAAAAAAACTCGCAAAGATAAAAAAAAGGCGAAAGTATCAAGAGACAAGCTCGTGGTCAACAGAGCGTGCAATATCAATGCCCTAAGCTCATTTATCCCGGAGAGTGGGCGTGGGAAAAAAATTAAAAGTAAAAAAGGTGAGCGCCACCAATTTATTACGGCCTAAATTGGAAAGCCCCTAGGATGTGTTCGGCACACACTTGTTCCTGATACTTCTATAAAAAGAAAATTGTAATTTAAAATAAAGACAATTATTTAATAATAATAAAACAAAATATCCTGAAAATTTAAATAAAAATAAAAACAATAAAATCTATTTACTAAAAGTTGGTTTTTAAAATGCCTATACAATGAAAATACACTAATATAAAATAAAAAAGTTCACCACTTGTCCCAGCGTGATACGTCACTGCAACCGGTGGAAGGTATATCAGTAGACAGGACCTTAGTAGCTATATGGCGGAACGTTGCTCATTCACGTCAAAGTGAGTCTTAAAGCCCCCTACTTCTTCAGAACGTGGCAGGAAAATGGCGGCCTGGTCCAACTTCAGCTCCAAAAATCCTCTCTCAGAGAGGTTACTTGGAGGTTACAAAATACAATAAAATTCACAAATAGAAAACCCCAAGTAAATTTTTACGAAGCTGAGGAGAAATCCCACTAATGGATTTCCAAGAAAAACTCGGATTTTATTTTCACCAGTTCGCGCTGAAGACCTTTCGATGTTACAGGAGACCAGAAAAGTGAAGTGAAAAAGTAGTTCCTTCCTGGAACCAGCCCCGTTATACCTTCTAGAATTTACTCAACTCGGATGCCGAACTATCATTGGTTTGGTTGCCCCAGGTGACATCAGTGTTGTTAAGAGGAATTCGGAATGATTTAAAATAGGGATGGCAGGGCAAGAAAAACGATCACTGACTGGTTTATAATTCAAACGGTAACCACCTGAGAATAAACTTGGCAACAGTTGGGATCTTAGCATACGCCTACTGAATGAGGGCATATCGGATGCGGCGAGTGACAGCGCATAGGAAGTGACACGACCCATAACCCTAAATTATACTGTGAACTAGGCAAAACGAATAGTAAACAAACATCTATCTTCCAGCTTCCAAAACTTAGATAATTAAAATAATAGTTGAAAAGATTATCCCGAAAAATCAACTTGCAACTAAAACAGAGAACAAAGCTCTGGGGAATTGATTTCAAATGGGGAAGTGGTAAAACCCTGACAAAAAAAAGGTACCTAGGCTTGATTTAAATTAGATTTTCAGAACAATACAATATAAATAAATTTGTTATTTTACCATTAAAAGAGATTTAATCATAACGGGCTCTTGTAAACAATTTTACCCACGGAATTTGACAAATTTAAAATATATATTTGAAAGATTACCTTTTTTTAATACTTCGTATACACAAAAATTTATCGATGAACCACTTTTTCAAATTAAATCGAAAAAAACTAAGGTTTGGGAAGGTTGCACTGAACTTGTTTTTGGGGTATCGCTAAAAACATATTTTTCACAAAGTTAATTTATGAACTAGGTAAAAGATTGATTATATTATAATGCTCTATAACACAAAAATTATTATTTGTAACTAAAAGTTAGAAGTAATTATTATATTAGACATTATTAAACGTTTTTCAACATAATTACAACAGCTAAATAAGAGCGGGAGTGTCGCCTGTTGGATGGAAATCCAGTGTGCTAGGGATGCTACGTTGCCAAGTTTATTTTATATCTGACATAAATTATATAAAAAAATGCATGTGTGGGTTGTGGATCGGTACCAGCAGGAGCGCGAAGGCACTAGGTGGATTGGTACCAGGTTAGCACCAGGTTAGGCGCCGCAGGCATCATCGTTAATGTCCTAAAAGACGAACAACAGCGCTGAGCACCACTGGCGAAAGTCTAACATTCGGCATCGGCCCAGGGGGCCGATGTCGAATGTTAAACTTGTGCCAGTAATGCATCCCCCTGTTGATTAGTGTTGTCCGCACTAGGTAGATTGATACCGGGTTAGCACCAGGTTAGGCGCCGTAGGCATTATCATTAAAGCCCTAATATAAAAGGCGAACGACAGCGAAGTGCATCACTGGCGGAAGTCTAACATTGGATATCGGCATAGGGGGGGGGGCCAAATCCTTTATTGTCGGGAGACAAACATGAAAAATTTAAGCTCCATACAATAATGTAAGTTTGGCAACAATGTAAGATAACCTTTCTTCAAATTGTCATATTAGGGAATATGGCGCATGGGAATGCAGTGGAAATATCGAATTTCTTTTTGGTTTTTTTATTAGAAAAAGTGGTTCATCCATTTCTTTTATTTTCTTAAAACAGTTAAATTAAGGTAAACTTTCTATTGTATATTCAAAAATTATCAAATTCCGTGGGTTTAATTGTTTACAAGACCCATCATAACCAAATATTTTAGGCAATTCACAGAAGACAAAAAAATGGTCGAGTAATAATTCAGGACACAAAAGGGTCTAAATACTCCTGATGCAATCAGGAGAAAATGATTGAAAAAGGAAATTTAAGGAAGTAATTTGATTTTCCAAACACTACACACAACCGATTTAGTTATACCAATATGCAACTGCTACCTAATCAAAGAAAAAAAAAAGGGATGAATATTGAATTTAATTCCAGAAATTTTATATGTTTATAGGCCAAGGTTAAGTGAAAGAATTTGTACTAATATTGCCCTTATGTGTTAGATATCCAGGGCTAAAAGGGAATACAATTACCATAGTGTAAATTGAAAATAAAGTAACAAGCATGTATTGGCCTAAAAACGTTCTTATATATATCTAAAATAGAAATATTTATCAAAGTAACCGTGCTTCATAAACATAAATTCCTACATATGAGTATTAATACAAAATATCGACCTTACATGCAAAAAGAAAAATCGATGCATTAATGCCAGTATTTTATTATTTACAGCAACAGAAAAGATATGTTTGGACCCAAAAATAGAGGTTTGAAGTCGAAAATGCAGCATCCTGACAAGATTATTAAAAGACCAAAACTTGCATAAAGGAAACAAAACACGTTTTCAAGACTGCTAAAATTAAATTCTTATTTACTCTGTAATATTAAGAAATAAATATCTTTAGATGTTATTTGGGTTTTCGTGTTTTAAATAATTATAATTTTAATTGATAAATGATATTGTATAGATATAGGTATCGCCATCCAAGTAACAACGTTTGAACTTGCAGTAAAACGTTTCTTTAGAACGGGATGGTGAATTACTTTAGTTTAAGAATACTGATAGTTGTTGATAATAGGTGGCGCTATACATACCGTTTAATTATAATATAATCCCGTATAACAAATGAAATTTTCGCTTGAGATATGGGTAATCTAACTAAACTATAAAACCAATATGTAATTTAAATAAAGCGCACATATCAATTATTAAAAATTAACACTAAAAGAGTTAAATTAAAGTTAAACTTAAAGATTAAACTATATAACAAAATTAGAGTGTTTCAAGAGTCTAACATTTTCTCCTGGTTCTTGCAACAATTCTTTGATATTCGCCGTGAATATAAAACAAATTTAAAATATCCGTATTTGAAGTAATATTATTCTCCATTTTCGCCAACCCTAATCAATGTGACTAAAACTAAAAAGTGAGACATGTCATGCCACCACCGTTACGTATTGCAATTGTTACATCATAGCACACTTGGCGTTTTAGATGTTTAATGTCTTATAATTGAAAGCGGTTCAAAATAGGTATTGTAAAATTGTATGAAAAAATTCAATTTGTCCACTCTATTCAACGCTACAATAATAAATAGGGTTTGCCATTTAAAAAAAGTCACTTTTGACCAAATGTATAAAATCTGAATTACAGTTCATTTTTGGGAGACTCTGTACGGCGATCCTATGTTGCTGAAGTTAAAGTACCACATGTTGACTAAATAATATTAAAATTTTACATTAATTTGATGCCTGGTAAAAAAAACACAAAATAATTAATATTTAAGGAACGGTAAGAAAAGTGAGAAAATATCCTATACAAAAAAGACTTAGAATGTTTCGCAGAATCTAAAAATAAAATAAATTACAGGATGTCCCATATAAAATTCCAAAGTTGATACCAGTTACCAGTAGATCTGACAACACTAGAAACGCGAAATTAATTTCGTTCTCCACATACTTCTAACCTGTATAACACTGTTCACTTCGATTTTGCGTGAAACAACGTGCACGGGCTCAGCTAGTAAATAAAATATTGCTAACTTTTAAGTGAAAACAAGTGAGTCACTATATTTAGCTCATCTTTACTTGTAGATTAGTTAGGACAAAATTTAATGTTTCTATAATTTTGTTTAGGTAATTATACAAATACATTAAACAACTTTCGAATTTACATAAATCACTTTAATTGTTTAAATAAAATCCAGTCTTTAATTCTATTACTGTGCAGAAAAAACTAGTATTACAGAAGCTGCTACTCTTTATCTTATTTGTCAAGTACAGCCGTACACGGCTTGAAAAGGACGTTAAGTACTATCTAGTACTATCCCTTCATTAGAGATGTCGATACCATAAGAGTTTCTTGCTTTTTCCTGATAATCCTACAACACCTTTCAAATATTATCAGATCACATATGCGAAAAATCGACGTTTTAGTCATTACACAAACAGAAGCGAAGTTGCGAGAATACATAACGTTATAGGCAATGGAGGTACAGTCATTTAAGTTCCACTAAATATAATCAGTTTCTCGCAACATAACAATCAGTATTACATTATTCAGCGGAGGCCAAAGCGGGTTGTTAGCACTCCGCATATAATCTAGTCTTTTACACCTCTACGATCGAATACAATTAATATGCTAAATTTACTGTTCACAGTTTCCCTTTATGACGGTAACTGGCCGATGGATACGCTAATTAATTGCATTTTGAGAGTGTTATGATGTTGGATGTTAAAACGGAAAATATGGAGTCCAAAAATGATTTAATCGTAATCACTTATACGTTAGGAAGTATTAAAATTAGCAGGGAATCTTAAATAGATGATGCACTATGCCAGATTTTTCAGCAAGTTCGTGAGATAGTTGTACTTAGAACTATCCGAACTATTTTTTGTATTGTTTAATGGCGTATTTTTTTCTAAAAAAAAAAACAATATGTTTTTCTTCAATAACATGTCTGGACGATATGGTGAATGCGCCCTATATTATTGTAATTCCACTGGAAACTCTCCGCGTCATCTAACAGAAAAAGTTTGCCGGCCCAGCTCGTGGTCAATAATTTCGCATAAAAATTTTAGAATAATATAATTAATTCAAGTTTTCGAGTTCGTACTTCGAAGAGCTAAATTACATGGAACATTATGTTTATTCAATGGCCAAATATGCATTAATTTATTAATATTATTAATTTAACACAAGGACAAACCAGGAGTAACTAGCATTCTAAATAGCAGACATTAATATTCTGATTTAAACAGTAACAAAATTTTACAGACAGCCATCCTTAGATGAGTGACATAAATAGGGTACAGACTAAAGCTTATCTTGGAGAGCATATGTCAAAGTCTGAAATGTCTCGTTAGCGAGGGTTTGTCAGATGGGTATTAAGAGGGCCTATCCCAGTATTTTGTGTTCTCTGCATGAGGACGAATAATCCCATTGATTCGTTTCGAAGCAGGAAAGAACGAAATTGTTCGGTGTAGCGCGATACAGTGCGATTTATTATCTAGATTAGGTTTTTATTATATTTTAGAGTAGAGAATATGAATTGTACAAAATAATTAGTGTATAAAATTAAACAAGGGTCTATGCTGCCTTACGATCAGCAGTGGTGAGCATTTTCAACATTATAATTGACTAAATAAATACAGAAATAAGTTACCTTAAACCAGTGGTCGCCAACCTTTTCAAGGTGTTGTACCTTGTACCTACTTGAAACTAGCGTTTAAGTCAGCCTAAATGAAATAATGCCCAGTTGTATTTGACATAAGTACATGTTTTTATGTAATTAATAAGTACTTAACTAATACTAATATATACCTAAAAAATACAACAACAAAATTTTCATATAGCTATAATGGCATGTCACATACGACATACATAATAAAAGTAAACAAAACATTATAATTAAAATTTTAAACAAGAACATGTACTGACAATCAATTTCATCGGCTAAGATTTTGAATAATCTTCTTTGTAATTCAAGAACTCTAATCTTGTTTACAATTTCTACTACCAATTTCATGACGTTGTTTAGTTTTAAAACATTTCCACATAATGCTTGCTGATGAATAATACAATGGTAATACATAAATTGTGGAAAGCGTTCATCTTTACGACAAAATGCTACCAAACCCTTATCACAACCCACCATAGCTGGAGCCCCATCAGTTGTCAAGCCTACCAATTTTGTAATTGGAACTTTCTCAAAAGATGACGAACACGGCCATCTGGGAGGTGTCAACCACATCTGTTGATTTATCCAGTTGAAGAGAGAAATACACGGTTATCTAAATCAGTTTTTAACTGCGAAAAAATATCCTGGCTCATCTCTGTATTAGCACAATGTTGCATAGATGCAGGCATTACATAACAAACATACATTTTTACCTTTACGTTCTATAAAAAATACTGTTCTTCCCATTCCGAATGAATATTGTATGTCTTTACTTTCTTACTACTGCTCACTCTGTGTACTAACACATCTAATGCCTTTTACGACATGCGCATTTACCGCGTTCAAAGCCATCTAGATCGTTCTTGTGTTTTCAAACATTCACGCGATGCTGGCGCTCTGGTCAATTTGAGCAGCTGTCCAGAGCACTCAACGGAGTGTTGCCGCTGTTTGTTTTCATATGGTGATTTTTTTTCAACATTTATGGACGCTTTTATGATTTTTACAAGATATGTTGTAAGCTACCAGAAATGTCTTCGCGAGCTACCGGTAGCTCGCGATCGCCGGGTGGACGACCACTGCCTTAAACGATCTCGGATACACGAGCTTACAAAACAATTTCTCAATTTAAAATTCCCTATTTTATTTTCGAAAACGAATATTATTATTTTAAATAAAGCAAATCGAATGTTTTATTTACGTTGAATAGAATACTGTTCTACTTAAACCACAGCCTAAAAGACTAAATACTAAAGAGATATACAAATTGTCTCTGCTTGTGATATAGAGTGTTATATAGTATTAGTGTAAAATTTAAACACGACTCCAATTTTGCAAAAGGTATTTTTTTATTGTTTAGTTCAAGCATAATATTCTTCAAATGTCCACCCACTCTCAACAATTTCGCAATTGTTTTGAATTTTTTTGAACGAAAATATACAGCTCAATTTATTAAAATTAACCGAAAGAGTAGAGAAGTTTTTTTAATTTTACGCCAGAGAATATAGCAAGGATTTTTTCTTGTGAAAATAGTGATCTAAATTTGATTGATTGATACATTCAGTCAGTTCAAGATATTGTAGAGAAAAGATACATAACATGGTTTAAAATACATGTTGTGACGATAAAACTGGGGAACAGCAAAAATGTTTCCGAGACCAAAATAGCAAAATCTAACTTATTTTATTAAAGTAATTAACAATCTGTTTTCCAAAAGTCTTAGTTCGCTCCGGTTTTATTAGGTTTAGGTTAGCTGTCCTTAATGTATGGGAAAGTTCGGCCATTAAATGAGAAATACCTGGATTTATTATACCACGAGTGCTTTATAAGGGGTTTAAATACATATAACAGATCCTAAATTGTTAGTTAGTTGTATTTTAACCACCAATTGATTGAGAACTGTTCGTATCTGGGAAATTAGAGAATTTTGAGCAATATGTCGCCAGTTCTTATAAATAAAAATTTTAGTTATATATGTGGGGAAGTGACTCTTGTGAAACAAAAACGTACTATTAGCCTTTTAATAAAAAAGGCTTACCACTTTTATTTTGGCTGCAAAGGTGGAGACCAGGATAAAAATTGAGCTCCTTATAACTGCTGCAACAAATGTGCGTCCAACATTCGCGGCTGGCTAAATGGAGAAAAGCGTAAGATGCCCTTCGCTGTTCCTATGATCTGGGAAAGAACCGAAAGACCACGTTATTGTCTGTTACTTTTGCTTGACAGCCCCCATCAAAAAAGGATTTTTCGAAGAAAAAAAAGTTCTGCGTTACAGTATCCAAATTCCCTGTACCTAATTCACATCAGGAATATACCCTTGATTCTGATGATGACCAAACGGATTCAAACGGTAGTGTACCGGAAAATGTCGCCGGCCCATCAACCTCGCAAGACTCCGATTTTGTCTGTTAACTTCCCAGTAAAAAGCCTTCCAAAATAAGTGAAAGTGAATTAAGTGTCCTTATAAGGGATTTAGAATTGTCCAAGATAAAAGCAGAACTATTGGCCTCTTGATTCCAAACTTAACACTATTTTTTAACATGGAAAACAATATGGTAGCCTGTAGGGACATTGAGGGATTAATGGCAGCTTTAAATCTGGACTATGATCCAAAAGACGGAGGACTTTGCATTGATTCATCAAAATTAAGTCTTAAAGCTGTGTTACTCCATAATGGAAACAAGTTTCCTTCCGTCCTAATTGGCCATGCAGTCCACATGAAAACAACGTATAGCAATTTGAAATTGATACTGAAGACTATACAATACGAAAGATATAAATGGCAAATTTGTGAGGATTTAAAAGTTGTGATAATTTTGCTTGGAATGCAGATCGGTTATATCAAATACTGCTGCGTCCTCTGAGAACTGGAGAGTCGAGCACGATCGGATCAGTACAGAAAGAAAATTTGGCCACCGAGAGAGTTTTTTGAGCCAGGAAAAAAAAATATAACCAGCGCGTCATTAGTTCCTCCTGAAAAGATTTTACTACCGCCACTTTATATAAAATTGGGACTTATGAAAAATTTGGTAAAGGCCATGAACAAAGAAGGCCGTGTTTTCAGTTGTCTAAAAGAAAAGTTTCCTACAATCAATGACGCTAGAATTAAAGAGGGAATATTTGTCGGTCCCCATATTAGGAAACTTTTCGGAAATGCGCAATTCGATTCCATTCTTGAAGGAGTTGAAGGCAAGGAAAACACGCTTAAAATGCCTTTAAAATGGTTGTAACAAATTTTTTGTTGTGTTTGTTAGATTCTCAACTGGATTACTTTCCGGAAAAAGACTGTAAGTGACAGGCACGGTGAGAGGTTCCCCCAGGATATTTCAAACATGAAACAAAGGTATCAGGAAAAGAAGGAACTGTGAGATTTTAGAAGACTATTGCTGGCCTATTACGAGAGGTGTCCCAGACTTTGCTTTCAAAAGGCAGGCTAAGAAATGCAAAACTAGTGTCTTAACTTTAGATTCATATAAAAAAGTGCTATTTAATTGCTTCTGTTGAACCAATAATATATTGTTATCTGTTCATTGTATATGCCTATAAATTAAAATTTTGTAATTATTCAGATTTTTTTTGCGAGCCAAGTAAATTCTTTAATCGGTATTAGATTTTATTTACGAGCCAACTGAATTCTTTTATAGGTATTTTTTAGTTACTTGCATGTAGTTGAATCCAAAAGAAAATAGATTTTGTTCAAGAAACAAAAAAATAGTTGAAATTTGTTCCCCGATTATAATCGCCGGAATTAAAAAAAAATGAATATTTTATTCTATGGCTTAAAACCATCAATACCTTAAAAAGATATCGAGTTTCAAATATAATACAAATGTGCTTAAGTTCAAGATATTGTAGAGAAAAGATAAAGCGTAAAACGGTTGTTCTGAACTTATTACGAGAATGAATGACAATAGATGAGCTAAATAAATTACGAAACGGTGGCTAAGTATGGCGCTCTAGACAGAACGACAAGCTTTGTCGTAGAGACAAGACCTTTTAATTAACTGCATAATATAGATAATCACCGAACCCTTCACCTGAGGAATGCAGACTAGAAGCGGCTGACTGATGATTATAATGAAGTTTTTGTACCAGACTGTGTTTATACTTCTATTATCGTGGCGCATTACAAGATAAAACTTACAAAACCTTCTAATCGTAAAAATTAGAGTTCTTTTTTCTTGCTTTCTTTTTCAAAATGGAGTCGGCTGCCACTTTTTTGCTTTCAGCGTCATTCTCCAGCCCAATAGGTAGGATGTCCGGATGGCGAGCTCTTAGCTCCCGAACACCCCGAATCTTTCAAACAACTTTTTAATTTTTGAAATGCATCTTGGCTTCCACTAGATCCCCTTGAGAGTACTACTGGTCTCACGAGATGACCTTTTCTTTCAAGCTGTCCCCTTACCCCTCCCACTCCCGCCACATAGCGGCCATTATGCTAATATTCTATGTAGAACTGCGGCAGACAAACGGGATAGAATGCAGGAACAACTAGGCTTCACACGTTCACAGCGTCTGCTCCCTTTCTTGCGGGGTCGTTAGTTTCCACTCTGAGCGGTTGAGTCTCTCGTTTCCCCCCGAAATAAAGCAGCAAAACCGAACACGTGGAACTACTTATGTTAATAACACAGAGGTCTGCCTGCCTTCGACGAGACGAACCGGAAGACTCCCAAAATCAGAGTTAACAAACCTAGAGTAAATTAATCTAATACCCAAAAGTTATTGTCCCGTGTTAGATCGCAAATTTAACACAAGAAAGAAAAACAAGAAGTAATTAGCATTCTAAATAACTTGAATAATTCTGCTGCTACTTCATAGATATTCCCATAATCTAAGCATAAACCCTAGAAATCCGTAAAATTTCCCCAGATAGAGTCAACATAGTAATGTTCCTTCAAAGGTAAAAGTGGCAATTAAATCTAAAAAATAGGTAATGGGAGTAATTTTCCGGACTGAAATTATTTATAGATACGATAATTTTTTATGAGTTATTCCAGAAAATGGTACCGCTACTTAATTTCCGAGAAATTCATATTGCATGGATGGAGTGTATGGATGCAGTTGCAAGTAACAGTTCACAGCAAGTCAAAGAAAGTTTATAAATATAAACAAAAGAACTTATTGCTTATTTCAAGACCCATTTCCATTTTCAATAGTCAATTTTTGATGACAAGGGTGGAAAGAGTTTTTATAGAAAATGTTTGGTGATATATTTGTGTTTTTTTATTTGTAGATCAGTACACTATTAACACTGCTAAAACTAATTTGAAAAAACTCGTTTATAATTTCTGTGAACAAAATCGTTTATAAAAAAAGAATATTCTGAATATAGTGTGAAAATTTGACAGTACAAGGTCTGTGTAAGATGTAAAAACAGCACAACGTGCATGTTGAGCTCGTTCGGTTGACAATATTGAGGATATTTGTCGCAATGTGGCTGTAAATCCACATTGCCTATTAGATGCCGGCGGTGTTGGCACAAATGGCTATTACTACGACCACCACCTAGAGAATTCTACTAAAAGACTTGACTCTCAATGCTTACAAGATACAGCTAAACCGAGAATTGAAGCCACCTGATTGTAGACAGCGTCATGAGTTTACTAACGGGATGCATGAAAACAAGGCAATTGATAATAATTTTTGCAACAAAATTATGTTTAACAACCATTTCTATTTAAGCGTGTCGAACAGTATCTTGAGAAATAGTTTGCCATTTCTGGGGTGCGATTTAGCCCTTATCATTCCGTTAGACAACGAATGAAGAAGGAGCTAGTTTTTCATTACGATTTGGCAATTACTGTTAAGCTTAACATCTTTTCGTTGACGTTGAGCAAAACACGATAATTTTGTTTGGCCTAATTTAGGATATTTTTTATTCTGGAAATAATTAAAAGGTGATGAAGAATTAAAAATCTGAAGCTTTTAAGGTCTGAGGATCCGTAATGAATGTGTTGTATTATACTTCTAAAAGTAAAGATACAGTAGCAATGCTATTGCTAGCATTAATTGGTGATAAAATAATTATTGTACCTAGTACCTAATAATGTTCTAATAGACGAGAAGTTAACAAATAAGTGGTGATTGCAAGAGACCTAAATTTAACCGTAATTAATCGCTACAAGTGAGTGCACTGAAAAAAGGTGAACATTTAGTGGATTTTATTTCATATTGTGCTTCTCCAGAACTAGGCTTTTATTGTGAGTCGGTTACTCACAACCGAATTATATCTATTATAAAGGCGGAATATAGTATTTTTGCACTTGTTGGTGGTATTTCCAGACATTAGAGAATATGATATGCTTAAAAGCACTGACATATATTTCGCGGTAAGACGTACCTAGTTTAAGATATATAACTTGTCACGTTATGTATCTTAAAGTAGTCACGCTTACGGTGTGTTAAACGAAAAGCAAAGACCTTTCTTATACCAGATTCGACGCGGTATTGGTGAAGTAATACCAGAAATGTGTTCAGATGTAATTGATAATTTTGGTAAATGGCCATTTGTTAGTTCTATGTATAATTGGAACCAATCATATTTTTTTATGACGACAAACATTAACGCATCGTTAATCAATGTACAATAAGTGAAGTACACATCTACGACCACTACTTACAACAACTACAGATCACACAGAGCGATAATAATCAAGATGTAGTTATTAGAGAAGTCCGAGTATTAGCAGAAAAAAATGTAAATGATTTCCAAGCAAAACTGAAAACTGAACCATGGGAAAATATATGTGTGACCGGCGCCGACAAAGCATTAAGAAAATTTTTGAAACCAATTCTATGACAAACAACGGAACAAATGGTTGACAGAGAGCTTAGCTAAGGAGAACCAGCAGTTATAAGATCTCTACGAACTTACCCTGACAAATTCAAAACTCCAAGATGAAGGAATATTATAGGCAAAAAAGAAAAGACTATAGAAAGCATCTAAATAAATCCAAAATAAATTACAACAAAATAGAAACCGCAGATAATCAAACGAAAGAAGTCTGGAATATAATAAACAGCGAGCTTGACAGAAAGAAAAAAGTAAAACCAATAAGTCTTAAAATAAACGACGAACTGAACCTTCAAAAATAGCGAATAAACTTGGTGATTTCTTTGCAAACGTTGCTGAGCAAAAAATTAAGGATCACTTTGGAAATAATATATCTTATAGTCCAACGACTTCAGAACCCATAAGCAACACAATTTTTCTGGAGCCGGTTACAACTGCTGCCTAATGCCTAAAAAATAAGCAACTCTGTAGTTTCGATGGCATTTCTACAAAAGCCATAAAAAAGGTCTGTGATAAAATAAGGGAACCACTAAAAACTCTATAATAAATGTATCTTTAAGTAGCGGCAAATTTCCATCTTTAATAAAACTTTCAACAATTGTTGTGTTTAAAAAGGGAGAATCCACTAACATTGAGAACTACACACTAATTTCAGTATTAAGTACCTTCAGTAAGATCTTTGAACGTGTTATATAGAATAGAATGATCAACTTTCTCCAGCAATTCAACATAGTTAGAAATGACTAACACGGATTTTGGACTGGAAAGTCAACAGAGGCAGCTGCTTTTCAGCTTAGGACTTCATTTACACAGAGCTAGAAGAGAACCGCATTATCTTTGGACTTTTCTTTGACTTTCTTGATTTAAATTTTGTTTGCTACAAACTTAGCGCTATGTGTATTAGAAGCAACGCCCTTTCCATAATTATGTCGTTCCTCTCAGAAAGAAAGCTACTGGTAAAAGTGGGGAGCTGTACATCAACAGAGTACAACATAAATATTGGAGCGGCTCAAGGGTCGGTACTAGCCCCACTCATATTTCACTTCATATTTTCACCATAAAACTCGCAGACGATACTACAGCTCTCATCTCGGCAAAGAACGAACCAGAACTGCGATCAAAAATAGAAAATGTCTGTGAAGGAATGAACATGAACCGACTTATTTTGAATAAAGATAAGACTGTTATTGTCCGTTTCTACAAAATGCAACCAAGACTATATATGGATAAAACTGAATTAACCGTAAAATTCCTAGGAATATATCTTGACTCTAAACTCACTTTGGAGCCACAAATAGACCATATCTGTTCAAAGCTTAAGCAAGCGTTTTTTGCCATACTAAAACTGAAACAAGCTGTACCCATGTCTACAACATAATATGCAATGGCTTACTGTGAGATACGAGCTACAACATTATTCTTTAGGGTTAAGCAGGAATCTACAATAGGGTTTTCATTTCTCACAAAAGAATAATACGACTGATTTTCGGGCTGAAACCTCAAGAAACATGCAGAATACTTACAATTACATCTATCTATCTGTTAAAGTGTGTTCTCTATGTGTACTAAAACAAGAACCAGATTAGAAGCAATTTTGAGTATCACAACTGCTCAACGAGACATTGTATTGTGGTAATCTTATATTTCCTCGACACACCTCAGCTCGTTATGAAAAACACCCACACTACGTCTGTGTCAGAATATTCAACAAATTGCCCAAGAAAATCAAGGAAATTATATACATAAAGCATTTTCTAAGAAACGTATTAGTATATTTAAATGAAAGGAGTTTTTTTATCTTCAAAGAATTCATGGATTACAGAGACTAGGATACCTAGCCTACATAATATTTACCCTTAATACTATTATTTACCATTTATTTGTGACCTGGTTTGATATGCAATACACTCAATGATTTTAAAGTTGTGTTATTGTTTTTTTATTTTTATAAACTTATTAAACTTCAAATAAATAAAAATTTCTAGTTTTATTGGACCACCCCCAGTAGCTCAGTAGTAAGAGAGCTTGCCTTCAAATCGCACTTTTTCAGTGCTTTTTGAAATAATTGATTATAATGGTCTAATGTAGTGCAATTAAGAAATCCTATACATCTTGATATAAGATTGATTTCAAGGCTATCACCAAGTCCCGATTACTGGTACAGCACTTCAAAAGATTATTTTTGTGCAGTTACATTAAAAGTATATTTTTCAACAATCTAAGAATTAAAATATTAGATTCGACGCATTGTTGGTGAGATATACTCAGAATACCATCAATATGTTCAGATAATTTTGGCAAGAGAATTGCGTCCTTCCTCTGTGGCCATTTGTCAGATATGTTTCACGCATAATTGTAGTCGAGTATATTTTCTTTATTTAGTTTTCGTGTTATTTAAAAATAACATCTGGAATACTCTATGGTACCTCATACATATGCACTTGTACAAATATACCTGATATCGTTACTGAATCGAAACATTTTACTCTATATACACAAATTTTAGAACGTATGATTGCCCTGTATTAAGCACAAAATTGTACTGACGTCGGCATTTCGTTAAAAGGTCAACCGAGGTAACAAAACATTATGCTGTTAAGCCAACGTTCAAATGTGTTTGCCGTACGACATAAAGCCTTTTGCTTCCTGTTAGAACTTTAACAATTCGAGTTTTAGAAGCATTTGTCATGCATCCGCACGGTTGAATTTCCGCACTCAAATTAGTTCGGCTAAGCGAACTTTAAAAAAGGTTTTTCGGTTTCTATTGAATAAACATCTGGCACTAAATGCGCGAAAATGCATTACGTCCATTAATTAGGGAATATTTAAAAATGCAAGTTAGAGTCAATCACTCGTAATTTTTTCAATTGTAAACCGATTATCTCTAAAATGTATTTGGCTGATAGGTAACTTATTCTAGAATTAAAAGAATGATATATAATGTCTTAAAACGGATTTATTGTACAGGATGTGATATCAAGTTAAATGCATGTACATTCCATGCATTTTAACTTGGCTGCATAGCAAATGCCATTTGGGCGTCATGTTTGTTTTGATCCTAGAAGTTGTTTCAAGTGCTCAGTAGTCTAGAAATTTGGCCTTTTCACTCCCGAATAGATAAGATTTATCCTAAGGTAAAAATGTAGTTTAATTTTTTTATAATCGGATATATTGTACAGGGTGTATAAAAATTAATGCAAAAAGATGAATAAAACATCACAGATCAATACTATGCAGGCGCCATTTAGGATATATTTTTACGTATGGATAAGAGTTATATTTTAAAGTATAACGTAAAATTTTATATTCAGATATATTTTACAGGGAGCGTAAAAATTATAATAATTAATGCAAAAGGGTGATTAAAAAATTGCATATTGATACATGGTATAACTTAAAATATAGTTTTTGTTCGCGTCTTGAGAAGATTTAAATTTCGAAGTAAAATCAAAAAATTTAATTTTCAATATTGAGACATATCATACAATATTTTCTCTTCAGTCTACACTCCTGCACTAAAATCTGGAATAAATTGCCTATAATCCAAAAAAATATTTAAGAAAGTCCGTTTACATCAATTAAAAAGAAGTGATTCAAATTTACTTGCATTTTTAAGTATTCCATAGTTAATGGACCTAGTGTAATATTTTGTAATATAAATCTGAGATCAGTTTCTGTTTTGCCAGTTTTGTCGAAGGTACCCGAGAAATGCTTGGAAAAACAAATGCAATCGGTCTTATTTACAAATAATATTATTCCTTCGAAACAGACGGATTTCGCAGAGGCTACAGCTCTTAGCGATGTGACAAATGATATATTTCTGGAATTAGATAAGAATAATGCCACGGTTCTCATTATGCTAGATTACAGCAAAGCATTTGATATGCTGAATCATTCAACTTTAATCTTAATGTTACGTTCTTACGGTTTCTCAGATAACGCTATAGGTCTTATAAAATCATTCTGAACAAACAGATTTCATCAGGTTGATCTTAATGGTAATGTCTCGTGTATGTTAAGATTGAAATCTGGTGTTCCCCAGGGGAGTATACTAGGGCCACTTCTATACCTCACACTTCGTGAAGGAACTAAGACAATGTAAGTACCATCTATATTCTGATGATACGCAGATTTACTACTCTTTCAGTCCTCATTCTTTTCAGCTCGCCTATGAATACATCAATAAAGACTTATCAGCTATATATGATATTTCGAAAAAACATGTTTTAAATAAAAAAAAGAGTGTTGTATTGCTATTTTGTAGTGAACCATCAAAAGCCGACATTAACAATGGAGATAGAGAGATAGAGAATATGGAGGGTTGACTTGTTTTTTTACTTAGGCTTCGCAGGAAGGCCCTTTGTAACCTCCTTCGGAGTTTTATTCGTCAAGCCAGCCAACATCATTAATGTAATTTAACACCGTAGCGGCCGAGAATCCTCCGATTGTGGCCATTTCTGGCCATCTTTATCCCATAATGGATTCTCTGGTATTTGCAAGAGCTGGACAGTAACAAAGAATATGTTCTGCAGTCTCGTCATCCCCGTTGCACCCTCTACAACTTGGATCCGGATAACGCCCAAGGTGTGAAGGTATTTGTTTAGCTTACAGTGACCTGTTAGCATTCCTACCAGTTTTCTAAGATTTCCTCGAGAGAGTCCAAGGAGGCACTCAGTCCAAGCGACCTCAGGGCCGCGGATTGCGGCATCTGAGTGTCTGAAGTCTTGTCTCTCCCATCTCTCTCTTAGAATTCCTATTGCCTGTTCGTTTATCTTTAGACTGATCGCCTTAGAGGATAGCGGCGCGAAGGGTTCAGGACCGTATGGTTTGGTCTTTGCTCCGTTACGCGCCAACCTATCCGCTTTTTCATTTCCTTCGATTCCGCTATGTCCCTTAATCCATGACACTGTGACAGTATTCCCCTGGGAAACCGTCGCCAGCATCTGGTGACAATCAAGAATCATTTTGGATGTAATTTTATTCTTTTTTAAGGTTTGGAAAACTTGTTTGCTCTCTGTGAGAATAATAACTTTTTTACCTGTTATTCTTTCTTTCTCTATTTGTATGGCGCCATGCAGAATTCCGAGTAGTTCCGCCTGGAAGACGGACACTCCTTTGCCGAGAGCCATGCTGATTTCCAGGTTGAGTTCTGGTACATACACTCCCAAGCCAGTCCCATATTGGTTCTGAGAGCCTTCCGTGTAGATGTGTATGTCAGCCTTCTTTCCTGGTTGACTGGTATTGAACCGCTGATGTCAATTTCGGGGTTTTTATTGAAAAATTAACAATGGATTCAATATATTAATTAATAACAATCCCATACCATTTCAGGAAAGTGCCAGAAATCTAGGTCTGATTATTGACTGAGGTTTAAAGAACATATAACATCAAAATTTAAAGTAGCTTAAAACTGTTTCTAACCATAGACCTTTTTTAAATAAAAAAACCAAAATTTTGGTCTGCAACTCTCTAATGCTCTCTTTGCTCAATTTTTGTGACGGTGTGTATGGTCCGTACTTGGATGGTCTAGATATAAGGAGGGTGCAAAAACTTCAAAATTCTTGCATTCGTTCCATTTTTGGGATTAGGCATGGGCGGGGTGTCTCACATAAACTTAAAGGACTTGGTTGGCTCGGTATGCATAATCGGCGAATACTTCACTCCACATGTTTTATGTACAAAATAATTAAAAATAAATCGCCAGCGTACTTATTTTAAAAATTATCGTTTAGGACTGATGTTCATTATTTAAATATATGGCGCAAAACCTTAATTACAATTCCAGCTCATAGAAAAGAAATTTTCAAAAGATCATATTTATGTTGGTCAGCCGCACTTGCCAATAAGTATAATAAAGGGTTTTTCAATTGGGACGGGTCGATGTTGACAGCCTAAGGCGGCCATGATGTTTTGACGGCATATGTTTGCTATTCAGTCACTCATGCCAAATCACCATGGCAAATTACACGATTGAGCAGCATGTTCAAATGATAAAACATTTTACGGCAGACGCGGTTGCCCTTCAAAGTCAACTCTCCAACGTTTGGTGGCCAAATTCGAGACGACTGGTTCAGTAAACCATCAGCCAACACCCATACGTGTAAAAAATGCCAGATCTGCCGAAAACATCGCCGCTGTCCGTGAAAGTGTGCAAGAGAACTCGAGGCAGTCAATTCCTCGCCGTGCACAAGAAGCACCCGTACAAGATCCAACTGACTCAGGGGCTGAAAGTTGATGATTATAGACAACGCCGTTTATTCGCTGAGTGGGCTTCGGTGCACTTGGAAGAGAACCCCAATTTTGGCCGAAAAATCATTTTTAGCGACGAGGCGCATTTTTGGATGAATGGCTATGTTAACAAACAAAATTGCCGTATGTGGGACTACGCCAATCCATACGAGGTACATCAGGTAGCAATGCATCCACAGAGAATTGCTGTTTGGTGCGGATTTTGGGCTGGCGGAGTCATTGGTCCGTACTTTTTTGAGAACGACCTTGGTCAAGCCGTCACCGTCAACGGTGAGCGCTATAGAACGATGATAACGGATTTCTTTTGGCCTAAATTGGACGATATAGACGTGGACGATATGTGGTTCCAGCAAGATGGCTCTACATGCCACACAGTGGACGCCACGATGTACATTCTGCATGAACGTTTTGAGGGTATGGTTATCTCTCGCAGAGGAGATGTGAATTGGCCACCAAGATCGTACGACTTTTGCGGGGTTTTCTGAAATCGCAGGTCTATGCCAATAGACCACAATCGACCGATGCCCTTAAAGTCAATATATCCCAGGCCATCGCGCAAATTCAGCCAGATCTATGTGGCAGAGTCATTGAAAATTGGACCACTCGCATCCGTGCCACCGTGAGAAGCCGTGGCGGACATTTGAATGATGGGATATTCCATACATAATGGCATACATAGGTCTTTCAAATAAAAAAAGAATTTCTTTAATACCTCACACACAGCTTGTTTTATTCCATTTCAAAATGACCCGTCCCAACTGAAAACCCCTTTATTAACTGCTTCTCAGTACAAAGTATTTCTGCTTTCAAACGGACAATAAAAAGAACTTTGCTTGCATAATGTCTGTTTGCTCTGTATAAAGCTTGTTTATAATTTTCATGATTTAAATATTAAATAAAATGTAGTACAGGTGACTCAGCACTTTGGTATGTACTCTTGTTTGTTTTTAGATCTTATTTTCTTCTCCCTCTATTTTTAACTCTCGCTCTTTCTTTCATCTTTTTTTTTTCTTTTTTACTTTTCTTCTTATCTCTATTTATCTCATTTCTGTATATATAATATAACTATAATTGTAAAATGGTTATATTTAATTTTTTCAATTAAATTTTGTTTTCTTGTATATTTTTAAGGTAGATTTAGTAATTTTTAAGAGCAAGGCCTCAACAGCACCTGAATTTCGTTCAGGAAGCTGACTCAAAGGCCTTTTAATGCAATATAAGTTATTCCTATTTGTAATGCTAATGTATAATTTCCTGCTGAAATGGATTAATGAACGTCTTGTTATTATTATTATTATTATTATTAAATCGTATTAAATGCTTGGGAAACATGCAGTGTTACGCATATTAAAAACTATGCTTTTACAAAAAGTATTCAACGGGTTCACAATCCTGCATTATTTTGTAATTTAAATTTACATATGGGAACCTTTATATTGGCCTCAAACAGTGAGTACAACTATATCGTGCGTTTTTGATCGGATGGAACGTTTTTGAAGTTAAACCTACGTTTATCTACAAATTTTTCTATCGGCTACCGGAACCCTTTTTTTTAATCTTGTAAAATTGAAAAGAGAAGAATTTAAATCAAAACAAAACAATTGACGAACAAAATTTTTGGGGTTAAGTATGAAATAAATCGATTGCAACAAAAATCGAATAATACAGTCGCGGGTACATTGCTGTTTTTAAAGGTTTCAGCATAGTAGAAATAAACTACTATGGTTTCAGTTCTGTTGGTATTAAACTTTGATAAAACATTTATTTTTTTATAGTTTTCTAGTTTTAATTTAAAAAGTGGATATTGGCAAATTCAAATTCATGAAGATAGCAAGGGGGAAAACTTATTGTAATGCAATGGCTTATATCAATTTTAAGTAAGTTGTCTATGCAAACGCCACTTTTGAGCGACTTATGAATGTGTTTTAAAAAGTGTCACATGCAAAGCCTGCTTGGGTCACTCATTCAAGGATCATTTTAAAAGCCTTAAGGACACTCTCAACGAATTTACGGATGCGAATTTCCGATTAAATCGTGTTGCGTGTTTCATAGGACAATGAAATTCTAGGCATTAAGGCAGATAAGACGTAAGGGACTGGCCATCACCCAAAGACAAGCTCGAACAGCGAATTTTCTTGGAACTTTGCTTCTTTCACCGCCGCCCCTTTTCGTAGAGAATTTTGCAAATATGCAGCTCTGCTACATGAATTTACTAAAGGGAAACCTCTCTAAGATTAAACCGGAGAATGCAAGTTTGTGTTTAAGAGACAAATTAGACTAGACCATTTACACAAATATTTACGAAGACGAACATTCCTGATTAGAACAGACAACGGCTTGTCGAAACGAAAAATCAGGCTAGAAAACATACGAAAGTAGGATATCCAAATTAATGATTGACCCAGAAACACAGAAACGCCGATGTTTAACTAAAGAAAACTGCGAACATTGTCAAAAAAGGTTTGAGCGTGAAAGATATGTTTTAGCGAAATAAAAGGTTTTACAAATAGGCCAGATAGCGGGCACTGTACAGAGTAATTGTGACTGTATAATTTAGATCTTAGATACTGTATCAATTGCGCACCAAAAAATGTTTTGTTCAAAATGGAGTTGCTAAAAAATGGGATGATAATAGTTTACTTAAATTTATTTGGGAAAATGTTTTTTTTTATTTCACGGGCAGAGAAAGATACCATCATGGGAATAAATGAGCTAACAAAGTGGGTGTTTATAGTTGGAAGGTGAGGAGATATAAGCGTGTCAACGCTGGTTATTTCCCTGATAAGCACACCTAGAAAAGGCATAATGGAAAAATACAGAAACCATGAGAATATCTATAAAACAGGGACACATCTGATATAATTCAACGATGCTTCAATGTAATATTTAAATGTAATGGCTAATATACCGGCAATACATACTTTATATTTATACAAACAAGGTCAATGATACCATGCTACCTGTAAAGGACGTGAAATATCTGGGACTGTTAGTAGATTCTTCTACGTTGGTTCTTAATACCCACGTCATAACTTTAATGCAAAAATAATTTATGAACCTCAATAACACAGGTCTGCAAAAAGAAAAAAATTGAGAGCTGTTTTTGTTACTTTATGTTTTCTTTATGTTTTTGGGTGTGCTGAATCCGAAAATGATTTCCGTTTTGTCATGAGACGTCACGTTTTCTAACAACTAGGGTCGCTATGTAAAATGAGACCTCTAAAAAAATAAACAGCAATAGACTTAAAAAATAACTTTTTTATTACAAAATCATTTACTAAACATATTTTTTAAGTGAAATAAACCTACTAGAACTCACTAAAATCTATTCTTTTTTCCAGTGAGGCTTCTCTTGGTACATTTACGCTTATGGGGAGCGTCTGGAATGTCTCTCTGAAGCATCCAACAGTAGTCTGCCATCATTGAAACGTTCCATCTTCCCTGGTATCTTTTTTCCACCTCTTTGATATCCTGATGGAATCGTTCACCTTGCTCCTCACTTACAGCCCCCAAATTTTCCGGAAAGTAGTCAAGATGGGACTGGAGAAAATGCACCTTAAGGCTCATCAAGCAACCTAATGATTTAAATGCTTCTAGCATTCTGTCGACGATTTGCTTGTAGTTTGGATCTTTATTATTTCCTAGAAATTTCTCAATAACTTCCTTAAATGCAATCCACCCTTCTTTTTGAGGATCCGTCATAGAATTGATAAACTGTTGATCAGTCATAAGCCTTCTAATGTCTGGTCCGACAAATACACCTTCCTTTATCTTTGCCTCCGAGAGGCCTGGAAACTTGGCGACCAAGTATTTGAAACAATCTCCATCTCGTGGAAGTGATTTTACGAATTGTTTCATTAATCCCAACTTTATGTGAAGAGGTGGTAAAAGAACTTTATGGCGTGGTACCAATGTTTCTCGAAGAACATTCTTTTCACCAACTTTGAGCTCCCTTGGCGGCCAACTCTTCTTAGTCCAGTGATTTTGTCTGTCTCGACTGTCCCATAAACATAGAAAACAAGGTTATTTAGTAAAACCTCCTTGTTGTCCAAGTAACATGCACAATACTTTAAAATCCCCACACACTTGCCAACCGTAGTCTTCGTATTTTAGTTTCCGAAGAACCAATTCCAAGTTCTCATAGGTTTCCTTAAGGTGTACAGAATGACCTACAGGAATGGAGGCATAATAACCGCCGTTATGAAGCAAAACGGCTTTAAGACTTCTTTTTGAAGAATCTATAAAAAGACGCCATTGTGAAGAATCATATTGAATTTTAAATTTTTCCATCAAACCTTCAACATTGGTACAATAAACCAACTCCCTCTCTTGGGCAAAATAAGGAACGAATTCCTTTTCGCGATATCGGAACCACGAAAAAGACACTCCTGGCAACAATAAATTTCTGCTTTTAAGTCTTGATCCAAGTAACTCGGCAGCATCTTTGGGAAGATTCAAGTCTCTCACCAAATCATTCATCTCTGCCTGGGAAAACAATTTTGGACTTGAATCATCTTCAAAGTCAGAACTTGACTCCTCATCTTGTTCAGGTATCTCCTCGTCAGACATTGGAATCTCTTGCAATGTAGCAGGGGCGAATCGCAGACTGAAGGTTGGGGTAAAAAATGGAACGTTTTCATTTTGAATTATACCCTTTCACATCGATTGAACAAAAATAACAATCGTCACTATGGTTCTTTTGCTCGCGCCATACCATAGGAATCCCAAAACGGAAAGCTTTTTTCTTACCCTTGAACCAGTTTCGAAGGTCTTCAACACAACGTTTACAGACTTTATGAGGTGCCCAAACTTTATCTTGATCCCCAAGTTTTAAGCCGAAATATGCAAAATAAACCTTTTTAACAAAATCTGTGATATTCAGTTGTTGCTTTAAAACTGTATATTCACCACAAATATAACAGAAACTGTCAGGCGAATTCACACACTTCCGTACAGACATAGCACTTTATTTAAGAAATAACGGAAAAACAATTACGAGAATAATAGAAACGGTTAATGAAGCCACGTGCTCGGGTATCCGAGCGGGTGCTGCGAACCGGTCAGTGGCGTAACCACTCGCTAAATTAAATAATACAAAAATAAAAATGCAATGCAAACGGGTCTGGCAAAGACTCGTACGTTAATGAGTAAAAATATTAACAAAAATAAAAATGCTCTCATTACCATAGAAACTGTGCATTTTGCTAAATATCCTGACGTCTAGGATTTTTTTCAATATTTTTTTCGTGTTTAGCACAACAAAATACGTGGAAATCAGTTGAAAGTAACCAAACAGCTTTTTTGTTGCAGACCTGTGTAATTGTTGCATGTCGCCTTGACGACGAGAGTTTATTTAGAGGAGGTCTTTACTTAAGAGGATATGAGAGAAACACTAAATCATAGTATTACTAAAAAGCGTCAACTTTTCAATATCTTATTAAAAGACGAAGAGAAAATGTAAAATATCCCAAGTATAAGTAATTGTTAATAAATAATTAATTTATATCGTTTTTCGTTAAGATTACCTGATAGTCAGTATTTCACATATTTAATTTTTTCTTTATTCTAAAAAGTTTATCTTCCTATTCTATTACAAAATTTAGATACATTTTATTTTACCTTTATTTGAAAGGTTACAACGGCATTTCAACAACAACGCGTTTTTCAAGGCCATCCGCCATATTTTATACTAGGCTATACATCATATGATATAAGTGCAGCTTAGAAATTAGCCAGATGAATTAAAAAACAATTTTTTTTCTAATAATTCAAAAAAATCGGTAAATTACCTTTACCCGGAACTTCCCTCGTTGTGAATATTTCCTTTTATTAGAAACAGTGAAGCGTAATTCAATTTAGTTCATTACACAGTTATTTAGGAACACTTATACTGTCTTTTCAAACATTTTTATTGGGCGCCATTTTGTTCCATCATACATGATTCCTACTTTATTCAATAAGTAGTTTTTACATTGATGCACACTGCGATTTTGTTACGTCATGTTGAATTCATACCATTTTATCTGTATATTACATTTAATTTTTCTGCAAAATTTGTCAATTGAATAAATTACGTTAATTTTTAAAAAATTTCATTAGACTGCTTTTTTTTTCCGCCATCTTGAATTCGTAACACAACTTTACCAGTTTATCTCTATATCACACTTAATGCTTGCACAAAATTTGAAATTAATCTAATAAGTATCTAATTTTTAGTTTTTCAGGCTGATTTTGTTGATGATGTTTGAAAATGTCACCAGCTCATTCTTAGGTAACACTTGACTTTATGCAAAATATGAGCTAAATTGAATAATTCATTTTTTAGTAATATTTATATAAGATTCACTAGGCCGCCATCTTGTTTCGGCTATAAATATGCTGGATATTTACCAAAATATTACCAGGTTATCCCCACATGACCCTTAAGATTTGACTAAAATTTGAAGTCAATCTGATGAGCAGTTCTTAAGCTATGCTGCGAACAGACAGACAGACAAACCGACAGACGGACCAATGAAATTGATAAAACATATTTTTGGCATCTAGAGGCTCTAAAACGTAAAGATATGTAAAACCTGAAAGGGTGATTTTTTTCAGATTACAAAAATTTTATTTTAACGCCATTTTGTTCCGCCATCTTGGATGGACGGGCAGACCCGAAAAAATCTCAGAGGATGATTTTTGAATGATTACAATACTCTTTAACGAGGAAAGTAAAAACAAAAGAATATCATTTTAGCAAGATATCACCATAAGGTTTATTTTTTAAATGGGACAACCTGTATATTATGTGTCCTTCAAAAGGCTCTCTTCTTGCAGATTATAAATATGTCTGGTTTGATAACTTTTAAAGACACCCCAGAAATTTAGAAAGACGCTACGATTAGGAGCAGTATGTTAGAGAGGGATGAAAATCGCTCTGTTACATACTGCAGCCGATGGGAATACCTTGCCTCTTTTAGCAGAGTTTTTCTCAAACTTCTCGGGTGATATATTTATATTCTGTAAGAAGAGACCAATTTGGGGGCCATATAATACACAGTGTGCCCTATTTAAAAAAATACAACATATGGCGATATCTAGTAAAATTGATAGCCTTCTGTTTTTTTTTTGAATTATTAGAAAAAAAACTTTTTTTTTGTTCATGTAGCTACCTTTAAAACTAAAAAAGCGATATCAAGTTAAAATGTCATCAAGATAAATTGATCGCAGTGTACATTATGTTTTGACAAAATATATGTTATGATTTAATTTTTATATATTAAATAAATATATAGTCAATGTGCGTCTTAATAAATGTAATTAATCTATCGTATTATGTAAATACATTCGATATACATCTCAACAGGCGCGGATCTAAGGGGGGAATAGTTACCCCCAACCTTCGCCACTTACAATGGCATGAATGCTGTTGCCATTAAGGTAACTAGTTAACTTTACATTTAGTAGTTTCCTGTAATAAAGGCGAATGGCAGTCGTCAGGTTTACAATAGACCGAGGGCACTTAAACTAAAAATTGCTAAAAAAGTATATTTATTCACCTCCCTTCCCCCTTGAGTATATTCTGCATCCACCCTTGTATCTCAATTATATAATAAAAATTATATATATATATATATATATATATATATATATGTATATATATATAATAATTATAAATATAATTTTGACAGTTAATTCAAAACAATATTATTAATACTTGAAATTCAAAAAAAAAAAAAATAAAAAGGGTTTGATGTAATTTACAAAAGTTAAAAGTCATTCTAAAAACATTTAAAATATCATTAATCAGTTTTAGAATCTAACCGTGCAGAAAAGATTAATTATAAAAGCAATTATTACTGAAATTGTATCGACCAGTAATCTTTCTGTCTGAGAGCACTGACAAATGGTTTTAATGCCTAAACTTCGGATCCGGACAAGAACTAAGCGTACACAATATTATATAGCTAGGTAAGGTAAAGTATAAGAATGGTTTCATTTCAAAGAGGCAGAGTAATTAGGAAAATAATAACTTATAGTCTAATAGAAAGATTTTCTACTATCTAGTATCAGTGGCGGCTCGTGCTGAATTATATTGGGAGGTCAATAACAAATTTAAAAACAGGCATACTTAAAATAAAAATAGATACGTTCGTTAAAATTGCACGCACATTCCTTTTATAAAAGATTTCTCGATACTTAACATTGCTAAAGCGGATAGTCTATTTTGGCCCAACTCCTCAACAAAATTTATAAGCCCTCGAAAAACCCCTGAATCTTCAGACAAAGCCGTTTCATCATAGCCACGTAGTGCCAGCTCGAATGCCCCACAAAATTTTACACAATCTATAATTTTGTTTAAAATATAACGATTTTTGGACACATTTTCATTAAAATCTCTAAGGGATAAGCTGTGTCTAGCTGAGTGCGAATATCAACACTTCCGACCGTAGCATAGTTCACCGAACATTTCATGTGATCTTTCAGAAAACGCATGTTTTTTTATTTTTTTCTTTTAAGTGTTTTAATTTGTAGTAAATCATCCATTATTCACAAAGAGACCTGTTTCTAAATTAAACAATAAACAGACGCTAAGTCTCGGTCTCAATACACCTATTAGACCGGTAGCATCTTACACCAGCTCGTCATGCTATAACTTATCTTCATGGCTTAATAAAATATTAAGGGGGGTGACAGGTTTCCAAAACATCCCCTCGATAAAAAACTCAGTGAGCTTGGCAACCCATTTTAAAAACATTAAAATACCACTAGCTATCAAAAACTTATTCCCTAGTATACCTCCTGGTGAGTGTATAGATTTAGTTCGAGATCTATTAGTAAAAACGCAACTTCCAGATATAGTTAAAGATAACCTTAACTCTCTTCTCTCTTTAGTCCTCGACCAAAACTTTTTTAAATTCAATGGCATGTTTTTTAAACAAATAACGGGTTTAGCTATGGGGTCTTGCCTGTCCCCATTTCTCAGCGAAGTCTTTATGACCAACTTAGAGAGTAAGATCATGAGAAGTCATTTTGCGCGCCATCTGATCACATATAAGAGATACGTGGATGATATTTGCGTGGTCTGGAATGGAGATGACCAAGAGTTGTCCGAAGAAAGTCTTTGTAAACTGCCTTTTCTAGATCTTTTGCTTATAAGAAATGGTAGCCGAATAGAGTTCGAGATTTTTAGAAAATCATCTTCCACAGACAACATTATACAGTTTCATTCCAATTCCCCAAATACACATAAATTTGCAGCTTTTAATTGTTTCTTTTATAGACTTTTTAAAATACCCCTATCTAAGGACGCTTTTAAAAAAGAACTAAATACTATTAAGCAAATAGCATTTAACAACGGCTTCTCACAAAATTCTATCAACAAATTATACTTTAAGTTCTTTAACAAATATAAAATGTCCTTTAACGTTATACATGCTGCCCCAAATAATGACAAAACTTTTAAAACTGTTTCTTATTTTGGAAATATTTCAACCCAGTTAGCTAAATTCTTTAAAGGGTTAAATATTTCTATCGCCTTTAAAACTATCAACCAACTGAAAAGACATTTAGTGACTATGAAAGATAAACCTGAATTTCTGTGAAAGTCGGGTGTTTATGCTTTGAGGTGTGGATAGTGTCCTGCCACGTACATAGGACAGTCAGGACGAAAGATCTCAACTGGGGTCCAAGAACACGTTCATTTGGTCAACAAACATAAAAATACAGATATCACAGAGACAAAATCAGCTTTCGCTAACCATCTTCTATCTACAGGCCACCGATTTTCTGCATCGGATGACGTAACAGTTATCCATGAATGTCAGAAGTGTAAAAAATTGGAACTTTTGGAGAAGATGGAAATAACCAAAGCTAAAAGGAGCCCTGTTTTATGTTGCGTGAATAATATATTTTAATTTTGAACCTTATCTTTAATAATTTACCTAACAACTAAAAACCCAAAACGAAATATTTTTATAGTCACGATTAGCATTAAATCTATTATTCTTGCCTCTCACCCAGAAGATACGGGTTCACCACTGCTATACCTCTTTTTTTTTAATTTTTCATTATTGTATTACTATCTTATTTATTTATAATTTAAGCACAGGGAGTTTTTATACGTACATTTGACCACATTTCGTTTCAACCTCTTTCAGTATCCGTCGAACTATGTAATGTGATTGTTTGTTTACTGTTTTAGCGTTGTATATGTGACGTGTTGTTTTATTCTAAAGGTACTATTTATTTATTTAACTTAAAGGCTTTTAGTTAGTAATTAGGATATATTTTTCTGATAGGTCTGATGATGGCCGACCGGGCGAAACACGTGTAACCAGTTTTATTTTATTATAAACTTTGACTGAGACCGAGACTTAGCGTCGGTTTATTGTTTAATTAAGTGTTTTAAGTCTTTAACACCGGTTTTGAACCATAATGAGTCCGACGAGTCCTTAAAAAAAACAAACCAACATAACAGTAAAATGAGTTAGAGACTTCACAACTACATATCCAGTTAGCTAAATCGTACATACTTTTGCGAAAGTTTCGATGAAGCTCTTTATTTTTGTCTTTACTAGTTTGTCGTATACTAAGTTCTGGCAAATTGCGACCACTTACCTTGAATTCGGTTATTTTCTCAAAATTAAGTTCGTTAGCACTCTTTAGTTGTTTAATTTTTTGCACTACCGACATTTTATTTCATCTACATTCACAACTTAAACATAGACTACCCTGAAATTGATTACTTTTGCAAATTTAAGTTCATACGCACTTTTTAGTTGTTTATTTTTTTGCACTAGTCACTCCAACCATTTTATTTCCTGTATATTTCCAACTCACACATGGATCATAAAAATAAAAAAAAAATATATACAAAAAACAGATATAAATCAATTTTCATCGATTAAAAACGTCCGAAACAATATCGAGTTAGAATATCGACCGCGCGACCTCTGAACAATTGAACTTCCGCATACCGACGTGATGCCGCGACCGATCGATCGAATTATGAGAAGAGATAGGCTGATGACCCAAATCGCGATTTCATATTCCCTTTGCTATCACGCGGCTGCCGCTCGGTAGCTGTGCAATCTTCGGGTACTTGCGTCAAGCTTTAAGGTAATAAGGACAATTCGGATTGCCCAGCCTAGCTTAGTATAGCGTATTTTTTTATGCCTAAGAAGAGAGACCATTCGAACTACCGCGCGCGGCTAATAGTGTAGCGTATTTAACTTTTCCCAAGGTTTGCGTTTTATTACAACTATTAGGAGGGACGGTCAAACGAATAATTTATTTTCTGAAATATTTTTGGGGGGTCATTGACCAAATGACTTTATGGAAGAGCCGCCACTGTCTAGTATGGCAAATTGTAATGGGTGAAATAAAATAACCCAGATAAAATTCTAAATATTAAGACCATAAATAAGTTTTGTTTATGGTCCTAAATTTAGACATTTTATTTAAGTGCGGATTAATTCAATTCTGATACTGACCTTCATTGCTTTCTTTTCCTTGCCTACATGTGAAAAGTCAAAATATCAAGTGTAGATCTGCTTGAAAACAGACCATATCAGACGAAGAGGATTTGCTGATAAATGCATAAAAAATCAATAATTGCGTTGTCTAAATTTCAGGTTTTAGATTTTTTTTGACGAACTAAAGTACAGGGTGTCCGGATTTGGTTGCAAAAGCAGGGTATCTCGCTTATTTTTAAAGATAGAACCTTGCGGTTTTCACGAACCTGAGCTAATTTTTTGTGAAACTCGTGAAGCCGTAAACAAAACTTTCATAGCCTTCTTCGTTTATGAGATACAGGGCGAAATAGAAAATGTTGACATACTATTGCTTAATTTTTATTTATATATCCAGAAAGGAGGCAACCTAATATTTCCACTTTTTATCGAATAAAAAAGAATTTACTTAATCATTTATCATTTATCAAACCTCGTACGAAAACATATAATAAAGAAAATCGGGAGGCTGAGAAAATTACGGTTTTGGCTAATGCAGAAGCTTACCCTACAAATCCTTGTAGGGCCAGTGAAAAGAGCATAGGGATTCCAAAAACTAGAGTTCAAGAAATTCTAAAAAAGCACAAATACCACCCAGACAAATTTAGGCTCGTGCAGCACTTACAGCCAGTGGATGCAGAGCGTCGGGTAGTCTTCTGCAATTGGTGTCGAGAAAGTTGCAATATGGTTAGAGATTTTGAAAGGAAGGTTATATGGTTATATTAGGAACACATATAAAATTTTATATATTTGAGGGAAATCTAACAGCCAATCGCTATATAGAAATTTTAGAGGCAGCTATACCTGAATTACTTGACGATGTTCCTCTAGCGCAAATTAACGAAATTTATTTTCAACAGGACGGTGCTCCTGCACATAATTCTGGAATGACGAGATTATTTCTGGACAATAATTTTACCAATCAATGGATCGGAACAAATGGATCTATAAGATGATCCCCTAGGTCCCCAGATTTGTCGATTTTAGATTTCTTTCTATGGGGATATCTGGAAAATAGAATTTACAAAGACCACTATGATAATGTCTAAGATTTAGGAAATGCAATAAGAGAAAATTTTCGCTATTTACAAAATCATCCCGTTATTTTGCTTAATTTCCTAAAACGAATACGAAAATTGTGCGAAGCATGCATAGAACAAAATGGAAATCAGTTTGAACAGTTCTTTTGATTTCCTTGGTTACTTTAGTTCTTATAGGACAGTTGATTTTTGCTGAAAGGCTTGTTACATAATAATTTATTACTGTTTTGTTCTTGTGTTACATAAATCTCGGTAGGTGGTACTTTTTTGGTGCGAAATTATCAATACATATTTTGATAAATAGATTTAATTACATATTTATTTAAATAAAAGGCAGGATGGTTTTGGATGGCCTACTGCAAAATTTGGGATGATAATTATAAAAATTAGGATTTTTGTTGTTGTTTATTAAAATAGACCCATACTATTATATATTTTTGAGAAGCTTTTAAAAGGACAAATCAATTTCTGGACAAATATACAGGGTGTCCCCTTTAAAAAAACACGACTTTGGGTCATATCAAAAAATAACAACTCAAATGAAAAATATGACTACGCCACTATATCCAGCGTAAAAAACTGCATAAGCAGCAATTTTTCCCTTTGCGTTAAGTTAAAGGATAACCGAGATACGAAGGGGGTCCCAAAATGCAAAATTTTCTATTTCGCCCTGTATCTCATAAACAAAGAAAGCTATAAAAATTTTTTTTACGGCTTTATGAGTTTCACAAAAAATTAGCTCAGGTTCGTGAAAACCGCAAGGTTCTATCTTTAAAAATAAGCGAGATACCCTGCTTTTGCAACCAAATCCGGACACCCTGTACTCTCAGACCCCTATAAAACGCATATATTTTTCGTTTTAATTGTATTTTTCATACCATTAAATAATAACTAATCTCCAAAAAGAAGGGGTTCTCATTTAACTCTATGTATCTTTTTTTGGTTGTGCTTTAAAAGAAGATACGTTTTTTTGTTACCTCTATTCTCTACCTACAACGTGGCTTAAATTTAAAAGCTGTGAACACAATAATGAATTCAGACTTACATAGTGGTCGAATTTACACTAAACGATGATATTACAAAATTTATTTTAAGATAAATTCCAATAATAAATATACGAATGAAAAATCTTTTCGTTGTCTTTGAATACTACATACAGAGGGTCACTGAAAACTAAAATTCTAATTATCTCACAATAACCAAATCGATTTAAGTAGAACGTGTGAGGGTAGTAGAAAACCAAGAAGAAAGATAGTAGTAACAGTAGTAAGTAGTTGTAGTGGATTAGTAACTTTTAAGGAGGGTAATTTCAGAACCTTGCCGATGTAGGTCTAAAAAAAATCTTTTTCCAGCAACTTTGTTGGTATCTTACTAGTACCAACTGTCCCCTTTTGCAACTTAAATGTTGGTTTAAATAGATCGATGATACTTTTGTAATATGGCCTCTTGGAGGAGAAAATTTAATTATATTTGTAAATCATCTAAACGAACAACATTGAAATTAAAATTCACTATAGAAATGGAGTCAGATGGTGCTCATTCCTTGACGTGTCAGTACAAAAGAAGGAAAACGACATCCCAGGTTATACTATTTATAGATAACCAACACATACGAATAGATATTTAAATTTTAGTTCTCACGAACATTCATCTCAAAAACAATCCGTCCTCAATTGATTACTTTTAGGGCTTCAATACCGAACCAAACAGAAAACCCGACTGAGGCTTTTAAATCAGACGTCAACCAGTATTGAATAATAAAACTGCAAGAATACTGCGAAGATCTAACACTTGCGAATCTTTAATAGACACAAAAAGATAGTGCAGTGCTTAATTAAAGTCGCCAAAATATGTAATTCCTTGGCAATCAGAATGAACTTATAAAATTCCTTGTTCCTGTGGTAAACCGGACGTTCGGTGTCTACTAGACTCAAAGAACATGAACTGATATAAAAGATATATAAGTAAAAAAATAATAACACGTTTCAAAAAAGGAGGAGCTTCTAAATTCAATTCTATGTACCTTTTTTTGGTTGTGTTTAAAAGATGGTACGGTTTTTTTTACTTCTACCTACAACAAGGATTACACAACTTGTGTTATCTCATAATAACCAAACCGATCTAAGTAGAGTGTGTGGGAGTAGTAGAAAGTTAGTATTAGTAATAGTAATAAGTAGTTGGGCTAGAAGTAGTAACTTTTAAAGGGGGTAATTAAAGAATGAATTGCCGATGTAGGCCCAAAAAGATCTTTTATCAGCAACTTTGTTGGTCCCTTACTAGTACTCACTATCCCCTTTTGCAACCTAATTGTTGGTTTAGAAATGTCGATGATACTTTTATAAAATGGCCTCATG
This sequence comes from Kuschelorhynchus macadamiae, assembly GCA_030620095.1. Classification (NCBI taxonomy): domain Eukaryota; kingdom Metazoa; phylum Arthropoda; class Insecta; order Coleoptera; family Curculionidae; genus Kuschelorhynchus; species Kuschelorhynchus macadamiae. Next base: position 729,284 of record JAUTXW010000584.1, read on the forward strand.
ATGGAGAAAATGTAACTATATTTTTACAGCATCTAAACCAACAACATTGTAATTAAAATTCACTATAGGAATTGAGTCAAATGTGGTCATTCCCTTTTTTGATGTGTTATTACCAGAAGAAAGAGAAAGACACCTTAGGTCAAACCGACACATACGAATAGGTATTAATTATTAGTCTTTACATGCAAATTTAATTCCGAACAAGACAGAAAAACTGACAGAAACTTTTGAATCAAACGGATATTGCATTGAAGATATCAGACGTTCGATCAATAATTTTTATTTATTCAAAAATATTGGTTTCCTAATTTTAAAAAATTCTAGATTTAGAACGATAATAACTGTTCATAGGTTTCTATAATAATTAGGAAACAAAAATAAAACTACAATCTAATTTTCAAGTCGAATACAAAGATCCATTCTGTCATATCAAAGGTAGATAATACTTCTAATAGATGATCCATTCAAATTATATAGTGGGAATACATCGAGAGATTTCCACGTAGCATAACGCTCGGACCGACGGTGTTGGCCTCACACAATGCTCAGAGTTGTCTGTCCGTGACTTTACTGCATTCGATCGGCTGTTCTGTTAAGCTGATTTAAAGATATGCAGCATTTTTGTCGGCGACTCCCATTTGTTTTTTGGTATCTACAACCCCAGTAGATAATTTTACATTACTTTGGTCTTCGAAGAGAAATATCACCCCTGAACACGAAATTACTGGCAACCAAGTGTAACAATACTGAATAGATGCTTGTAGGAGTATTACAGAAGGTAAAAACCTTATTAAACCCAGGGCTAAGAACGGTAAGTTTTTAATTTCAAGGTAATCTGATGAAAGAGAGGGGGTTGTTTTGCAGTTTAAGGAACAGTATCACACAACTGAGGCTACTTCGTTAGTGTAAAATAAAAATTAATAAACCCAGTTATTTGGCTTTATATAAGCATTTAAATAATACAGATTGTGCGAACGTTGTTTTTAGATTTAAATTACTAACAGAGTAAAAGGAGAGATAATAAAGTAGCAGTAATTTTTATATTAACAATTTACCCATTTATATACCTATTTATCTAAATATTGTTTTGATATTTCCTTTTATTCTGGTAATTGAAATTTTGTGCTACATTATTGCCTGCATTAGGATTAAATATTCTAGCTCCCCATCTGATAAGTTACACATTCGCAAGAGATTCTGGCCTAATCATCAGGGTTTGAACCCTTTATCATTGAAAATAATTTAAAAAAAAATTGACAAAAACCTAACATAAGAGGCAACATACTGGATGTCAACGAATCTATTAGACAGGCCATAACTTTTAAAGTACTTGATGTATCAAAACGAAATATCGTATAGGTAAATGATACATAAAGAGGAGAGTTTTGGCATATTTTTCACTTTCCGCTCACTTCCGGTCTTACCGAAAATGACTCTGACTTTTTTAAATGGAACGTTCTGTATATTTTTACATTTTTGGATTCCTGAGACAATTCTGAATCAGAATGTGACATTTTAAAAACTATTTATCCCTACTTGACTTTTTTATAGCTATTTTTAAAATTGTATCTAGGTGGCCATGACCGGATGCAAATTAATCTAAGATCCTGAAATGATGACAGAACAATACAATCGCTAAGTTTTAGTGATTAGTCTGATAGCTAGGATTAAGAGAAGTTGATAAAATCAAATTTTTGTGTCTAACTATTTTTTTTCAAATGGCGACCCATTTTAAACAAGCACTTTTTGAAAGGAGAAAAATACTCGATAATCAATTATTTACTTTTATCAAGTGTGCCATGGATATCCATGCCGGATATTAAGTAGGATTTTTAATTGTGACAGTTGGTTGATCAAGATTACTTACGTTGGATCTATCTATGCGTCATGTCACTTAAAGTCTGTCCAGCCTATCTCTGTTGATGAAAAAATGCACGCCTATGCGCCTAACGGTCGGAACAGCATTTTTTATACAGTTTTCTGCTGCCCCTCTTCAGATATCGTCAACAAATTTAGGCCTGCAAATCTGTATCTTTGGCTAACAAATAGTTCAGATTATTAAACAAAAATATAACTTCAATAACGCTGTAAAATGTAAAAGCACAATATTCGAGTTCAATGTAGTTGTTCAAAGTGCATTCCTCCTTGTTCACGACACATTTCCGCTCGTTCAATTGCTTCTCTCAACACGTTGTGCAGGATTTGAGGCGTAATACTTCTAAATACACGTACAATTCTTTCTTCTAAGATTTCAAGAGTGGCTGGGGCTGTTATATAGACTCTTTCTTTAATATATCACCAAATAAAGAAATCGAGAACAGTGAGATCCGGCGAACGGGAGGGCCACAGTATTAGGCTATTGGTTGCAATAACTGTATTATTAAAATTTTCAATTAAATATTTAAGATCTTCTCTGGTATTGTGAGGCGGTGCTCCATCTTGCTGGAAGTAAATTCGGCGTAAAACTTCCAAAGGTTAATCATTAAGATGCTGCTCAAGTTCATTTTGGAAAAAACCTAACCTAACCTAACCCCTGTTAATTGGCATTGAAATAAAATTGGCCCAATTATTCTGTTACCAACGACACTTCATGTTGATTTTGTTGGGCCCAGTAACAAGTGTTTTGCTTGTTAAACATACCATTATTAGTGAATTTGGATTCGTCAGAGAATAAGATAAAGTTGAAAATTTCACACCTGCACTTTATAGCCAATCAAATGCCTTTATTTTTCAACGTTACCATAGCAACGGTTCGGATTTCCGGAAATTTTTTGCCTCCAGGCTAAGCTGGAGGTGATTACACTGGAAATCTTTTTGACATATGTCATGTGATAGGACACATTGATACATTAATGCATTATTGTTTAGATATTTTATTCCAAAGTTTGGGCTCTCAATAATAAAACCACTTTATATGGTCGATAACATATATTACATATTTATTTTAGATAAACAACGAATTATTCTAAACTAACAGTTACGGCATCAAAATGTTTCTTAAATTCTTGTATTACTTCTTCTTTTCTTAATGGGGAGTAAGGAGGTGCTTCAGGTGTATACAACTCATCAGATTCCCATAAATGTTTATTTTTATTTTTCAGGAAGTAGATAGTTACTTCGGGATAATCGGTACAACTTTTATACTCATGTTACAGCCGAGAATATTAAAATTTGAAAGCATAGTTTCCACTAATTCTACGTAATTCTCTGCTTTATGATTGCCAAGAAAATGTTGCACTACTTGAACAAATGAACACCAAGCGTTAGATTCAGTCTCGATCTTTAACAAGTTGCCTTATTTGAGGACCATCAAATATACCAGCTTTTAGTTTTTCCGTGCTAATGCCAGGAAATTTACGTGACAAATACTCAAAACAATTTCCATTTCGATTTAAAGCCTTCACAAATGGCTTCATTAGGCCTAGCTTGATATGCAAGGGCGGAAGTAAGAATTTTTCTCTTGAAACCAAAGGTTCATTGATCACGTTTTGTTTTCCTTGAATCATGACATCTCTTGAAGGCCAATTTTTGTTAACCCAGTGCTCATTTTTAGCTCTGCTGTCCCAAAGGCACAAAAAACAAGGATATTTTGTATAACCACTCTGCTGTCCAAGGAGGAAGTTAACCATTTTTAAATCAACACAAATTGCCCACTGATGTTCTTCGTATTTAATTTTTCTCAAAACTAATGCAATTGTTTCATATTCTTCCTTCATGGTAGTAGAATGACCAATAGGAATTGAGCCATATTTGTTACCGTTTTGTAAAAGAACACATTTTACTCACGCGTGTATTCAGGCAAACCTATTTTTTCTAAGAGCCCTTTTATATTGTTACAGAATACCAAGTAATTTCCCTGAGCGAAAAAAGGCAGCAGATTCTTATCCCTTTTATGATAAAATGTAATATTAGTACCTTGACAAAGTAGATTTTCTTCTTTTAATCTAGATGCAAGTAATTCAGAGGATTCCTTTGAGAGATTCAGGTCTCTATAAGATCGTTTAGTTCTTCTTGATTGAAGTTAGAGATTGGAGTTGCTAAATCTGCTTCAAATTCGCTGTCGTTTTCTGATTGAATTCTTTGAACTTCGTCAGACGTTGATGTTTCTGTATCATCTGCTGTCAGAATGCGCTACAGGCCTTCTTGCAGAATCTAGATCAGGATATGTCCATTTGTGTCTATTGTTTCTATTTATGCCTTTAATATTAACGAGACAAAAATAGCAGTCGTCATGATGGTTTCGCGTTCTCTCCAAACCATTGGTACACCAAACTTTAGGCACTTCCTCTTTCCAGTTGTCCACTGTCGCAAATGTTCAACACATGTTTTACATATGAAATGTGGGGCTTAAGATTTATCTTGATCTCCTAAATGAACGCCAAAATAGGCAAGATAAGCTCTTTTCACAAAGTCAGAAATCGTTTTTCTGCTCTCTTTCAAAGTGTATTCACCACACATATAACAATAAACATCGGGATGATTTATACAGGTACGTCTGCTTGTGGATGCCATTGTTTCAGTTTAGTGTCTTGATACTACAAAACGATCAAAATTTACACAAAATGATAGCACAACTTTACTTGGGAAAACTCAGTAATATACTAAATCGAGTACAGCCAAGCAGGTATAGAACGATCGGGTCATAGGCAATTACAGGTATAAAAGTAATTAAGAGCAGTGTATTCAGTAGTTCCTAGTACAATTCTACAATTTTGGAGCAACCAATCACAAAACAATACCCGTCTATCGCTATCGTCAGGATACAAATGTTGGTGTAACTGGTAGTTAAAACCTCGATATCCATGTTTCTTTAGTATTTTTCTAGCTGATTCATGACTTCAACCCAGTTCGTGATTAATTTTTCTTAAAGAAACAGTTTTATCAACTTCAACCATAGCAAGAACGTTAATCTCCATTTCTTCATTTATAATAAATATGCCTTCCGCCACTTGATTTCCTTCTTGACGCCTAAAACGATTCTAGAGATATGGAAAATACTGATAGACTGGATGTTGCCGGTCGGGGTATCTCTGAGTATACAACTCAGCAGCATTCCTTGAATTTTTATGACATTCTCCAAATATTAATAACATATCGACTTTTTCACTTTAAGTATACATTATTTTGACTTTTGAAAACAAAAATCAAGAAAAATAAGGAAATCTTATGTCTACTCCGAACGAATAGGTAGGTATAGTAGGTGTCACTGTCAAAACAAAAAATCCTACTTAACATCCAGCATCGCTGTCCATGGCACACATGATAAAAGTAAATAATTGATTATCGAGTATTTTTCTTAGTAATATTTAATTTTTGGGCATATTTTTAATCCAATTGCAAAAAGTTAGTACTGTTAGATTCGCAAAAAAATCCTCTTCTCAAAAAGTGTTTGTCTAAAAAGGGTCGCCATTTGAAAAAAAATAGTTACACAGAAAAATTTGATTTTATCAACATTTCTTGATCCTAGCTATCAGACTAATCACTAAAACTTAGCGATTGTATTATTCTGTCATCATTTCAGGTTTTTAGATTAATTTGCGTCCCGTAATGGTCACCTAGATGCAATCTTAAAAATGGCCATAAAAAATCAGGGAGGCGTAAAAAGTTTTTAAAATATCACATTCTGATCCAGACTTGCCTGAGGAATCCAAAAATATAAAAATATACAGAGTGTGCCATTTAAAAAATCGGAACTGGAGTAATTTCCGGTGAAACCGGAAGTGACCGGAAAGTGAAGAATATGAGAAAACTCTCCACTTTATGTACCATTTACCTATACCAAATTTTGTTTTGATACAACTTGGCCTGTCTAATAGATTAGTTGTAGCTCTATACTCCTCGGAAAAATATGGATGATTTTGTAGACACTCTGTATTGCACTCTACTTATACATTTTTCTGTACTATTTATTATCTTCACTACTTTATATTTATAGTAGCTATGTACATTTTTTATTATTTAGGAATTTATCTTTTTATACGTGACCCACAGCGACATATACAAAAAGCGTATTTAAGCACAACGGATAGTCATCTAGATGGTTCAACAAATCTACTTTTAATTACCTTAATTACCGTTTTCAGGATTAAGCCAGTGAAGTAGTGTGGTCTCGGTGTGTAGATTAAATATAAACAAGTCGGTTAAAATTACGGGTGTGACATAAGTCGTTTACTGTGTAAAATGAAATAAAAGTATACAGTATTAAACTTATTCTGGAGTTATTATACATATTTGAGGTAAAAAAAAATCGTTCTACTCAAAAGGAATTTATAAACAAGTTTCTAGCATTATAAAAAAATAATTTTTATTCAGTTACGAAAAAGCCAAAAAAAATTTTTCTTTGTCAATTTAAACGCAACAAATAATCTGAACACATTTAAAAATTCCTAGCCTTATGATATTCCGCAGAATTCTTAAAAGAGAGAATGAATAAAGAAAAAGGCATTTATAGGCAACAACTTTGTATAAGTCACAATCTTCACATACTTAAAAGTTGTCTATAATTGATGTTTATATACTTTATTTTTTGATTTGGTCAGCCTTACTGCGCCAAAATATAGCTAATGTTTTAAAAACCTTTTTTATGGAAATAAACCAGGTGTTCACGAATTAACGTACAGGATGTCCCATTTTGGATGCAAAAGTACCCAAAATGGGACAGAGTAATCAAACAGATTAAAAATTTGATTAGAAAGATAGGAAAGACATGTTTACACATTCCCTTGGTTATATGAACTGTCTTTGAAAAACCTCACTTTAAACATGGTATATATACAACACTAAAAGTATCGATAATTTTCCAGAATATCAGAAGGAAAAGACATTTTCCCTGCATACAAAATTAATACTACATATTTGCAAGATCTTATATGGTCGAAGGGATATAACTGATTTTTAGTGACATCATTAGAAATTTAGTTAGGTACTTAAAAGACGTAAATATATCAAAAAATTAAGTGTGCCGTTTCGATACTTTTGGTGTAAATATTGCCTTTGAGATCCTAACTGCCAATTTTATTAATTAATGTCTATATTGGCAGTAGTTATTCAGAACTGAAAACATTCGGTAGTGCAAATACCGATAGTGGTTTCAGATGGAAAGATTATATGAATTTGAAATTATTTATAAAATATGTAAATCTTGGTAGATAATGTTATGTAAAAATATGTAAAAACTATAAAAATATAGAATTAGTAATTTTTTAATAAAGTTCTGAAGCTAATTACTAAAATTTCAAGCATTTTAAATTTCTATTATGTAAAGCATACATTCAAAACGTTAAAAAAGCGGCAATAATTTTAATATATTCGTTGGTTTTTACGTTTTAAAGCTTATGTGAATTTTTGTATAAATCAAATTAATTCAAATTATATACATCGAGATAAATATCAGCAAATAAAATGTGGTTGAAAAGCAAACATAAGAAAATGATCAATACTTAGGGGAATTGTAAATCTGCCTTGGTGTTATCAAAAGTTATAAAAATTATTTATTTTGGTCGAGCTTTATGGGTATATGGTTTTTAGCAAACTAATTTTCAAAATATTTTGAGCAAATATTCTATAGTTAGTGTCATGGAGCTTGTTTAGTGGTTTAGTAATATTTAAATATATATATATATATATATATATATATATATATATATATTCTTGTAAATGACACCCGATTGTGTTGGAGACTGTACGCCAGAGAGTAATGGATGCCAACTTGGAATGTCAACGGTTACGCTGGTACAGCTAAATATGTAGACTGTTTCTGTTAGTGCTTATAAATTACACTTGTATAAATTCTCGCGTACACCAGTGAGACTCTATATGTAAAAATTTCAATCTCTATCCATTTTACAGCCCTTTAAAGCATTAGAGGTGATATTTGAAAAGTCTCGAGTATGAAAAAAATTGTGAATTTTTTTCATACTCGATTTTACCAAAATTTTGAGCTAGGACAAAAAAATTTAAATCTATGTTTTGTAGCAAAAAGATGCTGGACAATATCTCAACCAGGGTTATAATCATTCTGCAGCAACAAAAGAGGGCATCATAAGAATGATTTACAACAGAGCTGTAACAACTTTTAATAATACTTGAGGCTGATATTGAAAACATAAAAAAGACCTGTTGCAGAATAGTTTCTCTAAAAGATTTATAAGTAATGGACTATGAAAATTACATAATGATCAGCATGTTAGAACCCACTCCGATCTACAAGAAACATGAACATTTCTCACAATACCCTATATTAAGGGAACTGCAAATATTTCGAAGAAAAGCTAGGCATTGCAACATAGAAACCGCTTTTGCTTTTAAATGGGGAATACTTGAAGAAACCACTTGATAAAAACTAAACCAAAAGATATGGGCAAGCAAAAAGATTGCATTTACCAAATCCGGTTTGAACGTGGTGTCATACAAGGTTATTTTTTTATAATTTTCCACCCCCTGAGAGGATTATTTTTTCAAGATACAAAGAAATGGTTCCTACGAAAGTTACAGGGAATTTCCTAAATATTTACATGACGGCAATTTTAAAAACAAAAGAAGATCGAAAAATTACTAAATCACCATCAACTTTGTTATTTTAAATCGGACGCCCTGTATTTTTTAGACATTTTTGGATTCTTCTCATTATCCCCTTTTTAAAAATATATAATTAATCTATATTCGGAACAGTAGTTTTTGACTTATTCCACTTCAAAGTTACCATATATGGCAAGATCACAGATATGCAGCCATACTTAAATCGCGGTACCCATGAAATTATGAAATCGCTTTTCCCATGGAATGTCACCAATAAAAACAAAACACTTACTTTTATTCGTAAGTAAAATATATTATTGATTTTACGAAAAACAAAATTAATAAAATCTAAAATGCGATTTACCGAACAATTTAATCTTTTACTAAGAAAGAAGAAGAAAAACTAAAAATTCTTCAATTTTATTTCACAAATGCTAATAATGCGTCAAATTCAGTGCGATAATACAGGCTCCTATATCCTGATGCAAGAGTTCCTTCAAGAAAAACTGTTGCATATATAGCAAAAAACCACAGAGGCAAAGAAAACGAGCAAATTTTGACTTGGACGAGGAATTTTCCATATTATTATATTTTGAAGGTAAAAAATTCTTTCTTTAGGTAGTCTAAAAGTTAAATTAAAACTAATTTTTAGAAAATCCAAGCAGATCGATTCCGGTCGTCTCTCGGATAACCAGAAAATCGAGGTTTTACATCCGTTCAGTGCTAAAAAAAAATCGATACCGCCCGTATAAAATTAGACCAGTGATTAACCAACGATCATTTTAACCAACGTCTTCACTTCTGTGATGATATGCTGACCAGACTGAAGCAAGATATGCTGTTATTCAGAAGGATTTTGTGGTCTGATGTGGATCTTATCACAGCCCGAATGTTTAATAGAAAAAACAAGCACCATTGGGCAACAAAAAATCCACATATAATTGAAAAGCATAAGAGACAAGGGCGAAAGTCTTGGGAAACCAAATTATTGGTCCGATATTTATTGAGGGTATATTAACGGGGGAACGATTTTTAAATCTATTAAATAACGAAATTGAGCATTTTCTGGAGCAGCTTCCTTTAAACACTTATACCCAAATAATTTGGCACCAAGATGGCGCACCACCACATAACATTCGAGAGGTCACCGATTTTTTAAATGCTCGATATAATTTGTGGATTGGCAAATATGGCCATATTCATTGGCCCGCGAACAGTCCCGACCTAACATCTTTGGACAATTTTTTGTGGGGATACCTCAAGGATAAAGTGTATCATAATAGAACGGACAGTGTTGATGAGTTCCGACAAAAAATAGTGTATACTATTAGGGTTTTAAATACAGAATGTTCCATCTTTATTACCCAAGCAATTAGGAAACTGGAAAAAGTGTTTCAAAATTGCTTGGATAATGGAGGTGGTCACATAAATAGGCTGTAAAAATATTAATTCCTAGTTCTTGTTTTGTTTTTGTTTGTTCGTTTGTTTGTTATCGTTGTATTAGTATATATAATCACATTAAATATATTTTTTTTATAACTTACTGAGGTATTTTTGTTGGTGACATTCCATGGGTAAAGCGATTTAAGTATCTGTGGATTGCGTTCACGTCCAACAGGGCTCCTTTGTTTTTAGTTGACATTTCATCATTTCATGGGTACCGCGATTTAAGTATGGCTGCATATCTGTGAAATCGTCATGTGTGGTAACTTTAAAGTGGAATAAGTCAAAAACTACTGTTCCGAATATAGACAAATTATATATTTTTAGAAAGGGGAAAACGAGGAGACTCCAAAAATGTCAAAAAATACAGGGTGTCCCGTTTAAAATAACAAATGGTGATTTAGTGATTTTGCGATCATCTCTTGTTTTTAAATTGCCGCCATATAAATCTTTAGGATATTCCCTATAATTTTCGTAGGAACTATTTCTTTGTATCTTGAAAAAATAAGCCTCTCAGGGGGTGGCAAATTATAAAAAATAACCCTGTACAGGGTGGTCGAAATTGGTCTGTTTTAACAGAGAAAACCTATTTCCTGACTAGATAGAGCAAAACTGACTTAGGTGTCATGGGCTCGATTTCTGAGAAATGTTTAATGGCAAAAACCGCCTGCCGATATTTTCACTGCCAACTGAGATATAGGGCGTTTTTCAATTTTCGGCCATTTTGAAAATTGTCCATAACTTTTTTATTTTGCGGAATATTAACATTCTGCAAAGACATTCTAAAGGCACTTTTTTATGTGCAATCCAGTGGCATACTCAGATTTTTTCTATAGTTGTCCGTTTTATCATAAATAGGCAAAACTTTTTTTTTTCAAATGGAAATCATAGTTGGCTATAAATTATAAAAAATGCTCGCGTTTAGCCCTTTTCAGTGATATAAAGTTGTAGGTACTTATTTTCAAAAATAACGAAAATATTAGGTGTTTTTGGTTTACATCGAAGTAGGCTTTGATTTGTGAAGACAATATCTCAATTATGTATTGTTAGGATTTATAGTTTGTTAGCAACTTAAACACAACTTTAAATAACACTAGCTAACGTTATTTTAATTATTTATTATTAATTTTTTTTATTTTTTTTTGTTTACATAGCAAAGTTGAACAAAATTAACAAACTAAACTACTATTTACAGCTACAAAAAAAATAAATGAAAATAAAAAATAATTATGAAAATCTAGGTATTTAGTTAGATAGGTTTCTGATAAATATATTTAGAGAAGTTGTTCAAATTGAGCCCCTCCCTGTTGAATACAAACTAAGCATCTTTTGCGTACCGAGTTGCAACTATTTATTAGTTCAACTGGGCTAATAGATGCAAAAGCTTGCCTAGTGGCCTCTTGCAATTCTTCTTTTGTGTGAAAGGTTCTTCCTTTAAATATCAAGTCCTTCAATCTTCCCCACAAAAAAAAATCTAAGGGAGTTAAGTCACAGGACCTAGCAGGCCAAGGTATGGGGCCCCACGTACCAATCCAATTTTCTCGAAATTCGAAGTTTAAAAGATCAGTTGTGATCCTTGCATTGTGCGGGGGACAACCATCTTGTTGATAGTAGATATTTCTGGCATCAGCTAAAGGTATGTCTTCCAACAAAGGGACAATATATGTGCGCAAAATATTTACATAATCATCTGCAGTTAAATTTCCATCGTAAAAATAAGGTCCCACAAATCTTCCTCGGAATATCTCCACCCATATATTGAATCCACACCGACCTTGCCGGTCTTGTTGCACAACTACGTGTGGATTTTCAGTGGACCAGTGATATGAATTATATCTATTAAATATACCAGAAGTATCTACTCTGGATTCATCACTCCAAATAATATTTAATGGAAAATTCTCATTCTCCATGAATTTTTGCTCATACCACTGACAAAATCTCAATCTTCTAGCGGCGTCCCCTTCACGGAGTTGATGAACTCTTCTCGTTCTGTACGGTTTGAATTTATGTTTTTTGAGTATTTTTAAAACGGTGGTCTTTGGAACATTCGTTATATTAGCCAATGTTCGAGAGGAGGTGCCAGGATGATCTAATACCTCACCAATTATATTTAGCTGCTGGATTTCCTTTTCTTCCTTTAGTTCATAATGTCTTGTTCTTAACTTTTTAAAACTTCCGTAATTTACTAAATTACTTTTTAATGTTTGATAAATTCGGTTATCCGGTTGACGTCGCTCGGGAAATGTATTAAAATATAATTCACTAGCTGCTTCAGGAACTTCGTTAGATAATATGTAACATTTTAACATATCATACTTTTCATAATTCTCAAACATATTTTGTCAGCTACTTAACACAACTTTATAAAGATAACACCAAAACGCAATAATTACACCAGACTACAGTAATCTGACAGCAATATATTCAAAATATTGAACGCGCGTCATTATTCCAAGGCCTACTTCGATGTAAACCAAAAACACCTAATATTTTCGTTATTTTTGAAAATAAGTACCTACAACTTTATATCACTGAAAAGGGCTAAACGCGAGCATTTTTTATAATTTATAGCCAACTATGATTTCCATTTGAAAAAAAAAAGTTTTGCCTATTTATGATAAAACGGACAACTATAGAAAAAATCTGAGTACGCCACTGGATTGCACATAAAAAAGTGCCTTTAGAATGTCTTTGCAGAATGTTAATATTCCGCAAAATAAAAAAGTTATGGACAATTTTCAAAATGGCCGAAAATTGAAAAACGCCCTATATCTCAGTTGGCAGTGAAAATATCGGCAGGCGGTTTTTGCCATTAAACATTTCTCAGAAATCGAGCCCATGACACCTAAGTCAGTTTTGCTCTATCTAGTCAGGAAATAGGTTTTCTCTGTTAAAACAGACCAATTTCGACCACCCGGTACATTGGAGAAACAAAACGCCCTCATAGTATAAGAGTCGAGGGTATTTTAATCATATTCAAAAGAAAGAGAAGGCAGAATCGGGCATAGTGGAACACGTGCGTCTGGTCAAACAGACACCGGCCCTTTAGCCTCCCGATTCATTTTTGTTTTAGGGTACTAGTACGCTCAAAACAAGCCAAATTTTTCAGCAACTTCGTGAGCGTGTTGTACTGCACCGATGTATACGATTCTTTTTGAAATGATCATCTGGTGACCGAGACCTTTTTTAACACCATTTTTTGTATTGTAAATTTATACAGGGTGCTTCAAAAAATCGGATCACGTTTCTGCTCAAACCTCTCGACGTAGGAAGCTGCATTTTCGCATACAAGTTGATAGTAGGATGTAGAAGCTACATATATTTACATATTGTAAAATTCCTTAAAAAATATACAGAGTGTTTCAAAAAATTGGCTCAATAATTAATCACGATTCTGCTCAAATTGCTTGACGTAAAAGGCTTTTCAAAATCAAATTTCAAGGAGATAAAACGGCCCCATAAATATTACAATATTTTTTATTTAAACTACGATTAGAACACGTACATCTTATTTTATTTTTTTAAAAATTTATACAGGGTGTTCCAAAAAATCCGAAATAATTTACAAAGAAAATTCTCCTAAGGCCCTGTTGACAAAAATTGAAAGAAAATGCGACAAAAAACGTGGTTTATAAAGAGGTATTTAAATAAGGCGATTTAAGTACCTCTTTATATCCCTTTCGGTATCGCTATAGGCGAACGAAGTCGCGGGTACCCGCTAGTTAAAATAGTTATTGTTGCAAAACCAAACTTCGTTTTTTGGAGAAAGTAATTGTAAAGAACATTCCAAAATCCATATCCAACCAAACAAGCTCCATGATTGACATTTTTCTTCAATTATATTTGTTGAATGGATTTAATGATAGCACGATGCATAAATGTTAAATGAATGAGGTGATATGAGATGAATGATTTGGTAGCCAATAGCCAATTTTGAAAAACTATCTAAAGGGTCGATTTTTCTACCCATGCACCCATAGCATTTGATTTTTCAATTATTCCGATAAAATTGGGAAGGTTGACAAAAATATCAATTTTTTAGACATTTAGACCTAGACGATAAATGGAAAAATTGTAAATTCTAAAATTGAATATTAAAAATAATTCAAACTTTCATTCTTACGTTTAAAAAAACGATGATTACTTGTTACTGTTAAATACTTCCCAAAGTTATCGACTCATTTAAAAGTCATAAAAAAACGGAAAATATTACACGTGGAATTGCATTCAAAGGTCATCAGGGTTCAAGCGTCACTTCAAACAGAACCAATTAGGGGAAATAACATGGACAATCAACATTTAACACCAAAGACTTACAATTATCTTTTTCCACGGATTAAGCTATTGTTAAATGAAAAAAATAGCGCAGTATTTTGTTACGTAAATATGTTCAAACAAATAATAAAAAATGGTTGGATTCAAAATTAAAGGATCCAATGATACAAGATTAAAATGTTCTACAGGGTGTCCCAAACTCGATTGTACCTTAGACGAAAATGGAAAAACCACAGGGACGATTTTATCTGTAGCTCTTTTTGAGATATTTACGTTTTAATAAAAAAAATGACGAAAATATTACACTAATTATAGAGAGATATTACAAGGATTACATCACTTATCGAATCAAAAGTTTTGGTAAGTTAAAGCACTTAAATGATTCTACAACATAAATGCCACAGTAAATTTTAAGTCATACAGGATGGTTTAAATATAGTATCGGGTTGGCAGAGTTACTTTTTATAATAACTTGGATATTTCGAATTGAATACTCTGTATATTTGTTTACTAACGCATTCTCTAAACATGCTCATTTTTCTAGTTATTCATATTTTAACGTGGGCACTTAGTGAATTTGATTAATTTTTTATAGTAAGATAAGCATCTCATATCATTTTTAAACATCATATAATCCGATGCACGGATATTGGGCTGCGACGTCTGAAGGGACACATCGCTTTGTATGTTGTTGTACTCGATATATTTGCCGGTTTACTCGACTCATCGTAACCTTTAATCATGAGCGGATTTATAACATCAGATCTGGAAGAATGTTGGATTTTGACCAAAGAAGGCGAACATTTTTTCAAAAGAGGAAATTTCTAAATTTATAAATGAAGCGCCTGACGAAATTTATCTCCATATTAAAATAGTACCTATATTAGAACCATATAAAGAAGAATTAACAAAAGTGTCATTGGATATGATCCAAGAAGACAAAGGAAATATTTTATTAATAAATATTCCAGACACAAAAAATTACCGTTCTAGAAGCTTTGTACTATCAGATGAAGCTGAAAGCGGAGAATATTTAAAATTGGTCGGAAAATATGCAATTTTAAGAAAGCCAGAAACCCCACATAGGCGTTTTTTTTTGTAAACTACAAGAAAGGAGCTTGCACAGTACAATGCATCGGAATAAACACCTTTGGAAAAATGCCATCAAATATTGCAGGTTATCTGAAACTCCGAAATCCTGAACTATATAGAGGCCACAATTTCCGACGTTCAGCCGCCACAATGCGTGCAGATTATAGAGATCGAATAGCCAATATCAAACGCCTCGGAGGTTGCAAATCTTCAACCGTGGCAGAAGGTTATTTAGAAAGTCTTCAAAAGAATCGATTCAATAAAAATTGACCTCTTCTAACCAACAAGTTACACTCTCGGCGACTGTTACAACAATAAGTACTTGTGAAAGAGAACTGGAAAATCCAAACCCAACCTACAAGTCCCCGAGTTCCTTGGAAAAAAATCTATCATCTGCAATTAATTTACAAAATGCTACTTACAGTAAATTGCACGTTTACTATCGTAAAAAGCAGTGTTATCCTGTGGGTCATACGATTTATCAACGACAAACTTATTGAGTTTGTTTTTCTTTTATTACGTGTAATCATATTCTCCGCATAAAATCCGGAATATGAATTAGATAGACCTATGATATTTTCATTCGAAAAAAGAATAAACATATAAATACCAGCAGTTGCAAAAATCTTTGAGCGATGTCACTTCAAAGTCAGATTGACAAGTCAGTGACAAAATGAGTAATAGAAAACAATTTTTGGGTTTTTTGCATCCACAAGCGAAACAAATGATATTAAATCTAATAAAATATTACGAAAATGAAAATTCACCGGCCAATATCCAGGAGACAGTAGCAAAAGCTCTGGGAATCGGTATAAGGACTGTGCAGAAAATTGTGTATGAAAAAAAGCATAATTTACTACCGAAGAAGATTAAGAAATGTACACGAAAAAAGCCAAAGACAGAAGATTTAAGTGACAATGTAAAAATGGATGTTCGTAATGCAATTTACGATTTATACACATCAAAAACTAATATAACCCTTCAAGTTTTAAAAGAAGCTTTAAAAAATCGAGGCATATTGGAAATTGGGGCTCAAGTTTCGTTTACCTGAAATTGGTTATAAGGAAAGTATCTAGTTTTACATATTCTAGGAGCTTTTCTAAATAACGGAAAATAAGATTTTTGCTGCGGAAATGCGTCATTTCCGTTCTGCACAGTTTAGTATACCTGAAATCAGTTACATGAAAACTTTGCATTGCATCTCATCCCAAACTCTTTCCCAAGCACGAAAATGTTAAAATGTGTCTGCGGAAATTTGTCATTTTCATTTTCTGCGGAAATTTTGTATAGTTTAGAATATCTAAAATCAGTTACACAAAAAAAAAACTTTGATTTACATTCTAAATTCTTCTACATTTTTTAAGTAACGAAAACGAAGGCATGATTGCGGATGGAGGCAAAATAATCGATGGCATTATTGCGGAATGCTCGTATATATTTGTTCGATTGCCTGACTCAAGAAAGGATCATCCTTCTTTGTTTATATTCCTTGAAGTTCTCAAAGATATGCAGACAGATACTTATATGAAACTTCGTGACTCAGACAAATTATTGAGATTATCTAAAAAAAATTTCGGGCTGTCACGTATACGGGTATAAAATGTCGCTGACAATACGATGCGTTCAGCCGTTATTTTTACATTCCGCAATCGTGCCCTCATTTCATTTTGTGAAAAACTGAATACTAATGTTTCGTCCGCAATCGTGCCGCGCCCTGGAAAAGCGCTCAAAATTTCCGTGAAAAATGTAAATGACAAATTTCCGCAGACAAATTTTTACATTTTTATCTTGAGGAAAAAGTTTAGAATATAAATCAAAGCTTCTTTTTTATGTAACTGATTTCAGGTAAACTAAACTATACAAAATTTTGTCGGAAAATTAAAACGACAAATTTCCGCAGTAACATTTTGGCATTTTGGTGCTTGGGAAAGCATTTGGGATGAGTTGCCAAGCAAAGTTTTCATGTAACTGATTTCAGGTATACTAAACTGTGTATGAAAATGAAAATAATGCGTTTCTGCAATAAATTTTTTCATTTTCGTTGTTAAGAAACACTTCTAGAAATTATTTCTTTTCCCTTTAAAGTATTTTTACCCCACCCAGCACCCCTATTCGCTCCAAGATCCCGCAAGCTTCTAAATTAAAAAAAAAAAAAGGGTGTACAGGGTGATCGCGTATAATGTTACCCCCCTTTAACTTTTTTGTTTCTCACTGTAGAAAAAAAAGTATTATATAAAAGTTTTAGAACTCACTGCATACTATTTGCACAACATATTTTTGTATATACAGGGTGTGTCATAAACAAATACCAAAGCAAAGTTACCTTTTTTTAAATGGAACACCCTGTATATTGTTGCATTTTTGGATTCTACAGGAAATTCTAAACACATTTCATGTATAATGTCCTATATCTAACATGAACCGTTTTCGACTTATTGCTGTTTGAAAATTAAATAATATGAGAAATAAGGTCGCGCAGGTCAAGATGTATTTTATGGTTTCCATGGATAACAATATTGTTAACTTGGTTAACTTCGTGACACAAGTTGTCAATTTTGATAAGCAGTAAGAATTCATATTCAAAAATGCCTTATTCGAAACAAGAAAAGCAGTTTATTTTAATGGCTTATATTAAAAATAATTATAATGTGAAAATGGCGCAACAAGAACTACGAAGAAATAATGCACGGATGAATGTTCCTTGTAAACAGACCATTAGAAGAATATTTATTAAATTTCAACGAGATTCAAACTTAGACAGAAAGAAAAGATGCATTCCA
The DNA here is from genome assembly GCA_030620095.1 of Kuschelorhynchus macadamiae. Taxonomy (NCBI): domain Eukaryota; kingdom Metazoa; phylum Arthropoda; class Insecta; order Coleoptera; family Curculionidae; genus Kuschelorhynchus; species Kuschelorhynchus macadamiae. The sequence goes on from JAUTXW010000584.1 coordinate 747,394, forward strand.
CAAGACGAGGATACCGAATTGAACATTTTACTGGCTATTCAAGAAAATCCGAATAAGTCAATTAGAACCATTTCAACCGACTTAAGGCAAATGCAAGATAAACCAAAAAATACATTATATGGAAAAATTCAAAAAACACTTAAATTAGCTGGCTTCAAACCTTTCAAAATTAGACTTACTCCAAAATTAACCGTCACACAAAGAGAGAAAAGAGTAGAATTTTGCCGTGAAATGCTGGGAATAATAAACCACAATAATAACTTTCTACAAACAATTCTTTGGACAGACGAGTCAACTTTTGCCACCAATGGAATGATAAACAGGAAGAATACGAGGCATTGGGCAACAGAAAATCCCCACAGTTACCGAGAATTCCAGTATCAGGGTCGTCAGTCTGTAAATGTATGGTGCGGCATACTTGACAATAAAATCATTGGGCCACATTTTTTTGAAGGTGTGTTAAATGGGAATATATATTTGCAATTTCTTCAAAATGAGTTAGCAGAGTTTCTGGATGATTTACCACTAGCACGTTTAAACCAACTTACGTTTCAGCAAGACGGCGCCCCGCCGCACAACATAGTTGAAGTAACGAACTATCTCACTCAAATATTTGGAAACTGGATCGGACGGAATGGTCCGATTAAATGGCCGCCTAATAGTCCGGACCTCACACCCTTAGATGCTTTCCTGTGGGGTACACTGAAAGATAGAATTAATGCAAACAACATAGAGAATCGTGAACACCTTAAACAACTCATAAGAAATGAAATTAATCTAATAAACACTAATTATGCTGAGTCGATCAGAAACTCCTTGGAAAAATTAAGAAGAACCTTAATAAGGTGTATTGAAGTTAATGGAGGACCAGTCGAACAACTCTATATTTAGTATAGCTACTTATATTTCTGCTTTCTAGTTCGTAGTTTTGCTTTGTGTTATTTAGTTTGTTTCATTACACATGTTTGACCTGCGCGACCTTATTTCTCATATTATTTAATTTTCAAACAGCAATAAGTCGAAAACGGTTCATGTTAGATATAGGACATTATACATGAAATGTGTTTAGAATTTCCTGTAGAATCCAAAAATGCAACAATATACAGGGTGTTCCATTTAAAAAAAGGTAACTTTGCTTTGGTATTTGTTTATGACACACCCTGTATGTACAAAAATATGTTGTGCAAATAGTATGCAGTGAGTTCTAAAACTTTTATATAATACTTTTTTTTCTACAGTGAGAAACAAAAAAGTTAAAGGGGGGTAACATTATACGCGATCACCTTGTACAATGGAAATGACGCATTTCCGCAGGAAAATTTTTCATTTCCGTTGTTAAGAAGGGCTTCTAGAAGGCAATCAAATATTTTTTTTCCAAATAACCCATTTCAGGTAAACAAAACTTGCCCCGAAATTGGGGTCCGGTAAACTATCTTGACAGACGATTTTTGATATTTTATTTTTTTTCCAGAAAGTACCCATTTGTAATATCACATTTCAAAAATAAAAATTGCAGGATATGCAAGATTTTTCCTAAAAAAATTAATTAAAAGTTACACTAGGTCACAATTTGACAGCCTTAAAACGAAAATTTTAGCAATGTTGCCAGATTTTAGATTTACCAATTTGTTAGAGGAAATGAAATGACCAATTGAAAATTATTTGGACAACAGAATTGTAATTATTTATCGTTATTATAAATATAGTTTTAATGAAGGTTTCATTGACGAACCTAACGTTAGCGGGACAGATCCACCTAACAATATAGTTTTTGTTACAGAAACATCCCGCTTTCAATATAGACCCGGAATTCGGTTGGCGCGCTATCGCGCGCTTTCTTTACAGAAATCCTAACCTAACCTAATCCGCATTTTTATTAATTATAAGTTTTGTTATAGAAAAAATTAGTTTTACGTGTATCATAACTTATAGGTATTTCTTTAATTATGAATATGGCAACGTCGCACATCAAATTAAAAACAAGCATGGCAATGGGAACAGTCGGAAAGATGTTTGAAATCAAAATTACCTTTGATTTGTATAATAATTACATCTTAAAGTATGCGAGTTGCCACATATAGCAAGTCAGCGTATCCAGTTTTTAAAGAAATACACGGAAAATGTTAATTCAAAATTTAGAAAAGTGGTATTTTTAGACGAGACTTGGATATTTTCTAATGGAAGTGGTTTGAAATCTTGGCAGGATAAGTCTGTAAAAAGTGTCAAGAGAAAAAAGGGATGTGGAACGGGAAAACGGTTCATCATTTTGCATGCAGGTTCTTCAACAGGACTTCTCCCAGGTGCAAGTTTACTGTTTTTTTTCAACATCCAAAAGTATGGACTACCGATAATATGAACTGTGAACTGTTTGAAAAGTGGTTAAAAGAACAACTGATTCCAAATTTAGATGCTCCATCTTTAATCATTCTGGACAATGCATCTTATCATTCAAGAATCTTAAATAAACAACCCACTTCATCCTGGAAGAAAAGTGATATTTATGACTGGCTAATAAAACAAAAACAAAATCCTTTACCCAATATGCTGAAACTAGAACTTCTTTTAATGGCAAAATCTATTAAAAAACCAACAATATATGCCGTAGATGAAATATTACGGGAAAATGGACATGAGGTTTTACGACTGCCGCCATACCATTGTCAGTTTAACGCAATAGAATTAATATGGGCCGGAGCAAAATCATATTACGAAAAACACGTGAACGATGGTCTTACATCAGATGAAGGGCAAATTGTTTGGCAAAATTCATTAAATTATATTACGCCGGAGTACTGGAAGAAATCTGTGGAACATACGAAGAAATTAATATGGGATTGGTGGAATCGAGAACGAGTTCTAGATGTCGAAGTAGCACCAATGGTCATTGCGCCATTTGAGGACGACTCAGAAGATGAAGACTTTTTAAGTGATGATGATATTTTTTAGTGAAATTTGAAGAAATCGGATTAGTAGTTTTTTAGCTATGCCGCGAACAGACAGACTGACGGATAGACATACATACAGACAGACGGAATTGAGAAAATATGTTTTCTGGCATCTAGCGACCTTTAAACGTAAAGATCTGAAAAAATCTTACGAAGGAAGTAATAACTAATTATCTTGTGTTTTTAACAAGAGTGTATAATATTTTTGCAAAATAAAATTTTTTTATTATCACAATACAAAAAAAAACAAGTTTTCTTTGCACAGGGGTGGCCCGCATTTAAATAAATAACACTGTATAAGTGGTGAGATTTTTAGGTCAAGCGGGGCTTATAGTTTTTGGTGATTGATAAAAAAAATCTCACTTTCATTAAGTGGCTGTATAAACAGAACATATCCTGATCGTTCCACTGATTCGAATCGCCTTCCGACTTTATTAAGGGTCTTGCTATTTTGTGTATTTTTGTTTTTGCCAACCAAAAAATTTTTAACCAAATACATATTTAGCGAATTTTCTTATTTAGTCCCTCGGCATTTAATATATAAAATAATCTTAATAATATTGCGTAATATAATAAAAAAAAACTATTTTCTTTTTCTCTGTATATTTGTAAATAGCCTATCGCGATTTAACAGCTCGATAAAAGAACCACAAAACATTTTGGTATTCACTGTGTTTTCTGATTTGATTCATAATGTTGGTGACCTTTGGACCCGCACGATAAGACCGCATTCGACTATATTCATGTTGTTAATAATAATTAATTTGAGATTATGTATTTGATATAAATAAACGATTCTTTTTAACTTTTGGGTTTTTCCGTAAAGTGACTTTTTCGCACGCGATTGATGGCAACTTTAGTTGCATGCGGAAAAGTGACACTTTCCGCACTTGCTAGGTAAACTACCATTTTACTATAAATTTAAGCATAAGTATACAGGATATTGAATTTGAAAAAGCTATCGGAAAAAGAAAATCTGCTGACCCGATACTACTTTTAAGCCACCCTGTATAAAAGAAAATTGTAATATGGCATTTATCTTGTAGGACCATATTAGTGCGTCAGCTTACCAACGTTTTATTTCTATAGATAATATAGTTTCAAAAATATCACGCTTTATTGGCTTCAGTTTTTTAATTAAATCGTATATATCTCAAACATGGTTGGAAATAATGATAGGTTTGTGTTATAAAAATGTTTAGAATTCACTTTTACTAATGTGGTGTCACATTTAAGTAAATAAAGTTTATTTTACTTTTACTCCAACCGAAAGCCCTGAAACAGTTCAAATATTTTGCCACAAACTTAAGCGGAAGTGCTGTTTCCATTTAAGGTACCATCGAATTTGAAGTACCTCTGATATGGATATTTTCGAATTTAACTTGATCACATATAAGCAAATCGCAGCATTCATGAGTCTGCGGAGTTAGTTTATTGATACTGACCGATAGGGATGTAGAACGAAAAACTTCTTGTACAACTGATCCTCGTTTATATTTTTTATTAAAATTTAAATTCTGCCAGGCCAAGAAAAAGCGTGAAAATTCCAGAGAATAAGCAAAATTAAAATGTTTATGTCAAAGTGTGATTTTTTTCGTTACGCACTCTTCACTTTTTATTGGCGTTTGGCATTTGAATGCAAATAAAAAGAAACATGCATATAATGAAAATTTGTTCTAAAATGAATGAAATGTTACTAAAATTATTCTAGTTAAATGGTAAATAAATGTATTATACAATTTCAGATTTTAAAAAAATCAAAGAGAATGTTATATTAGAACAAATTCTCTTTTAATTTCAAACTAAAGCTATGTAAACAGAAAATCTTGAGGATTTTGGACAAATATTTTTATTAATAAATTACAGTAAACAGAACAAGTTAAACGATACTTGTATAATCTCCCATGTGCGCTTGGTGAATGCAAGAAAAGAGATTGCTCAAAATATCTGACGTTATCTGGTAAAGAAGAATTATACTGGAATATACAGGGTGATTTATGAGGAAATGTCAATACTTCAGGTACATATTCAGGACCAAAAAATAAACATAAAAGTCTATATAAATAAGGGTGTTAAAGTTTTTATTTAATTTTCCTATTTTTTAAATAAAATCTATGATAATGTAAATAATGGAGTGAAAATTGATATACGGGGGTTTTTTGGTATGACAAATTCGAATCTAATATTAGTATTGCTCTTACTTGTAGAGGGCGCCACCTACATGTCTTTCTACTTCTTCGAACAATCATAACTTTTTGGTACAGTCTGGTATTACATTTTTGAGTAAAACAAATTATTCCCTTGCCATTTCTACGTCAAAAAGGTATACCCGTTAAAAGTGGATACGAGCAACCGTTTTCGAGATATTTGGATTTAAAACAGTTTCGGCGCATGTGATTTTTTTTATCAAATTCACATAAAGTATGCATGTATTGTAAAAAAATAGAAGTGTGCCTTGCCTGACAGAACAACTGCTGGTTGGTGTTCTCATCGTTTTTCCTGTTACTTGGCAATAGTAATGTCAGTTAATAATAAGATCAAATTTTGTCACTGTCAATTTCTGTTCATAACTTTTATTATTTGAAAATAATCATTTAAGAAACTTTAGATCTAAATACGTCATTATGCCTGTGATATTCTCGCATCGTGAATATGCAGATATGATATTCGTCTATGGCTTCTGCAGTGGGGTCGCAATTCAAGCAGTCGCGGAGTACCAGCGTCGTTTTCCAGATAGACGGGTGCCAGATAGAAAAGTTTTTCAACAAGTTTTCACTACTGCTGGAGAATCTGGGATATTTCCAAGTGCGAAAATTGTATCTGAAAGGGAGTCGGGACCCAACGTTGAAGTAGAAGAGGCTATACTCAATCCGTCGAAAATGATCCAAGCATAAGCACTAGGCGGATTGCAGATACTTATCAAATTACACAATCGTCTGCTTGGAGAAATCTTCACAGTAATTGTTTATACCCATTTCTTTTACAACGGGTTCAACATTTGCAGGAGGGTGATTTTGAGTTGAGAATGCAATTCTGTAACTGGATTAATGAAGATCGAAGGTTGTATAGGTATGTTTTGTTCACTGATGAAGCACAGTTCACGCGTGATGGTATAAATAATGTTCACAATTATGGTCCTATGAAAATCCTCACGCTACAGTAGAACATAATTTCCAACATAAATTTAGCGTTAATGTGTGGTGTGGAATGTTAAATGGTCATTTAATTGGTCCATTTATAATCGACGGTAGTCTTACAGGAGAAAAATATTTAAATTTTCTTGAAAATCACTTGCGAAATCTATTAGAAGATGTTCCCCTTAATGTAAGACAAAACATGTATTTACAGCATGATGGAGCCCCTGCACACTACAGTTTACTTGTAAGAGATTTTTTAAACCAAAACTTTCCAAACCGATGGATTGGTCGGGGAGGTCCGTTTAATCGGCCACCTAGATCGCCAGACCTTAATCCTTTGGATTATTGTCTTTGGGGATGGTTCAAATCACTGGTATATTCCACTAAAGTAAATACAAGAGAAGCATTATTGGATCGGATAACAAACGCAGCACAAACACTAAGAAATGCGCTCGAATGTATCCACAGAGCAACCCGAGCTATACACCATAGAGCTGACCCGTGCTTAGAAGCAAATGGTGGAATTTTTGAAAATTATAAAACGTAACCCAGATTTTATTAAAAACAACTTAATAATAACAATTTTAATAAAAATTAAATACCTTTTGTTTAGTTTATGTCTGAGGCACTGAATACACACCTCAAAAAAATGTGTTAGTCTTTCATTTCAAAGCTTTTGTGCCAAGATGCGTTTAAATTTGGACAAAATAACAAACTTTTAAAATTTTGCGATAAAAAATTACATGCGCCGAAATTGTTTTAAATCCAAATATCTCGAAAACGGTTACTCGTACGTTGCGTTTAACAGGTATACCCTTTTGACGTAGAAATGGCAAGGGAATAATTTGTTTTACTCAAAAATGTAATACAAGACTGTACCAAAAAGTTGTGATTGTTCGAAGGAGTAGAAAGACATGTAGGTGGCGCCCCCTACAAGTAAGAGCAATACTAATATTAGATTCGAATTTGTCATACCAAAAAACCCCCGTATATCAATTTTCACTCCATTATTTACATTATCATAGATTTTATTTAAAAAATAGGAAAATTAAACAAAAACTTTAACACCCTGTATCTCGAGAACTAAGGTCTTGCGGACACTTATTTATATAGACTTTTATGTTAATTTTTTGATCCTGAATATGTACCTGAAGTATTGATATTTCCTCATGAATCACCCTGTATACAGAAAAAAACTGTAATTTTAAAAATAAGTCAAATAAAATCATGCATGGAGGTTGGAGGACCAATGGTGAGAAAAATCGATAGTAACAGGCTATGAGGCAGTAGAAACTCCTTATCAAGGACAAAGACCAGAAATTAGGTTTATTAAAGAAGCACATTGACACTAGCCCTAAAGAGTTATGAAATAAAAGTTCTTTTGGTTTTTTCTATCTTTTAGAGATTCAATTATATGTTTTGATGCTCTATAAACACTTATACGAAATACAAATTTCTCAATTTTCTCCAGTATCCTCTACGTGCACATGGAACGAAATCATCAAAGAAGCCTATGCAATTATTTCAAAATATTATGTGATGGCATCCATAACAGTGAATTCACCAAGTAGATCCTAATTATTGTTAATGAAGATATTAAATGTTTTGAAACATAAAACGGGAATAACTTGATATTAAATATACGTCTGTGAAAATCTACACCAAAATATTTTTTTATGATTAAAATAATATTAACTAACTCACAGAGCCGTTCAACAAGGATAATTCGACTTACCGTAGATTTTGTTAAAAGAGCCAATATTCAAAAACATATTTACGCAATAATTTTTTTAATTATATCTTTATAGAACCCAAATAATAGTTATTATTGTAACTAGTGAAAAAAGTAAGTTTTTTCTGTCTCACGAGAGGAAGCCGAGTTGGACAACGTGTCAAGATGATCGCTTGTTAGTGGTTGCTAGAAGAATTTGTCTGTTGAAAGCTTCTCAAACGTAATCATATCTTTTAAAATCGGATTTTAATTAAAAAAAAAATGAGCAAAGAAGATATTCCATTGGATATAGAAAATGGTGCTGAAGAAGCTATAGCGGCCATACCTCCAGAAAAATCTAGAAATCTAGTCCCTTGAAGGGAGGTAGAAGAAGAACGTTGATGTTTCAGAAAAAATTCTACTTGTCTATTTCATGGAAAAAAATCAAAACACCAAAAAGCATCTACTCTAAACTAAAAATCAGATGGTTACAGACTTAAAGTAGAAAATATTTACTCAAGTTGAAACTGAAACATTTTTCGTTGAAGCAGATGACCACAAATACTTAATTTCTAAGGTTTCTCTGATTAATGGTGTTTTTGGTGCATGCAGAATACAGTGGTCACTGTTTTCGATGATCATCTGCATCTTTAAAAACGTTATAAACAAGAAACTATAATCAAAGTCAAAAGTCTCATACATATTTGATTAGAGTAAGTCTAATAATATGTCTAGGGTGACATGTTTCGTTCAACGGGCATCATCAGACCTAATTTTAAACACGAAAATAATAAATGTATATAAACATTTATACTTACATATACACCAAATAAAACTAAAGTAAATGTATATAAAACAAAACGTTGCAGACTTACAAACATAATAGACGTTAAGCAGGCAACATTGACTAGAACGAAAGGTTTCAGTTCTGAAAAAAAACTATAGAGGGCATTGACTTATATATCAGAATAGCAGAAGTTGGCTATGGAAAGATGAGCTGGCACTTTGTCCAGTTTCTCCAGAAATAAAAAGAAACAACGGCTGAATACTCTTGGTATTCTCAAAAAGAAGAAGAGAGACAATTATGACATAATGACAAGTTGACAATTGACAATCTAACAGCTGTTTGTATTAATCGATGTTATCTGAAAACTAAATGTGGTTCAAAACATCGTTAACGCAATTAAAAATGGGGCTTTTCTTAGCTTTCGTTATCTCCAATTTCTCAGGTAAGTCTATTTTTTTGCTGGCATTGGTGTAATAATTTAATATTTTTGGGGATGGAGAAATTGTGGTTTAAAGACAATAAGTGATTTGCAAAAGAAGTCTTGGTGTTGGAAATATCAGTCTCTTTTGCAAGTCGTGTGTTGTCTTCAGACCACAATTTCTCAGTCCCTGAAAATAGTAAATTATTACACCAATGCGATAAGAGCAGAAATTAGACTTATTTGAGAAATTGGAAATAGCCAAAGCCAAGAAAAGCCCCATTTTTAAGTACTAAACGATGTTTTTGAATCACATTTAGTTTTCAATAACATCGATTACTACAAACAGCTGTTAGATTGTCAGTTGTCAACTTGTCCTTATGTCATAATTGTCTTCTTCTTTTCGAGATTATCGACCACAATTGCCAAGACTATTCAGGCGTTGTTTCTTTTCATAACTGCCAGCTCATCTTTCCTTAGCTAATTTCTGCTCTTCTGTTCGGTTGAGTGGAAGAGCACTGCTCCCGTTTTTACGGTCGAACCTGAAGTATGCCTTTTGTTGTAAGGTTTTGCTTCTGCCTTAGTAATTAGTTATAATTTATACTTCTTACTTCTGTAATTGTACTGTGCAACAATAAAAACATTAAATAAACAAATAAGGAAGTCAATGTCCTCTATAGTATTTTTTCTGAACTGTTCTACCCTTTGTTCTTTATTTTATTTACTTTATTTTTATTAGTAGGTATAATTGTTTTATACTTTTACTAGTTCTTTTTAGGTCTGATGATACCTGTTGGGCGAAAACATGCCACCCTAGACATATTAGACTTAGCCTAATCAAATATATTTGAGACCTTTGAATTTGATTGTAGTTTTTTGTTTATAACGTTTTTAACTTTACTCTGGTGTCTGGAGTTATGAACACTTTCTTTGATCTGCATCTTTGTTAACAGATTCGGGAGCTGATGTATGTACGTTAAAGAGGCATGGTGGATAGAAGAGTAGTGCATTAGCTGAAGGGTATGTTGAACGTTTAGTGGAAGACAAGAAGAAAATTACTGCAAAAATAATGGGAAGAACAGAGCAGTTGTTATTAAACTAATTCATCTGGTTTAAAGATGTCAAATATTAGTAACTGTGTAATTAATATTTATAATAAATAGGCAGTTTTAACAATTACTAATGTTCTTTTTAGATTATTTCCTATAGAGTGAATGTGTGCGTAATAGGAATGCGATAAAAATTTTATCGCACTAGTGTGAAAAAGTGGGCCATTTTAACACTATCGAATATCGAAATGAGTGCATTAAACACTATTTTATAAAGATATGTTTGCATAATTTTTACTAAACATTATTATAGAGGAGTCTTATTAAACCTCTCATTGGCCATTGACGTCAGTCATCAGTTAACTCCGTAGAATCTCGGGGCTAATTTTGTGGAAGCCAAGAGATCAATGTACAATATGATGCAAAAAGATTCGGAGGAAGGCCGTAGAAAAAAGTTCATCATGTGCGATTTTAACGAAGGTTTTGGCTTTATCATGCATTTACTTTCATTTGTGAGTCATAAAGCGAGGAAGATGAAGCGTGTAATTACAGGAACGAGTTCAAGTCCAAGGTCTTTTGGGTTGACATGACAAGTATATCGAATAAACGCAATTCAGTCATTAACGAGTAATAAATGTCCAAAATCATTCAATTTCTCTTTTTTTTAATTAAAATCATTATCAATGAAACCATAATCCTTTTTAAATACTAATAAAATAACCAAAAGAAAAAAAGCTTTGACTTATTGACAACAGATTACCAGAACTGTCCTTCTATTTATAGCACACCAATTACTACTCACCGCATCCAGATTAATATCAGCTAAGGCATTTGGTACGCCATTGGGCATATCCGATGATAAACTGGAGGGGGCTAGCGTCGTTTCTTGCTTTTCGATGGAAATGGCGGCCGTTGCCACGTAGTTCGCGGCTGTGGAGGTGGCAGCGCCGTTTTGGGGTTTTGTGGCGTCCAGAAGAACCTTAAGTGAGGCAATTGCGTGGAGTTGAGTGGCCTTTTCATCCACTTTACCTAGAAAAAAAACATTACGGTTCAGATTATAAAATTACCACATGCACAAAAACGGATTAGGGGTAGTTGTTATTGTTAATCATAGCTAAATCTAGTGGATTAAACTTTTAACATTAACATTTTTGGAAACATACAACATGCTTAAAGATAAACAGAAAAATAAGAACTGTTAGACACTTAAATCAAAACCAGGAATATAAAAATAAATAGGGTTTTTGCTTCTTCAAAAAAATCAGAAAAATAATGATTTTTTTAAATCCTGCTGCAATAACCCTAATTTGCTTAGACCTTTTACACACCTTATAAGAATTCTTTCTCATATGTATTATCTTTCATCAATCTTTTTTGATTTTATCGAAAACTTCAACCTGTATTCTGACTCTTGTTCAAATGCTATTTCAAAAAATATATCAATTTTTATAGGCATATATTCTCCCATGACTTCAGGTTAATACCGCAGAATCTCTTATTTTTGTTATCCAAAGAGTGGCTGGTCGATTCAGATTTAAGAGCTCCTCATGGAAAAACAATGAATTTGATATTACTTACTTACTTACTTAACATTTTTTATTCCTTTGAGACGATTACAAAATTGTGTGGAATCCGTCAAAAAATTATTAAAAACATAAAATGTGTAAGTTAAAGTTCAAATATTATCACAAAAAAAAAGAGACAAACAAAATTACAATACTTATAACTAAAACAAACTATTTGATTGTTTAAATTCTTGAACACTGTAAGAACATGCCTCGACCAGTAAGTGTTTAAGGGAAGTTTTAAATGATTTTAAACTATTACATTCTTTTATTGATACGAGCAAGCTGTTATAGATCTCCAGATCATTTATTGAAGGTGATTTTTTACTATGACTTAACCTCGCAAAGGGAATATTAAAATTACTCATGGTTCTAGTGTGATACTGGTGAAAATCTTTATTTTTAGCAAGAATATCTCGATTCTTATATGTATAAATACACACCTCCAATATACAAATACCCGGAAGTGTTAAAATTTGTAAGTTCCTAAAAATAACCCTGCAAGAAGTCCCAGCGGTCACTCCAACAATACTTCTTATGATCTCCTTTTGCCATATAAACACATCGGCAGCTATGGTAGAATTACTCCAAAACATAACACCGTTTCTGAGTCGTGAATGGACCTCTCCAAAATATACGGAAAGCAGCTGAGACCGTTCCAACACATCTCGAAGGTTTTTTAACAGATATAGCAATGACGACAACTTTGTTTTGAGAGACGTGCCATAAGTTTTCCAGTCCAAAGCATTGTCGACTTTAAGTCCCAGGAAACTCACCTCAGAAGACTCCTCTAAAGCTCGCCCATCAATGTTGATTTGTTTTGCACAAGATGCAAATACAGAAAGTTCGTTTTTAAGCTATTTAAATAAAGATAGTTGCTACTAAACCATTTATCCAGTTCAAGCAAATTTCCGTTACAATATCCCTGGAGTGTATCGCTTTGTAGGTGCGACACAATTAGTGATGTGTCGCCAGCATAAATAGTCACCGCCGCCGCCCCAGTGAGACAAGATTCCAGGTCATTGACATAAAGAAGAAAGAGTACAGAACCCAATCTGCAGCCAATCCGCGGACACCATACACATCCAGCTTGTACATGAGACGGTCATGCACCACGCAGTAGAATGCCCTGCTAGAGTCGCAAAACACCCCAAAAGGACACTCACCCTTCTCCAAGCAGTCCAGTATCCGAGCATAAAAATCCGACACTGCAGTCTCGGTTAACCTACCAAACCGGAAACCGTGCTGATTTGTGTTTAACTATGCATTCAGTCACCCGTTTAAGCAAATAACAAGAAATTCCGTCAGGACTCGCCGATTTTTTATTTTATAATTTTGAATTAATTATTTGTCTAACTTCATACTTCGCAAAAAAGTATTCATTTTTTGACGGTACCTATATTGTTCTTAATAACAGGTAAAGAAATAGAGGTGGGAAAAGGACATTATCAAAATTGAGAGATTTTTGACTCTGGTTTAGCTGATGGAAGCACAATCATAATTTTCGACCTTCGAGGCGTCATATTCATACGATAACTGTCGAAAAAAATAATATTGGAGCCTTTTAATATTAGACATGATCAGATCATGACTCTATTTGTCTTCAAATTTCAGTGAAACTTGAGAAAGTCTTGAAATGACAAGAAGACCTTCAACATAGACTAGAATAAAAATGTCCAATCCATATAGATTCCACAGCATACAAGAGTCCCAAACTTTCAATTTTTAATCATCAATATTGCAAACATAAATGACATTAGATATAAAATTCAAAAAGACGTTGTTATCAAACTATTGTTTAATATTAGTCATTACACATCCAAAAAATCTCTTAATCTAACTAATAAAACGTGCATGCATATGTCAAAATATGTTCGGTGGCAAACGAAATACATACTAGGTATAGTATATTATTTACACTGGCTACAAATAAAATTACAGAATCATTTCTTACAGGATCTAAATTACAACCCTACACTCTCCAGGTGGGACTCATTTTGCTTTAAGTATCCTCATTCGAGATGTACCCCATAAGGATTTTTGTAATTATCCTGAACTGCTTCCTAATTCGTCGAATCGAAGGTTTCGTGAGTTTATGGTAGAATTTCCTATAATGTTTTTACCGTGAACCAGGGCCTATTTATTATTCTATTCTATAGAATGACTCACTTTCTAACACCTAACTACTTTCAGAACCACCTCTTAGTTAATAAGGTTTTGTTATTACTGATTTTCTGCATTGTCCAGTCTACATACCAAGGTCCATGATGTCAAAATTAGGAATGTATTTGCTTCAAAAATTGTTCTTTCACTAAACATGAGCCTTCCTCGAAAGTGTATCGGTTCAACGTAGTACTTTAAATGATAAATTAAGACACCAATAATGCAGCTGGAACAGGAAAACGTGAAAAGGAGATAATTACTTTTTTCTAGAGGTATGTAGGTATTCTTTTAATTACTTCCCTTCCAAATTACTAGCAGCTAGGTTTGTTCCTGATCATAGATTACTAAGAGCCTTAACATGCTGTTGTACTGGGTGTTCCATTTTGAGTACTTTTGCGGGGTATCTCCGTTATTTTTATATATAGAAAGTTGAGGTTTTCGCGACACTGTGCTACTTTTTCGTAAAACTAAAGTTGCCGTTAACAAAATTTTCATAGCCCTTTTAGTTTTTCAGATACAGAGCTAAAGTGAAAATGTTGCATTTTCAGGCACCCCTCATATCTCAACTATCAGATAACTTATCAAAAATGTGAAAACTGTTTGGCAGCGTATGAAAATTATAAAAAATGTGAGAGAGAGAGAGAGAGATATAGTTTAAAGAGACGTCAGCCTAAGGACTTTTTAGTCTCTAGTCAAGTGAGATTTGATTTTATTTTATATTTTGTAGCTTTGAGATAATTAATTATATTTGGCTGAGTTTTCGTATGTTAGTTTGTTTTTTAAGTTACCAGTTAGTTTGTGTTGTGTAAGCATAGGGTTGTAATACGGATATTCACTCGAAATGTGTTGTATAGATATTTGTACATTACATATATTGCATCTTGAAGGTTGGCCTTTTTCAATCAAGTGTATACGTGTGAGATTGGTGTGTCCTATTCGTAGTCTAGTTATAGTTTTAATGATTTTGCGTGGAAGATTGGGTAAAGGTTTTTTATTATGGAAGATTTGTTTTATATGCCAGAGCTTATTATCTTCTTCGAAGAGGTTCCATTCAAGTTGTATTAGTTGTTGCGATATGTTCTTTGAGCATACATATAGATCTCTGTGCCAAAAGGAGTTATTGATTCTTGAGCCTGTGTTAGAGTTATCGTTAGCAAGGAAGTCTGCCTTTTCGTTACCCGGGATGCCAATATGGCTTGGTACCCAAATGAAGGATAGGTATTTCCCCTGTATATATATTCTTTCAATTTTGTTTTGTGTTTCCAAAGCTAATGGGTGTGTTAGGGATAGTGACTTTAGCATTTTAAGTGAGTTGAGGGAATCGGTTACAATTGCCCAATTTGTATTAGGAAATTGAATAACATGGGTACGTGCTTTGGAGATAGCTAAGAGTTCCGCTGATAGGATAACAGTTGATCTGTCCAAGAGAAAGAATGCCTCTCTGAATGGGCTGGAGAAGGCAGCTGTGGTGCGAGTTTCGGTCTTGGATCCATCTGTGTAAACGAGGTTGTGGTGCATGTATTTATTATTTTGGAGATCTTTTTGGGTTGATATGATTTTTATCAAACATGAGAAGAGAGGTGTCAATAGGAATGATAGGTCTATTCCACGGGGGGAATGGATTTATATCTGATATGTATGCGGGTAAAGATTTAATATTTAGGCTACGAGAGATATCGATGTATCTAATGTTTGCTCCTTTATTCCATTTTTTGGCGGGAAGGGTGAGTGGAACTCGACCTGGAAAAAAGTCCCTGTAGTGCTGAATGTACTGACGAAATCTTAATTTATCTGCGTATTTCATCATCAGAAAATCTCGTCGATGTGCTAATGATGGACATTCAGATTCACAGTACAGGCTTAGGACTGGGCTTGTTCTAAATGCTCCAAGAATCAATCTTAAGGGTGGTAATGCTGGCTGAAGCATAAGCGATACATCCGTAGTCTATTTTAGAGAGTATACACGCCTTGTATATATTTAATAGAGGGTTTCTATAAGAGCTCCACTTTTTTCCGGATACCATGCGTAGTATATTTAAATCAGATAGACATTTTGTTCTTAGTACATCGATATGAGCTTTCCAGTTTAGGCTGGAATCAAATGTTAGTTCCAGGAACTTTACTGTAGGAGTGGAGGGTATGTCGGCATCGTTTATTGTGAGATAAATCGTTTTGGTGCAGTTACGTTTGCGGCAAAAATGGACAGCAGATGATTCAGAGACTTGAAATAATAAATCTAGTTGAGAGGCCCAATGTGGAAGGGTATTGAGGCAGCGTTGCAGCATATTTTCGCTCAGATTTTGGTAAGAAGACGGTATATATATATATATATATATATATATATATATATATATATATAAATAATAAGTTTATGTGTTGTTTTATTGAGTCAACTGCAATTATGAAAAGTGTAGGACTAAGAACTGATCGTTGTGGAACACCAGTTGAATGAGGATGAGAAGGGGATAAAATGCCATTTATTCTTACTCGAAACGATCTGTTTGTCAAGAAATCATGTAAAAAACCTTTGATTTCCCATTTTTCCAATACATTCAAAATAGATGATCATCGTGTCAAGAGCATTTGATAAGTCTAGAAAGACTGATGTAGTGTGTTTATTTACGCTAAATGATTTGTGAATGTCAATGTTAAAGCCAATGAGGTGGTCGATAGTGGAGCGATCTTTCTGAAAGCCTAGTTGTTCACTGATGAGTAGCCTCTTTTTGTGAAGTAACCATGAAACACGAAAATTTACCATTCTTTCTAGAATTTTACATAAATGACTCGTAAGAGCTGTTGGTCGGTACCCTTCAATTTTGTGTCGGGTTTTGGACGGTTTATGAATAGGTATAAGAATAGAATGTTTTTTTGAAAAAATGTATGTTTTATACATGTATTATCGTTATAACTTTTTGGTTGCTAAATATACAGAAAGAAGATAACCGTTTTTTAAGATATTTGCTCCTTTAAAAGCAAATTTAGTTGAGCACGGATCATTTGTTTATCCGCGTCCTAAAACAAACAACAAAGAGGACAGGGAAAGAAAAAAGATAGATGTTTTGGGATATATAGAAGCAACACCTTCGTCCTCATGTAGAAAAATTGAGAAGGAAATTGGTGTGCCAAAAACTGACGGTCAGAGGATCTTGAAGAAATATAAGTATCATCCATTCAAATTTAATATAGTGCAACATTTGCATCTCGGCGATGCCGAGCGCCGAGCACTGTTTTGCCAGTGGAGTTTGCAACAAATCGATGCTAACGATTCATTTGGCAGACTTGTTATCTAGCTAGACGAATGCTTTTTTTCAACAGCGGTAATTTTAAATCGTCACAATACCAGAAACTGGCATACTGAAAATCAGCATTTAATATTTGAAAGGGCACAACAAGCAGTTGGGGTGTCATGTTTTATTTTGGGTAGACATACAGTTTATAGGATTTTTCAAGGAGGTCTTACAGCACGTAGATACCTAGAAATCTTTGAGGAAGTTATTCCAGTACTGCTCGAAAATATTCCATAAGCCCAATATAATGTTGTTTACCTACAGCAAGATGATGCCCCAAGTCACAATTCTAGGCTCTTAAGGGAATGTCTTGATAATAACTTTCCTCAAAGATGGATAGGTACCAACAGACCTGTTAGATGTGTTTCTTTATGGGTCTATATACAAAATGAAGTATATAAAACACGATATGACGGCATAGCAGAACTTCGAGAGGCAATTCGTTTAGCCTTTCGAAATCTGTGAATGGAACCAATGGTTCTTTTTAACGCTATTCAAAGAATTACAAAAATGTGCAATTTTTGCATTAGAGAAAATGGTCGTCAATTTAAACATCACTTTTAAAAATTTGTTTTTTCTTTTCTTTAATAATGTTTTTTTATGCATTTAATTTCAGAAAATTGTCATTTATTTGCGTGTTTCTGAGAAAAAGTGCATACTATTATATATTTTTGAACAGGTAAAAAAAGAAAAATTGTATAGTCTATAAATATACAGGGTGTTCCATTTAAAAAAATAAAGAAGGGTCCGATAACTTTTTGACCTGACCCTGTATACTAATTTCGAAGGCGGAATTGAGTTATACGGGAAAAGTTATATAAGAAACAGTTTTCACATAGCCTCGTATCTTAAAACCTAAAAGGGCTATGGAAATTTTGCTAAAGGTATCTTTAGTTTTACAAAAAACTAGCGAAAACCTCAACTTTCTATCTATAAAAATAACGAAGATACCCCGCAAAAGTACTCAAAATGGGACACCTTGCACTTCCAGTGTTCAGTTTTATAGTACAATGGTCTGATTATTGCTAGAGTTGTTTCCGACTTCCACATAATATTTTCAACAAGATTATTCCAGGTTCTTATGGAATAAACAGATATAGATATTTCACCATTTCTGAGAGTGAAATCAGTTTCAAAAGTTAAAGGAGCTCTCTTCCAGTAGTGTTAAATTTGCTCCGAGTCATTATTAATACAGTCATTCGGGGTATCTTTGGACCACTAAGCACGCATTTTAGTTTATTTTGTAGTTAATTTAGGCGGGCAGCTGCATTTTTAAATTAAATAGTGGTAGGAAATAACCAAGTAAACTAAATTTCAAACATGATATACATATATTTCACCTGTAAAGGACTTTTTTTATTTTTTTAAGGGTAGGCCAAAGTTGCATCGTAAGATATTTTAGATGATTTTGTTATTAGGCTAACTTTGTTCCATTACCGAGTGATAGGGAAAATATATAAGTTAAATAAAACGATTTATTTCCTATAAAATTTAACATTTTATGCCATATTATTACTTATGTAATAATGGATATAAATAGTCCCCTAAATTTTAAATAAGGTTTATAAAAACTTTTTTTTGGTTTTTGGGTAGTTTAAATTAAATAAAACAAAATTTCCAAATATATCAAGTTTTGTTATACAAAAATAATACATAAGTGAAACAAACTCGACCACTATAAAAATACAAATATAGCCTATAACTACATTTTATATATTAGCCCATTTTTCTAAAAGAAAGGCGTCCTTTACGTTATAGGTTCCTCTGTTAGTATGGGGTGATATATCATGACTCTCAATTATTTTTATGACATCTTTTTCTTCATAAAATATCTCGTCTTTTTTTTGTGGCGACTTCCACTTCTTTCCAAGTCTTTCCATTGCATTCACTTTATAAGTAACGCCACCAGTTTCATTCTCATTTATCTCAGTCATAATTCCTGGAGAGTATTTCTTGTCATACTTACAATGACATAGTCGTTCAATTGATATTTTGTTTTTTGGATGTAAGTCAGTCTCCACTACAACATATTCTTCTACAATGGATCCCGAAGGCACCGCTTCATCGAGTGGTTTAGGTTCAATTATGACAGGCATTTCCAAATTTTGTTTTTCATTTGTTTCGACTTCTACTACATTCTGCATTTCAGGAATACTATCAGAATTATTTGATAAAGATAAATCCACACTTGTGCCACTGTCCGAATCAAGATCATAAATGCTTTTTTTAGAAACTTTTCTTTTCTTTTTCGGTGGATTTTTTTGGGTTGCAGGAGGTAACTTTTTCTTTTGTTTGTTTTTTTCTTTTTTACTCATTGCTTCTTCCTTGTTCTTAAAATATTCTGCTACTTCTTCCGCCGATATACTCTTACCAGGCAGGACTGGAAGTTAAAATTTTGTGGTGTAGACAGTTTAGATGATCGTAGGTTTTCTAAATAAATTTTAAATGGTTCACCCACAGATTCTTCAACGTTGTTAGGCTTGGTATAATTTGGAAGCTTTAGTAGAACCCTTTCTCTTGAGAGTGGGAATATTCCAGTTGCTTTAAAGCCAGCAATGAGATTATCTCATATTTTATGTTCTATCTGTTTTAAGGTCTCATTTAACAATTGGGCAAAACGATTGTTTGGAAGTGCAACCGCCTTTTTTCCTTGAGCTGATGATCTCCACTGCAGTAACACTGATCGCCAAACATCTTTAAGGGGCCTAATATTGTTTTGCTCACATAATTTTAAGGTTTTTATAGTTACATGTGAACTAAGGTTATCTCCGATGACAACTTTTTTTCCTTCCTTTTTATTTAATAGGGGTAACAGGTGATTCTCAAACCAGTCGTCAAATATTTCTCCATCTATCCATCCACTTTTTGAAACATTAAGCCTGGAACCCGGAGGAGCTTTGTACATCCAGTCGGACCACTTATTTTTACCCTTCAAAATGATGTAAGGTGGCAGCAATTCTCCTAATGCACTACCACAAAACATTACTGTGAAAAAAAAATAAAACTTTTTTCTTTTGACGCTGATCGTGAAAACCAGACTCATCAAAATTAAATATATTTTCAGAGAGTACATCCACCAATTCTTGCTCAAGGTATTCAAAAAATTTATTTATATTTGCTTCGTCTACTTGAGCTCGTTTTCGGGAAATATTGGCAGCAAAGGTCTGTTTAATTATTTGATGTCTTTCAAGGAACAACTTTCCTCATTCCCATCCTGGTTTGTTATTGGTAAAAGTTGGTATACTCCGTTCAGTATCATCCAAGTAACTTTTTATTATACAAGCAACATCATAAAGAGTAAATGCGAGACCCTGCTGACTGATGGCCAGAATGTGGCTAACAATTATTTCTTCTTCCTCCTTGGTGAGTGCGGTTAGACGCCCTACTTCTTTTTTGTGTTTTCCTTTTAGTTTGTTTTTAAGAGTGGATCGTGGTATGTTATAAACTTTTGCAGCCTCTCGTTGACCTAGAACACCAGTTCTTATTTTTTCATGGGCTTCTTGAAGCTTCTCGGCTGTATAATTCGATTTGGTACCATAGCGACGTATTCCAGGTAACGTGGTAACTTTTTTTAGAGGCATTATAGAACCTAAAACAAAAATATATATGCTTAGAATGTCATAAAAATAAATCAAAATTCAACGCAGGTAACATTGGCCCAGGCCAGGGTAACATTGGCCCGGGCCAAAGTTACCCAGAAATTTAAGCTAGGTTGATAACGTTTTAAAATATAGCATTATTTACATAAAAACTCAACGATCTTGTTAAAAAAAAGATTACCTATTTTAAAAAAACATCTATGTATATGATTTACATTATTACTTACCCTTTTTTCTGCATAAAACCAAAAAATCAAATTACATTAAGAGCTTCTTGAATGCGCAAAAATATCCCCACAAATCTAAACGTAAATGACAGAACGCGGCCAACTTAGTTTTATCTGTTGTATACTAGATGGCAGCACATAAATTAAATTTGTATTTAAAGTTAAAAATGTGGAACTTTGAATGAAAATAAATTAGAGAAACCTTATTTAACAAATATTTACTTGTCGGGCCAATGATACTCGGATGGGCAAAGTTACCCCTATTAATTGTAATTTGCATAATTCGGGTCAAATGACTGCCATTATTGTACTAGAATTCTGATTTTTAAGCGCTAAATACTATCGGTGACATGCCAGATGCGGATAAAAAAATTCAAGTTCATAAAATTCAATTCTGTAGTCAACACCATAGTTTGTATTTCTTCAAGAGTTGGTTGCAGTGAAGTCGTGATACGCGTACATTCGAAGAACTGTAAAGTTGAGGGCTGTCCGCGTCGTTTTGATTTGTGCGTTTTTAATTATTATTGTATTTGTTATCTGGCATTCGCATTCAATGTAATACCTGGATTACTGTTTTATAAAAAACCAGTAAAAGCCAGTGGAAGAATAGGATTTCACATACACTTACGGTGGTTTTTACAAGAGTAGATGTTTTATGTTACAGGTACTGGCAGATTAATGTAAGTCAAAAACAAAATAATATTTGGTTTTATTATTTTTTAATAAAGAAATAATCAATAACAAATACTTATTTATTACATATCTTTTAAAATAAATGATAAATGACAATAATTTTTTAATATTGACCTACAGTTATAGTTAAATTAAGAAACGCGCCAGCCGATCACGAGTGATTTATCATTTTGTTTTATTTGACCCAGCCTACTTCGAAATATGTTAATGTTCGTCGCACGTTGCAACCGAGGAATATAATAGGAATAGGAATTACATTATTAATAACATTCTAAATTATTTTATTTTTATATATAATATTGGTTATTTTTCTAACAGACACGTATACTGTCATTTGTTTTCACGCCTACTTTCTCCGGTTGTTAAATGTGTTTTCATAGGGGGTTGTGGGAAAAATATTATACATATTAGATTATGTAAGAATGTCTAAGGGAGTAGCGACCAGGAGGCGATCAATAAAAATGTAAATGCAAGGTATCTCCGTTATTTGCAAATATTTAGAGTTGAGGTTTTCGCGACACCTTGCCACTTTTTTGTCAAACTCAAACTGCCGTAATCAGATTTTCCATAGCCCGCCTCGTTTCGGAGATACAGGGCCAAATTGAAAAAATTGCATTTTGGGACACCCCTCGTATCTCGGTTATCTTTTAACGTATCGAAAAGGTAAAAACTGGCTCTTATAGAGTTTTTTACGTAGAATCCAGTGGCGTGGACAGATTTTTACTCGGGTCCCAAAGTCACGTTTTTTTTAAATGGGACACCCTGTATATTTTTATGTAGCCCTATTCGTCTTATTATGAGCTTTTCAAAAATATATAGTTATCTATACTTATTTTAAAAATAAGGCTACAGTTTAAGTTTTTAAGAACATATTAAGTATATCTATTTTTCGTAATTAGCCATGTTCAAAAGAACTGCTCAAACTGATTTCCATTTTCTCTTAGACATCTCTCACACACTCTTGCAATTTTACCCAGTGCATTTGAAATGACTACAGTGCGTGCTTGTATTTGCAAAAATGCCTGCTCAGTGGTATTACGCAGGTCTTGAACTGTGTTATGTCGGATACGAAAAATTAAATTTTTTAGGTGACCCCATAAAAAGACGTATATATATATAATATGGACAGGTCAGGCGACCTAGGAGGCCATCGGAAAGGTCCGTGCGTTCCAATCCAGCGTTCGGGGAAGTTCTCTTCTAAATACCGCCTCACACTATGGGAGTTATGTGCTGGAGCTCCGTCTTGTTGGAAATATATTTGTGTGCTAAAGGGACATCTTCTATGATTTCTGGCAATATATTTTGCAATATTTCAAGGTAGCGATTAGTAGTGAGACCTCCTTCAAAAATATGATATTTTATTTTGGTTCCTAGTACGAAACAAGCGACATTAAAGCCAAATCTTCCTTGTTGCTCGCGTGGAAATATCAAATCGTATCTCGTCTCATATTGTGCCTATTAAATATTCCAGCACTACTTATATACGATACGTTGGACCATATAACCGCCCTTCCAAAATTTTGGTTGGTATTAATTTTTTGTAAATACCACTTGCAAAAATCAATACGTCGTTCTGCATCTCCAGGATGTAGATTTTGCACAACTCTGACTTTATAAGGTTTATACTTATGTTTCTTTAAAATCGTTTGAACCCGAGACTTGATTACACCCACTTCATTCTCTATTTTTCTACAGGACGTTACAGGCGTTACATTTAAACTTGCTAAGACGTTAATTTCATCAGCCTCACGATTCTCTTTGTTATATTTCTTTGATCTGGGCTTTTTGAAAGAGCCAAAATTTATTAAATTCGATTTCAGCCTATAGAATATTCATTTATTTGGCTGCCTTCTTCACGGATATCTATATAATACAAGTTTAAGTTTTGAAAAAGATTGCAATAATAATTATGAAAATAAAACATTACCTAATGAAATAAAGCTCAGAAACAGCTTTTATATTTTCATGACTCTCTATGAAACAGGTCAGCATATCATATTGCTCAAAGTTTTCAAATAATTGATTTGCAGCCATTTGTTAAAAAGTAATAATCTGAGCGACTAATTTAACACGTCTATTAGTATTAACATCAAAACTTCATTTACTTTATGACAAAGCAGTGACAAAGCCATTTTTGAAAATCAGTCCATGGCTTACTATGAAAAATATAGATAGATATTATTACAAACCTAAATTGCAGCCTATTTTTTTAAAATAAGTATAGATAACCATATATTTTTGAAAAGCTCATAATAAGACGAATAGGACTCCGTAAAAATATACAGGGTGTCCTATTCAAAAAAACGTGACTTTGGCTCACGTATCAAAAACGACGGCCCCGAATAAAAATCTGTCTACGCCACTCGATTCTACGTAAAAAACTCTATAAGAGCCAGTTTTTACCTTTTCGATACGTTAAAAGATAACCGAGATACGAGGGGTGTTCTAAAATGAAACTTTTTCAATTTGGAAAATCTGATTACGGCAGCTCGAGTTTGACAAAAAAGTGGCACGGTGTTGCGAAAACCTCAAACCTAAATATTTGCAAATAACGGAGATACCTTGCATTTACAACCAAAATTGGACACCCTGTACAGACAATCATTCAGATATTTAAATAAAATCTATAACACAATTATGTTTACGTTCTCACTTTCGTCAAGCTTTAAAAAGATGAGATATCTAACCATCATTACTTGATCATTCAATAATTTATTATTCATCTTTATATATTTTGAAATATTTTATTTCACGCCTGAAAATGCATCATTACTCGGCAAAAGAATTAAATTAAAACATTATATAATAGCTATTTCGTATACGTTCCACCACTAATTACATAAATGAGTAACGATTATAACGATAGTAATCAAAGTAACGAACACACCTTCATATTCTATTAATAAATTTTAGTTTTCAATATCTATAAAGTCAAAAATATCAAAAAAAGATAAGTGTATTGCCAAGGCTATAAACTAAAATGTCGACTCCAAAATCCGTATCAATTTCAAGAGGCAAGTTTCCCTCTAATACATTTTCCGTGACGCCATCATGGCACCCCCAGTCCCGTTTGAGCGTGAATATTGCAGACTATAATATATTGTTAATTAATTTTGAATTTATGGCATCCCTTCAGTTTACTACAAATACTGGGCTAACATTCCTTGGATAAGAGCCAGAATACTGTGAGCACTAAACATATATTTCGCTTGGTTTGGTTGCATTCGTTTATTAAAAAATTCCAAGGGACATTTTAAGCTTTTCTATAAACTTTCTAGCGCTTTGATGTTAAGTTTATGCTTGGTTGATTGTAATATATTACTAAGAGCTTGTAATGTTAATTTTTGCACTGACGATAAAACATTTTGATCTATGATAAATATGTTTTACACTTGACTATATCAAGCCGCAGCTGTTTGATACCTTCAAATGATCAATCAGCAAAATAAGGCAACATATTTATTTTTTAATACAATAATTAAGATAAGAAAGATAAGTGTGTTTTGATCTTGTGGAGTGAAAATCCCTAAAGATACTTTGTGCAATCTCAGTCGAAACGTCGGAAAGTAGTTCCAGTTTGACATGGTCTAAAACCAAGAACCATGATTTTTAACATATTTTCTTCTAATTAGTCGTTTCATCCAACATCCAGTTAATCATCATGTTTCCTCAGATGTGTTTAATTAAGTTACTTTTATATAAAATTTGTTATTTAATTCAAAAACCTAAAAAAATGTTTTTTACTGACACATATTATTTGTGACAGGATCCAGCATTAATGTAAAAAAATCTTTAGTAGGAAAGTATGCTACTTTGACACACTAATGACAGAACCTGTATATAGGCCACTCTAGAACTATTTGTGTCCCCAACTGCCCCCCCCCCAAAATGAATTTTCTGTCTACGTCCGTGAAGTTAAGGTGACCTGTGCCTGGATAAACAGTGTTATTGGTATGGCAACAGTAACAAAAAGTCAGATATTATCAAAATGCGATATCTTAGAGAAGTAGAAGTTACTGTTCCTTTAATTGAAAATGGTGCTGCAATCCAGTATGTCGCAAGAAACTGTAATATTAGCTCATCGGTATAGAGATAAAAGTCTCTACAAAAGATTTCATACTTGCGTAATCGAATCTCAAAAGCTAAAGATCAAATGTCCTCAGGACGACTCAGACAATTGGGTATTCAACCTTAGTTCGATAAAATGATTTTATTATTTGTACTGTCGCGTTTTTGGCTAATAATCATATCTAGCCAAAAAGTAGCTCGGATAATTTTGTTTTGATCATTGCACATTAAATTTAAACTCAGCATCTTTTTTCCTTCAAACGCAATGCTTTTGACGTCAAAAGTCATTCGTGTTTTCGTTAATTCGATGTTATGTAGATTCGAAAAATGGCAACAAATGAAAAAAATTAGTGTTTAAAATAAATCAAAATTTTGTGCGAATTTTTGGGCCCGCGGTATAGAGTATTTTGAATAAAATGCTTTTATCTAGACAAACAATTAGTGGTTTTGTAAATCAAAATACAAGAATTCTAACCACACTGCATCACAACTTGTTACGTTCTGGACGCGCGTCTCGCTAACCAAGTTAGCATCATCAGCAGATGATATAAACTAAAGAAACTTATCTTAATCGAGACTATTTATAGGTAAATGTAGTCACACTTGGTTGCACTCGACTGCACCGTTGTCAAGTAAGTAATAGAGGGGACTATAGGGAACAGGTTCTCTGTCTTTATTTAGTGCTTACCACATTTAACTATTTCTATACTCTCAAATGCATCCAATAATCTATTATTAGATACATTTTTAATTAACTTAAGATTATTTATTTCTATTTGTACTTAAATATGTCAGGTGTTCTTTAAAACGAGTGTTTATGGAGCGTTTAGTTTGCCCAACATATTTTAGATCGCAGTCATTACAGCTAATTTCATAGATGCCACTCCTCTCCTTCAAGTCGACTTTATCTTTAGGGGTTCCAAGGAGATTTTTTCACTGTTCTCCGTTTTGTAGGCTACCCTAAAACCTACGTTTTTACTTTTTCTAAACTTCTCGTATATCTGGGATCATATGGGATTACTATGAACTTATTGGGAGCCTCAGGTACATGAAGAGTAGTGGCATCTTTTAACATTTTCTTATGCTTATGCCTATTTACTAATTTATGTACAAAGTTATCGTTATATCCATTACTTTCAGCTATATTTTCTTTAGTATTAGTAAATTTTCTATAAATATCAAATTCTTATTTATCGTTATTTCTAATAACTAACGTGTCGAAAAAAGGTAATTGCCCATTGTTCTCCTTTTCGTATGTAAAATTAATGGAAGGATATTTATTGTTTAATGTTTCTAAGAAAATGTCCAAATTTTCTGTTTTAGTATCAAAAATAGAAAATATATCGTCTACGTATCTATACCACACCGTTGGGAAATACTTGAGTTCTTTTTTGAATTGGGTTTCTAATCTACCCATAAACAAATTTGCAAGGAACGGACATATGCAATTGCCCATTGCAGTTCCCTCAAGTTGTTTATAATATTTATTGTTTCTAATAAGCAGTTTTTTATAAACATATTTTTTTAGTTCTGGACGGGAAGTTACGGAGAAAATATCTGGTGTAATAACAAGCCGATTAAACTCGACTGCACCGTTGTCAAGTAAGTAATAGAGGGGACTATAGGGAATAGGTTCTCTGTCTTTATTTAGTGCTTACCACATTTAACTATTTCTGTACTCTCAAATACATCCAATAATCTATTATTAGATACATTTTTAATTAACTTAAGATTATTTATTCCTATTTGGTGATTGTTTTCCAAAGCATGTTGGGCAACGCTTGACTTTTCTGTTCTTCCGAATTTTAAATGTGTCAGGTGTTCTTTAAAACAAATGTTTATGGAGCGTTTAGTTTGCCCAACATATTTTAGATCGCAGTCATTACAGCTAATTTCATAGATGCCACTCCTCTCCTTCAAGTCGACTTTATCTTTAGGGGTTCCAAGGAGTTTTTTTCAAACTGTTCTCCGTTTTGTAGGCTACTCTAAAACCTACGTTTTTACTTTTTCTAAACTTCTCGTATATCTGGGATCATATGGGATTACTATGAACTTATTGGGAGCCTCAGGTGCATGAAGAGTAGTGGCATCTTTTAACATTTTCTTATGCTTATGCCTATTTGCTAATTTATGTACAAAGTTATCGTTATATCCATTACTTTTAGCTATATTTTCTTTAGTATTAGTAAATTTCCTATAAATATCAAATTCTTATTTATCGTTATTTCTAATAACTAACGTGTCGAAAAAAGGTAATTGTTCATTGTTCTCCTTTTCGTATGTAAAATTAATGGAAGGATATTTATTGTTTAATGTTTCTAAGAAAGTGTCCAAATTTTCTGTTTTAGTATCAAAAATAGAAAATATATCGTCTACGTATCTATACCACACCGTTGGGAAATACTTGAGTTCTTTGTTGAATTGGGTTTCTAATCTACCCATAAACAAATTTGCAAGGAACGGATATATACAATTGCCCATTGCAGTTCCCTCAAGTTGTTTATAATATTTATTGTTTCTAATAAGCAGTTTTTTATAAACATATTTTTTTAGTTCTGGACGGGAAAGTTACGGAGAAAATATCTGATGTAATAACAAGCCGATTAAACTCATATCTAATAGTTTTTTTATTAATTTATTGTGATTTATTCTGTTAATGCTAATTTTAACGCCAGTTTGTGTCAAATTCAGATATAGGAAGTTCACATTTAATTCTTTTTGCTGGTGTATTGTTCATTAGTTGTAAGATTATTAAAACTTTAAAAATAATTAATTTCTATACATTTGTAATCTCTTAATGAACATTTAAAATTTGAGAAAACTTCCTGTATCTGTACCTCAAAAAATGTCATCTAAATTGGTCAAACCGTCGCAGAGTAATCGATGTACGAACAAAAAAACTACAAAATGGCCTCCATTCCGCCATTGTTAATATGCTTGCTGTGGGACCACTCCAGCAATATCCTGAAAGTCTCCTGAAAATTTCATCCAAATTATTCAAATCATCGTGGAGTAATCGACGTATAAACATTAAAAAAACAACAACAAAATAGCCAAATTGGTCAAACCATCGTGGAGTAATCGATGTATAAACATAAAAAAAACAACAAAATGGCCGTCATTCTGCCATTTATAACATTTTTTAAATATACTTGCTATGGTACCACTCCGGCAATATCCTGAATAACCCCTGAAAATTTCATCCAAATTGGTCAAACCATCGTAGAGTAATCGATGTACAAACGTAAAAAAAATACATAGGGTCAAACTGATAACTTCCTCTTTTTTTAAAGTCGGTTAAAAATTATAATGAGGGTAGTCGATTAATGATGTTTTATTCATAGCGAATGTTCGTTTCTCGAAAATGTCAAGTAAAATACTCGATTTTGAGGTTGCACCTTTTGATGGTCACCCTGCATATATAAAAATATACATAAAGGGATAGCAAAACAGATACCTTTTAGCAAATGGGGTTTTATGTCTTAAAAACGGGTAAACGGATTTTAAATCAAAATATATAGGCTATCAGAGAAACGTACAATTTGGTATTTGACTCATCAAAATTGGCCAAGTCCTTAAGACAATAAGCGCGAACACACATTACCAAAAAATACATACAAGTCGAATTGAGAACCTCCTCCTTTTTTGAAGTCGATTAAAAAACAAGTTTTGCGGTTTGAAAATTCCTTTCTAATTGCTCCAAACCACGATCCTCTTTTATCACCATCTCTAGGAAAAAAGACAACATTTTTTCTGGCGAGTTGGCCGATGTATTTTTGCAATATTCTATAAACCAACTTTTAATTTTCCTATCCATGTACTTTTCCATAGTGTTATAGATAGAAGTAAAAATTAATTTAAGAAAAAGCTCGATAACTTCAAATTGAAGTTAACTTTGACGTTGCCACATAATTTCGAATTTCAGGAAGAAGTCGTTTTCCAGTTTCCCCGCTAACATTAGAACTTCTAACGTTACAGGCGCTGTGTTGCCAAATTCTGTGGCGCGAAAATATTTATTGAAATATTAAAAGTTGGCTTATTAAAAAAAATAATTTCACGTTTGTGCGCCTTAATATGACATCTACATTCATTTTAAAAAATGAAAAAAAATTGTTGGTAATAATATTGAAATTTCTTACCAAACAGTACGAAATCGAACAAGTAGCGAACCTGAGGTTGTGTGAGAACCCGCTTTAACACGAAACAACAAAATATACCGTTTAAACATTAGTCGTATACATTTGAATTGGCAGCTTCCACAATGGAAACTAGTGGTCAAGTACGTGTCTACAGATGTTTAGGTGAACGTCATTCGGCTGCCGTAGTACGAGAAGTCCAGATATTCGGTGGAGGCCCCGTAATGGTTTGTGGCCGGATCAGCATTGAAAGAAGAACAGATCTTGTCATCATCCAAGGGAAAATAAACGCTCAGCGATGCATCTATAATGTGCTATATGGTGTGGGCTCAAATTTTACCTTTAAGCAAGATAACGCCTCAGCACATATTGTAAGAATTACTATGGACTTTCTGCAAGAACGAGATATTCGAAACATCGAAGGCCTGCGATGAGTGCTGATCTGAACCCCACTGAACACGTCTGGTATTTGTTAGGTAGGAGTATTAGGAGGTGTCCAAAGGCACCAATCGTGCAAACTCTACCGAAGTCATTACTGGAAGAATAGGAAAGTATACCCCAAAAAAACGTTCGAAAATTTCACACGAAGCATGCCAGGCGGTCTCTTGAAGTTATTCGAGTTCGTGGAGGACAAACCAAATACTGGACTTTTAAAAATGATTTAAGTTCATCCTTGGAATAAATGAACAGTTGAATTTTACATTTATGTTTTTCTTACTTTCTCAACTAAAAACTTCTGAAGATTCACAGAAGTGTTCCTGTTTTTTTTTTGAGCAGTGTATTTTAAGCAAAAACCAACTATACACTGTGTCCCAGATTGCTTGTGTCACTTTTTCGAAAAACTTTGAATGCCGCAAACAGAATTGTGCCACATCGTTTCGTTCCCGAGATACAGGGTGAAATAGAGATTTTGCGCTTTTGGGGGTGGTATCATATTTCGGACACCCTATCAGATAGAGAAAAGGTAAAAACTGCTATGGATAGATATTTTTACGTAGAATCCAGTGTTGTAGTAGCACAAATTTTTAGATAATCCGTTTTTGAGATATAGCCCAAACTTAGTATTTTTTAAATGTCACACCCTGTATTTTTTTATTCCAAAAAATCCGCCTTTTTTTCTCTTTAAAATGATGATCACACTATGCACTTTTGACGTAAACTAAACCTTATAAACGCTATATTAAAAGAAAAACGTAAGATGGTCATGGAAATATGGGTAGATATTGAAAGTGTCCAGAAGCAAAATTCAACAACATAAAAAAATTAATAACCATTTTTTTACTATGAAATAAATAAACTTAATAATCTTGATAAACTTAATCACAATACTAAACAAATTCTACATAACTAGAAAAACTGTTCAAAATGGCCGCCTCCCTCACGAACACATAATTAGCACACAGTGCGAATTCTTCTTAGAGCATTCATCATTATTATAGGTCTATCTTCCAATGATCTAAATGCCTGAATGGTTGCATTTTGCAGCTGCTCCATCGTATTGACTGGATTCAGGTAAATTTTGTTTTTTAAGTAAGACCAAACGAAAAAATCTAATATTGAGAGGTCTGGCGACCTAGCAGGCCACCTTACTGGTCCATTTGTACCAATCCAGCAATCGTGAAAATTTTCAAATAGAAATTGCCTTATAATTTGCGCATTGTGGGCAGGAGCACTGCACCGTCCTGCTGAAAGTAAATATTGTGCAGATTTGCTAGCGGCAAGTTATCCAATAAATCCCGTAGTATTTGATTTAAAATTGCTAGATATCTATCTGCTGTTAAATTATTATTGTAAACATGGAATGTAATCTTTGTTCCAAATATAAAGCAAGCGACGCTAAACCCAAACCTTCCTTGCTGCTGACGTTCTCTTGTTAAAAATTGGTTTTCCGTATACCAGTGCCTATTATTATGCCTGTTAAAAATACCACTACAACTTATATAGGCTTCGTCGGACCATATAACCTTGCTACCGAAGTCAGGGTCATTTTGGGTTTTTTGAAGATACCAGTTACAAAAATTTAGACGCCTTTCTGCATCTCCAGGATGCAATACATTTACTTTATAAGGCTTATATTTATGTTTTCTTAATATCCTTTGCGTTTGTGATTTTGACACCCCCACTGTTTCCTGAATATGCCTACATGAATTCGCGTGATTGGCCTGAATACTTGCTAATACAAAAATCTCATTGTTCTCGTGATTTCGTTTATTATATGTTTTAGCCCTGTGCGGCGAAAAATTGCCTTGTGTGGCTGAGGCCTTTCTGGATATCTACGATATAAAAAAAGCTTTTGAAAATAGTCCATAACTCAAGTGGAATTGAAAAAAAATTTTGAAAGGAGGTTCATAATAATTTAAGCGCTTGGTGCTTACCTGTTAAAATATAAATCAGATGCTTGATCACTGTTTTCATGACATTCAATAAAACAAACCATCATATCATACTTATGACTATTTTCAAAATTATTCATTTCTTCTTAATATCTATTAATTTACCTGTTAGAATTATTGGTAACTCGTATGATAAGAGGATAAACACGGCAATATTTGATATATTTAAGAAACAAATAGTTTTGATTTTTGTTTCCATGCCATATTTCCATGGCCAACTTACGTTTTTCTTTTAATATTGCGTTTATAAGGCTTAGTTTACGTCAAAAGTGCATAGTGTGATACATCATTTTAAAGAGAAAAAAAAAGCAAATTTTTTGGAACCAAAAAATATAGGGTGTCCCATTTAAATAATACTAAGTTTGGGCTATATTTCAAAAACGGTTTGTCAAAAAAAAATTTCGGCTACAGCACTGGACTCTACGTAAAAATATCTATCCATAGCAGTTTTTACCTTTTCTTTATCTGACAGGGTGTCCGAAATATGATACCACCCCCAAAAGCGCAAAATTTCTATTTTACTCTGTATCTCGGGAACGAAACAATCTGGCACAATTCTGTTTGCGGCATTCAAAGTTTCTCGAAAAATTGACACAGAGTAGCGAAAACCGCAAAGTTCTATCTCTGCTGGTTACCGAGAAACCCTGTGATTACAAGCAATCTGGGACACAGTGTACTTCGAATAGACATTCCATAAGGCAGTTTCATTAATTCGCCACATCAATCCCGTCGTTGTCTAATCGTAATATTAGCACGCACGCAACAATAGTTGGCGCGGTAATGCCAATAACGTGAATTAATCTATTTGTTTACACTACAATAAAAAAAGTTTGCTTTAAAGAGACAATTAGATTACCCGGTAACAGCGTAAAACCAATCTATAAAGAAATTTAACCAGCAGGTCGGAGGCCGTGCGTAGCGGACTAGCCACCCTAAGCGTTGATCTACACGGAAATCTCTCGATGGATCTCAACTATACTGAATACAATACAAAGTTGGTATCCATTTAGGTAGTGTATGATTTTCTGTTGTTAGAAGTAAATTGTTAATTACGGAGAAGTACAAGGTTTAATACCAAAGATCATAAATTTCTTAGTGTGTGTTAATCTAATTACATTTTTAACAACATTAGATAGCATAATCTTTAATATACGTTATATATACGTATTACTATAAACCAATTTAACAAGTAATTATTATCTGATTTAATAAATGTTTATGATTATTTTTGGCACTGGCAATAAAAATAATATTATGTGTAATGTGACAGTGACAGAAGCTAAAAATAAAAATGAAAAATTTGACTAAAATGGTAATTCTTGTGGTCATGATACTATCTCTCAGGTGAGGCAGGATAAATTTACATAAAAACAGTTATTAAACGATAAATTATCAAATTGTTACTTTTAAATTAGTCTTTTTCGTACGAGTATAATACTGTTATTTATTTAAATAGATATTTTCGACAAATTTGTTGAAAATGTCACGTTAACACATTAGTTCATTCACATCATCAGTTCTCCGCTACGCTTCATTCGGTAAGCAGTCAAGCAGTTACAAATTTGTGGAAATATGAGTTTTTGTATCAGGAATTTTGATGAGAGTCTCTTTGTCTCCAGTGTTATCCATAGTTAATATAGTAAGATCTTCGCGATTACATGCACCTTCTAATCCAATAACGGTGGCAACTTTATTCATTTCATCAGGTGCCTCGGAACAAAATTTTGTAATTTCTGCTTTTGAGAAACGTTTGGATTTCTTTGGACTGTGTCCTACGTTTTTCCGTTTCAAAAATGTTGTCAATCTTGATTATTTACCTATATCCACATCTTTATTTGTTTTAATGATTAATTTGAACATTGAAAACATTGACCATAGCGTAGAACTTTTGCAGGTTTTAGATTTTTCGCCAAAATAGGATAGAAATACTTCTTTTTTAAAAGATTTTACCTGTTTCTTCTCGCACCATTGTGTACGAACATTGTATTTTTTTCCTGACCGATGGCGGAATTTCTCGGGCAATACTTGTAAGCTGACTTCTGCAGCTTCTTTTTCAAGCACTAGTGCGGAAAGTAAATTACTTTCCGCACAAGTGCCGTAAAAACTAATTTTTCGCACTAACATGCGTGCGAAAAGTCCTTATTTTCCATACTGATTTTCAATTTAGGTTTTTAAAGAACTAATGTTATAAGTATATCAGCAAAATATGTTGATGTTATTCAACTAAAAAATGTTTAAACAGAAGATTAACTAACATTTGATTTTAACATTTGGTTTTTATTTTAATTTTTAGGTCAAAAGTGCTTTATCTGCAAATTTTATTTTTTTAATTTGTATT
Organism: Kuschelorhynchus macadamiae; assembly: GCA_030620095.1. NCBI lineage: Eukaryota > Metazoa > Arthropoda > Insecta > Coleoptera > Curculionidae > Kuschelorhynchus > Kuschelorhynchus macadamiae. Next base: position 781,910 of record JAUTXW010000584.1, read on the forward strand.
ATAAGACATAGGCTTTCTTTTGAAATTTAAAAAAATCGTAAAATCCGAAATACATACTCTCAACAAGGCCCCATAACTCTTTTCTGCAAACATGTTAAAAATGCAATTTTAATATGTCCTAGTAGCTTTAAAAACGTTACTTTGTGGCATTAGTGCCTTAAAATTTAACTTTTAATATTAAAAGTGAAATGTCAAATTTTGAAAGCAAAGCAAAAGCACTTATATTTTATTTATTAACATTAATAGTAGTGGTACAATTGAAAAAACTAAAAAAATTAATTCCTTCAACAGATCTACCTTCGCTTTCTTGGCAAAATATGCCAGGAATACATTTTCAGTATATTTCCCGGAAACGCGTTTCTCCTCACACCGTTTCACAAACTTACCGGAAGCAATCTCACATTGTATTCGGGATTTGCTAGGCAGCAAATCAAAGGTATCTCGATTGGCCTTCATCTGTTAAATGAGTCGATGCAACTATCGTCTTCGTCTATATTTTCTTTCGTTTCAAGCAAAAACCACAACAGCGTTTTAAGAAACTGAGAGGATGTTTCAAATTTCCGTAAACAATTAAGCCAATAATAGTTGTTAGGTTTTATTGACAAATGTCATGTTCTATAATTTTATATACGATGATGTTTAAAACTATCTGCTTCCAATTTATGAAACATCCATTAAATAAAATTTTAATTTGGAACTGTGTTATTGCTTTTTATTGCCATTTATAGAAAAAAATGTTGTATGACATTTCTGTACATTTAACACTTATATCATAAATAACTATTTCATTAGTAGTCCACGATTAAATCGAATTTTTTCATATTTCAGTTCCATTGCCATATCAGATACATTCTCAGAGGATTTCCTTTTCGGAGTTTCCACTTCAGCCTACCAAGTGGAAGGGGCATGGAATCTCAGCGGAAAGGGAGAATCTATGTGGGACTGGTTTACTCATAATTTTCCAGAGAAAATCGAAGATGGTACCAACGGAGACGTTGCTTGCGATTCCTATAACCGTTACGAAGAGGATATTGATATTTTAAAGGATTTAGGAGTTCAATTTTATAGATTATCCATTTCATGGCCTCGGATTTTACCTACTGGATATATAAACGAAATTAACTGGGAAGGAGTGGAATATTATCTTATTATATTAAAGGTAAAACAGGAAAACGTATTTAATTTAGTTACCATTAGGAAAAACATTAGGAGGTTACAAAATTACTACAAAGATAATATACCGGGTGTCCAAAGAGTCTTAGAAATTAGAATAATTTTGAATTTTAAATAGAATATAAAATAAATATAAATAATTTGGAGATTTTAAAAGCCACCCTGTATATGTATTGTAATAAAGCTACAGGCGCTGCTCTCCATATATTTATGAATTTTATTTTAGATGCTAAATGACTTAGGCATCGAACCCATTGTGACTTTATACCACTGGGATCTTCCTCAAAATTTTAATGAAATGGGTGGCTGGACTAATCCTTTGCTGGTAGATTTATTCGGTGATTATGCTAGATTATGCTATGACCTGTTCGGTGACTATGTAAGGTAACATAACGACTTAAAAATCTTTTGATATTAGTAAGTTAAAGTATTATATATATATAAATAATACTTAGATAGTCGATTAAACGGCCACAAATATACACACATCTCAAAACAGCATTCGTAAAACTAGGTACATACGTACTATGTGTAATATTAATTTTGTTTTAGATATATTTTTGTTTTTATGATCACGGTTTGTTTAAAATGTAATGTTTTTTGAGGGATGTTTTTAACATTTTAAAATTTAAATATTAACTATACATGTTTTTATTGTAGAAAATAAATATCTTGAGAAAGCTCAATATAATGAGCGAAACGTCGATTGAATTATAGTTTTACGTCTCAATAGTTAACCTATGCCCAAGAAAATATTTAACATATTATAAAAAAAATTATATATATATATATATATATATATATATATATATATAAATAGATATATACATTTTTTTTTATATATATATATATATATATAAATATATTTTTATATTTTATTATATTTATATATACTTATAATATATTATATATATATATATATATATATATATATATATAAATGTATATATATATATATATATATATATATATATATATATATATATATATATATATATATATATATATATATATATATATATATATATATATATATATATATATATATATATATATATATATATATATATATATATATATATATATATATATATATATATATATATATATATATTGGATGTGTTTGTTCAAATTCCTATTGATTTATCAGTATTATTGAAAAAAAAATTAGTGCCTATAATTGAAATGAAAGCGTTTACACTCGTCCAGCCAAGTGATGTTTTTTTTTGCTTTCACGTGCTGCTTTATAAGCATAATGATTTATAGATTTTGCGTTAGAAAAAGTAATCTTATATCTTTTGATCAAGCTCAAATCAAGTGAAAATAACCTTTTGATTTTTTGACCTGAATAATATCTAGTATTTTGTTTTAATGTGTTTATCATTGTTTTTACTAGATAATTATATATCTATATTTAAATTTATTTTCTTCTAGATATTGGATAACACTTAATGAGCCTCAAACAACTTGTATAAACGGGTACAGTTATGGGACACATGCACCTGGCTATACTCTTAGTGGCGTAGCTACCTATCTCTGTGCTTATGTACATCTTCTCGCTCATGCTAAAGCTTATCATATCTACCACGATGAATTTTATGCAAAACAACAAGGTATATATATCATAGTTGGCTTGTCTTTCCATACAATTATAAAGCTCCCACAGTTTGATAATATATTTTTTAAACAGGTATATGGACCTTCAGTCTATCAGCAGTACTCTGAAGGCACTATTTGAGAGTAGATTTTAGCGTATAGCAGATGGAGAGCGTCACTGCCTACCCATCAGATAGCAAGCATATAAAATTTATAAAAAAAATTAATAATTTGAAATTCTAAAATTACTTTATTCTGGGCAGTTAACGATTATCAAGACATTTTTTAAAGAAAAACTGAATATAGTTTACACAAAAGAACTGATTAATCTTTTTTACTAGACCCTCATTTTAATTTATGCTAAAGTTAGCTAATATTATATATACGGGTCAAAATTTTGATGCTGATTCTACAACCTAGTTAACTGTTTATTTATCAAGAAAGGTAAAATATAATTATAACCACTTAACCACTTCATATTCTTTGATAAATCAAAATATCTCCATACGAGGGAAATACCAAAGTAGTGTCGTAATTGCCTTCTTCTCGATACTAACATTTTTGTCAACAAAGTTGGTAATACTGAGTCAGCGCCTGTAATTGTCATTTTTGGTATGCATTGTCACCAACGTAAAAATGTTAAATAGTAAGGTGGGGTATACGGTTGCCACCTGAGAGCTCCGTGAATTTTGTTAAAATTGCTGGTTTTACATTCTCCTAAATTGGATTAATTTTGTTGGTGTTTTTCTTTGTTATATATATATATATATATATATATATATATATATATATATATATATATATATATAAATAATACTTAGATAGTCGATTAAACGGCCACAAATATACAAAAAATGCATCTACTGCACTTCACAAACACGAACATTTAGAAAAACACAAATTCGATTTTAAACAAACCAAAATTTTAGAACAAGAATCAATAGTAAATTAATCTAAATATAAATAAACCACTCCATACATAAGACCCTGTACATTTCAGTAATAACATAGACCCAAACTCGGTACAGCAATAAAAATCTAAGTAAATATAATAAAAAAAAGCGCGCATTTATAACTGTTTATTTCAGTATAATAACGTAATCAGTGCCTTTTGATCTTGTGAAAATTGAAAGTGATTATCTGCGCATATAAGTATTCCAGTGGTTGTCAAAATACCCCGCAGTTCAAGTAGATCTGGGACTGACTTGGAAGAAATGGAGGCAATGATTACTAGAGTACAAATAGTTTGTTTGGAAGACTTTAACATTAATCTTTTAGACTTAGATAATCCTCTTGTACCTCTCTTTGAGAACTACAATCTTTCACAAATTGTGAATAGACCAACAAGAATATCTAGAACAAGTTTCTCTGTTGGATCCAATTTTTGTCAGCGATGAATCGTTAATAGAAGAGTCTGGAACAATACCGATAGACGGCATATCCGATCATTTTTTGGTTTATTATTTAAAGATAGAGAAGGTTCGAACGGAGCCAAAGTTTATTACCTACAGAAACTTTAATAATTTTAATGCACCGTCTTTTTTTACAGGCCTTGAATTGATGAACTGGAACAGCATTTTATATGAACAGTCTGTAGATATTAAAATTGCAATTTTCAATAAGATCGAGCATTACAGGAATTCAAACGAGCTAGGACGACACAAAGTTGGGAAAATTGCAAGCACATAAGAAATTTTACGGTTTCAGCGGTAAGAAGGAAAAAGAGGCAATATTTAAATGACGTATGTGCAGAAAGAAACCCGAAGAAGACCTGAGAAGTCGTTAAGGGCATTTAACTTATGTTCAAATAAAGAGCTAAATATTCCTAGTAATTTGTCAGATCCTAGTCAAATTAATTCTTACTTTAGTAACTTTTTGCGACATTTTTGTAAATGTATTGCACAAGAAAAGTAAATTTTTATAAGAATAATGTGTTTAATGACGAGGTATCTTTTTCGTTTAGCATGGTGGAAACTGAGGAGATAATTAATGCTAAAATGCGTCAACATTGTAGCCCATTTATAGATAAATATGTTACGCATTTGATTAGTTGCTGTCTAGAAGCAAATTATTTTCCAGATCAATGAAAAATATCGGTAGGTAAGCCTTTGCCCAAAACAAAAGATCCAACAAGTTTTAATGATCTCAGAATTATTACCATCTTACCTGTCCTTTCTAAGATCTTTGAGAAAGTTTTATATAACCAGTTGATTAAATATTGTAATGAGAACAATATTATACAGAAAGGATTTTAGTACATCTGTTGCATTAGTTGGTATTACGGATGATATAATGACGGCTACTGACAAACGATTTTCTACTGCATTGGTTCTCCTTGATTTTTCAAAAGCGTTCGATACTATTAACCACGAACTTTTACTGGCAAAGTTAAAGTATTATGGTTTTATTGATCAATCATTACAAAATAAATTCTTATTTTTCTAATTGATTTCAATAAATATCATCAAATAACTCTTTTTCAGAACAAGTGCAAGTTTTATCGGGTGTGCCACAGGGTTCAATTCTCGGTCCCTTTCTTTTTATTATTTACACATGTGATATACTGAAAGCTTTGACACACTGCAACGTACAAATATACGCAGATGATACTCAAGTTTATTTTCATTTTGACCATCAAAACTACTTGAACGAGTCCTTTTTAATAAATGAAGATCTTGCTCTTTTAAGCCAGCTCACTGTGGATCATAATCTAAAATTAAATGTAAGTGACAGTTGATCCTTTTTGGTCCAAAAAATATTAATATTTGCTTGGATGGTGTTTCACTCACTAAGGTTCCTTTTGCCAATAACTTGGGAATTGTATTGAATACGGAATTAAGGTTCAAACAGTACATAAAAAGATTAATTCAAAAATCATATTTATTATTCAAGGTGTTATATAGTAGCCGGCATATACTTAACTTTGCTCTTCGTAAAATGCTTTGCGAATCGCTTGTCTTGTCAAACTTTAATTACTGTGATTTTATTTATGGCCCCTGTCTGGACAGTTTAGACATAAAGCGGATTCAAAAACTTCAGAACTCCTGTTCCCGTCTTCTCTCGCACACCTTTAATGACCTTAATTGGCTAAAGATGGAGAACCGTAGGACACATCACATGGCTGATTTCTTAGTGGAAATATTAGAAACACCTTTATTTCCTATGTCTGTTAAAAATAAATTTGTACTCCGCTTAAATTCGATTTCCTAATAAAATCATAATGCCTTATCATCGGACTGCCATGTTTAGGGGAACTTTTACCTATAAAGCTATAAAGTTTTATAATTCATTACCTGATGAATTAAAATTGCTTGAAGAAAAGTTTAAATTGGAATTCAAAAAATATTTATTTAACCTTCAAAAACAGTAGTTTTTTCTTTCACTGTGTGATGACTCTAAAGTTGCGGTAAGGAATATTATTCTTATTAACTTTACGTCATTTATTTGCTATAGTTATGCTTATTTTGAGTGGTAATATTATTGTGAGATATGTTTAAATATCCAGTTAGGTCAGGTTCAGTAGAGTAGTCGCTTGGCTAGACTGCGCCTGACTTTTAGCTGGATTTTCTTTTTTTTTTGGAATTATATTGTATGTGTATTTAAATTATCCTAATAAAAAGACATTTATTATTAATATTATTAGTAGAAAATATTTTTTTTATGATAATACTTTTTTAAAAATATTGTGCACAAAATAGAAAAAATAGGATAAAATACTCGTTTCATAAGACATTTAATTTTATTCGCCCTTTAGAAATTAGATCTTATGAAACTAGTGTTTTAATATGCTGTTTTAGAACAAGTTTATATTTTTATTACAAAATGGGGATCAGGTTTCGATAACATTTTGTTATATAGATTGATACTAGCCGGAGCGCGGCAACACCATGCAAGCACTAGGTTATACCTAAATATCTGCTAATCATGACGTCAACCGAGATTGGTATGCTTTATGTTTATGAGCCGTGAATAATGCACCGTTATATTAAACCCTGGTTGCCTTTTTTACTAACATAGATTAGCCGGAGTTTCCCACGTTGTTTTCCGAGTACCGAAACGTGCACGCATTTCAAGGTCCCTTTTATAGAGAACGCCGCGATAGTACTGCCACGGTCGTTATTGTATCTCTGCAAAAACTACTACCTATTGTTAGCAGCCCGTCCATAGAGGGAGCATGGTCTTCCTCGGGCAGTCACCCACCTAAGTAGCAGCGCGGGCGGCAATGCTTTATTTATTATTTATTATTATCGTCCGAGATCGGACCAACGCAAGTCACTGTCGGACTGCATACCAGAACCTGCTACTCACAGTCTTTATATTATTCTTCCTTATATTTTTTTATTTTTGATAAGATTGAACTGATTTTTTTTAGGAATAGTAGACTTATTATACAATATGAGAAAGTATACAACGCGCCTGAAAAGTCTTAGTATGAGCTACTAGTAAAGATAGAAACATTAAAAGGCGGTCGCATGTGTACCATCAAATCAGCCTTTTTGGCTGTTTAATCTTTTTTCACCATTTCTGGTGGTGACGAAAGTTCGTTTTAGCCGTAACCCTATGTAGAATTGTATCATCTTATTTTGGAAAGACAAAATTTTCTGTGCAAACCGGACATTTATATCTTCGACCCCTTTGTAAATGCTAAGGTATTGAAATAAGAATTCAAGTCGTAAACTTTTATTTCTTTTTTTTTTTGTGAAATGTTCAACGTAACCACCTTAATAAAGTCTACTTTCGAATTCCCTTCATCGGATATTTTAGGTGGCACACTAAGGCAAACATCAGTCATTTTTTTATAATTTTTGTAAATTATGGATTTTGTAAAAAACGTCCGCGTTTTTAAGTAACCCCAAAGAAAGAAATCAAGTGGTGCAAGGTTCAACGTCCATCCTAGTCATTCAGTAGCTGCGCGACGTACAATCCAATGCTCAGGAAACTCATTATGAAGATAGTCTCTGACGGGTAAATAAAAGTACGGTGCGCTCCATCGAGTTGTTAATTGGCGTAGTCGTTAGGATTTGCCAACAGTCGCGCACCGTGCGTAAATTCTGGTTTCGTTTTAACGATTTGTGGTAAAATCAGACAATCAAAAATCTTCAGGTTGTACCAAGAAAGACAAAATTGACCAGGTATTTGGAACAGCATCGTCCAGCTTCCTATTGGTGCGAGTTTGGGAACACACATCAGCCCACCCTCATAGCAGCTAACCAGGGAAAGGACCACATTGCCTCTCCTATTGGACCCTAGTTTAAGAATAAAAATTGGAATTATCTTCAGTGCACTGCTTTGCTGTACTATCATCGCGGCAACGTAAAATTCCACGATTTAAATAAACACCCAGGAATACTACCATTTAAAATGGGAACCGCTAAATTTAAATCCAATCAGTCGACATTCGTTCAAAATATTAACCTATCCCCTTTGATTAATCAATTTCAAAATAGTTGCTACAGTTGCGGGTATAACATGTTATGCAAAGTTGTAAGTATAAGGGTCGGATAAAAGTTTCATTAATGAAAAATGGGCCAATTACTTTATTTATCACAATTCTAACTCATATGTTAAGTTTCTGAAGATGCTTTCTATGAGCCTATTCACACCAGTGAGGGTGTTCATCATTCTAGTAACGGCTGTTATATTATATTCTATTTACTACACAAATTGCAGTCTGTAGCCCTGTCACTTTCGATTGAGCAACCACTGAAAAACATTTTTAAAATATAGTCGATGTTAGAATAGAAATGTCAGAATTCATGCATCTGGGATTTCCCATACGACTAATCAGAGGTAACTAAACGGTTTTTGCTGGTAAATATGGCGGACTTGCAGCTGTTTTATGTAACAGGCCTATTTTCTGCAAATAATATGCCATATTTGCAAATTTGTAAATGCAGATGTACTGTAATGTCAGCCTTTATCTTCACTAGTAAGAATCGTAATGATACAATGATAGGGCAATAGGCTTAAGCGTCAGTACCCACCGGATGACATAAACTAGCATGGTATGTTATTAAATTCTTGCCAAAACCTAGAAGGAAGATGCTAAAATATTTCTTTGTCAGCAATAATGACAACACGCGACATTTTATTTTCTATTCGAAAACAGGTCGACGTGGGGACCTCCGGTTCGCGTAAACAATTTTGTCTTTTAAAGATCTTTAGAATAAGTTAAAATTCGATATAGGGTTACATTTAAAATTTAAAAGTTCAACTCCCAAGAGGGATGGAAAAAGTTGAAACAGCCAAAAAAGTTGATTTGTTAGTACACATGCCACTGCCAAATATTAAACCGATTAGTTTTACCAGTACTGGATATATTAGCACATACTAAGAATTTTCGGATACTCTTTATGAATCAATTTCCAAGGTTTGATTAAATGCTTCATTTATATTAATTTACAGGCAAAGTTAGTCTAGTTTTAGTGACTTACTGGATGGAACCTAATAATGCCAGTTCTGTAGCTGATATACAAGCGTCGGAAAAGAGTTTAGAATTTCTTGTAAGTGTTTGTGCTATATATGGTCTCGGGAAGTTTGAAATAACACAGAATAAAGGGTTGAATGAAAGGCAAAATAGAAGCTACTAATTTTGAAAATATGTATGATTCTTCCATGAAAAAGTTTGTATTAGCAAATACTAAAAAAAAACACTAATAGTAGTGAACATGAAATGCAAACATAATTTCTATTAATTATTTTCACCCCTATTGCATTTAAGGTTAGTTGAAATGCAGTGTTGTTTTACACTAAAGTCTTTGATCGTTGTAAACATCACTCTCACTTTTGCCAAAACCGATGTATCATCAGTTGTGATAGCGACACTAGTCTTATAGTGAGTACTTCCTTCGAGCATCCTCCGAACACGTAATTCGTCGCACTGAAAACGAGAAATAGCTCGACCACGGTCGGCAACGAAATTGTTCAAATCGGGACTTATGGACTTCTCATCGCAGTCGTCATCTCTAAAGGACGCACCACCATCCACCGTTAGATGTCAATCAAATCCACAAGCTCAAGGATTATACACTATACGTTACGTAATTCACGCATAATCTAAGTACAACATAGCCATAGACTGCACCTAGAGATAGTCGACAATGGCTGGTAATGCACTGCAACTCAGATGTGCATAAGGAATAACTCAAAAATCTTCATGGGGAGATGTCATACTTACAAGCAAACTGTTCATTGTGCACATCTCCGGTGCAGTCTATCTATGCTCGAAGGGAGTATTCACTATTAGGCGAGTATTGCCATCAAAACCGAAGATACATTGGTTCTGGCGATACGTCATCCCCTCCCCTTCGGACAATCGGAGAGTTTGGTGTGAAAACTAAAACTACATGATATTTCGACTATCCATGAAAAATGCTTTAAGAACTTGATACATTTTATCTTTATCTCTTCTATTTATGTAAGTTTTATTGATGCAACAAACAACTCCGATCAATCAACGATTGTGATACATTTTAAATAGTTTTCCTGCTTGTCTCTATTCTATTTCTATAAGTTTATCGATGCAACAAGTTAGTCAGGTCAATTTATTAAAGTTAAATACACTAATCAGTGTTTAATACTTTTTAGATGGGATTGTTTGCACACCCAATATTTAAAGGGGACTGGCCACAAATAGTAATCGATTCGATAGATGCGAGGAGTGAACTGGCTGGGTATGCAAGGTCCAGGCTTCCTAAATTTACGGACGATCAAGTTGCTTATATTAAGGATACAGCTGATTATTTCGGATTAAATTAGTAAGTGTTTCTTACAATACAATTGGAGTTTAATAGCATATAAATATTTATTTATTGTGTGTGTGTGCCTAAATTTCAAAACCCAACTTTAAACGATTTAAATGATCGGTTTGGTATAATGCCACCTAAATAGTGTTACACGATAATTTTTCATGGAAGCATGTTATCTAAAACGTGCACAAGGTTATATTTACATTTGAAGAAAGAGTTCGACTTCGAAGGAGGAGGGCTTCTTTGACAAAATATGAATATGACCGAATGCAATTTTTTTATTTATAATTTTACACCAGTACTTTTTAACCAATCAAAATGGGTTTTTTAACACATTTAATTTATGTCTAAATGACAAATGCATAATTTTAAAATTCGTTGCTATAGACGTACCTGAAGGGAAATTTTCGACAGGACTTCTTTAATCCTGCCTTTTTCGCGAAAATTTCCCGCTTCATATAAAACATACAGGGTGTTAGTAAATAAGTGTGACAAACTTCAGAAGGTGATTCTGATTGAAAAAATAATGTCAGTTTGCTATATAAACGTATGTCCGCAAATGATTCGTTTTCCAAGATACGGGGTGTTAAAGTTTTTGTTAAAATCTGACGCTTTATTGCTCTAAAACCGGTCAAGATATGTCAATGAAATTTGGTAGGTTTTAAGAGGTAGTTGCAATTGCAATTGCAATGCAATTAAGAATTTTATATTCATCATTGACGCGCATACGGGTAACGATCTCAATTTGTTTAATGAAAAAAATGGTACGCCACTGAGACATTTCAAATTAAAAATTATTTTTGAATTTCTCGTTCAATTTGTGACAAAAAATCTCTCTTGCCTTTTTTTCGTATGGAGCGAGGTTTTTATGCAAAAAAAATAAAACATCTTAATGCATATTTTTAATTTCTTTAACAAGAACTATCTAATACAATAATATTAAACCAGAGCAATAACAGAAAATAACACTAATAAAATTTTAAATAAGCGTAAAGCTACAACAAATGTTGAAAATGACCTCCCTCAGACGTGACACAAGATTCAACTCTTTGCCTCATTGATTGTCGTATTTGCGCATATTCCTGGTGTATTTTTATTGTCTCACAGCCGGCTATAATTCGATTCCTCAGGTCATCAACATTTTCGATGGGAGTGGAATAAACTAATGACTTAAGAAAACCTCAAATGCAAAAATCTAGAGGATTTAAATCCGGTGATCGAGCAGGCCAATTTTCCGTACCTTCCCTTCCTATCCAACGATTTGGATATAATGTATCTAAGTGATTACGTACATTAATGCTAAAATGCACCATCATGCATAAACCATAAGGGTTATCTCAGCTGTAGAGGAATTTCTTCAAGAAGAACATTTAACTCTGCCCCTGTAGGAAATTAAGGAAAGATTCGCCTGTCGGTCGTTGTGGGAGAAAATATGGACCAATTAAATGGCCATCAATTCATTCATTCAAGCCATTCATTTATTGAAAACTGATGCTGAAAATGAGCCTCAAAGATTCCATGTAGATTTTAGAAAACGCCATTAAAAAAATTTGGAATTTGAGCGATTTGATGAAGAATTCATTGGCAAGATGAAGAATTCATTGGCGCGAAAAAATGTCTCTAGGTAGTCGAGCTTGCACACGTTGAATATGAAACGGATACAATTAAAGATCTTTAAAAATTCATACGCTCAATATGTTGCCAATTTCTCGAGTACTTGTTTCAGGAGACTCCGCAATTAACTCGAGAACTGTCTCTTCTAGTTGTACAGCTCGTAATTCTCGAGGGAGCCCGAAGTCGTTTGTTTCGTCTGGATACAACTCAGCATACAATCTCGAACTTGCCGACCACTTCCATTACTTCGATTATAAGCAAAATGCGCATTTGTAAAATTTGCCATTCTTTTCCATAAAAGAAAAATTTATTACTTATGAACAATAATGTTATTGTAATAAATGTTGACAGTAGCCTACTAGATGATGTATTAAAGAAATTAAAAATGTTTTATTTTTTTGCGTAAAAACCGCGCTCCAAACGAAAAAAAGGCAAGAGAGATTTTTTGTCACAAATTGAACGAGGAATTAAAAAATTATTTTTAATTTGAAATATCTCAGAGGCGTACCATTTTTTTCTTAAAAAAAATGAGATCATTACCCGTATGCGCGCCAATGATGAATATAAAATTCTTAATTGCATGTCAAAAAATGTGCAATAACTACCTCTTAAAGCCCACCAAATTTCATTGGCATATCTAGACCGGTTTTAGAGTAATAAATAAATCGTCAGATTTTAACAAAAAAAAGCAGAATCACCCCCTGGGGTTTGTCGCACTTATTTACTAACACCCTGTATATAAATTCAAAATTGACAGTTGTCAAACTAAAATAAAATTTTTGGATTCACATTATTTAGTTATAATTCAGGTTTTAGCGGTTATTGTTTCTATCCTGCTCGATACGGGCGGGATATCTATATCCCTTGTTTGTTCTGTGGCTTCTAGTTATTCAACATATCTGGTCTACGATCATTACACCACAACTGACCTACCAACCATTACCAGTTTTGACATGGATATTGGCATTGGTCTAAATATTGACTCTAGCTGGCCTACGTCTGCGTCAAGTTGGCTCTTCGACGTCCCGTGGGGTTTAAGAAAATTGATCAATTGGGTTGCAGAACAGTACGATAATCCAGAGATTTTTATAACTGAAAGTGGGTTTTCTGACGACGCAAGCACTTTGAACGACACGGATAGGATTCACTATTTGAACGTAAGTAATAATATATGCTGCTCAACAATTGAAGTGGATATTGCTAAAAAAAATATCTCAGTTTTATACGTGAATTTTGAAATTAGTTATCCCGTTATGATACAGTAAAAAAAAATGAAAATAAAGAAGGCTTCTAACAAAAACCCTGTGTATGCAACACGTCTTCTTTCTTTCAAGTGACATGTATATAATCTTCTTCTCACAGATCGTTTATAAATCAGTAGCTTGCCTGATAAGGTTGTTAATTCTTTAAGCTGAGAATACTCAGTTTGTCTCTTGCAGACAAGACCATGAACTGGTCTTATACGTGACTTATGTGTGGTTCTCGTCCTCCGTCATGTTGCTCAGTTTCTGTATACCGATTCCACGCTCTACTTACAATACTTTGCGACACATTTAGCCTATCCAACGTACTAAATGCTCTAGTTGCACTGCTTCAAATAGTTTAAAAGGCTTAATGTAAATATGAGTAAATGGATTTGTTACTAACAATATCAAAAATAAAGTGCAAACACTTTTGTATGGCCAAAACGTTACAATTTTGAAACCGCATTCCTTCATTCTCTTGCCAAATAAATAACAACAACATAGGAAAACAAAAATAAAAGGTGTAAATAATATTCGCTCTAAATAGTGTCCAGTTGACAGCGATCCTATTAAAAAATAGTTGTAACTACAAATTTCAGAACAATTAAAATTATCCACTTCAATTATTGAGCGGTGTATTTCCTGTCATTTGAAAAAATAATCTTTTTAAAAATCATTATTTTAATCAAATGGTTTAAATTATCTCAACTCTCGTGAAGATACATTTGTGCCATAGAACCCGTTTTACGACAACCTAAAAAATAGGCTCCATCTGGGCTAACCAAATTCACTTAAATATATATTTTTTACGGCCTTTACCTATCTACCCCGGTTCGAATTTGGGTAGGCAGTTTTAGGACCCCGTACACAATGTGAGCATTTTTCTGACCACGAGAAGCAACTCGGGACCAGCGTACATAATGATCCCTTTCCTAATTTTATGCATTTGCATATTTTTTATTTTAGGGTCATATGTGCAACACATTATGGGCAAAAACAGAGGACAACCGTACAATTATTGGTTATACACAATGGTCAATGATGGACAACTTTGAGTGGGGTGCTGGATATACGTAAGATGTTTTATACTTAATAAGTTTCCTTGAGTTGCAATTGAAAATATTTTTGTTTAATTATAAATATTTAAATTTGATATTATTTACTTTGCGAAGATATGTAACGAAGCATTTGATTTGAAACCTCAAAACTACTAGTTAGCAGTGGCGGATCGTGGTGAATTATATTGGGAGGTCAGTAACAAATTTAAAAATAGGCATACTTAAAATAAAAATAAATATCTTATCTTTATCTCAGGTCTACTCTTCGTTCTTTAGAATTGGAAAAATGCTGAATGACACGTTCGTTAAAATTGCACGCACATTCCTTTTATACACGATTTCTTGATACTTAACATTGCTAAAGCGGATAGTCTATCTTGGCCCAACTCCTCAACAAAATTTATAAGCCCTCGAAAAACGCCTGGATTTTCAGACAAAGCCGTTTTATCATGGCCACGTAGTGCCAGCTCGAATGCCCCACAAAATTTTACACAATCTATAATTTTGTTCAAAATATAACGATTTTTGGATACATTTTCATTAAAGTATCTAAGGGATCTTCTATAAGCTGTGTCTAGCTGAGTACAAATATCAACACTTACGACCGTAGCATAGTTAACCGAACATTTTATGTGATATGCAGAAAACGCATGTTTTTTTATTTTTTTTAACAGTTGAAAAACCTTGTGTCCGATAAACTAAAATTCAAACTAACACATAGTAACCCCACAGTTATCTAAACTGTATTGCCTTCCCAAAATCCATAAACCTGGGAAGACCATGAGTCCTATTGTTTCAGCTGTTAGATCACCAACGTACAATATTTCAAAATGGTTAGTAGAAGAATTCAGCAAATTAAATATCTCGTATGATAATTTTGAGGTTATTAACTCGTTAGAATTCTTAGATAAATTTAAGAATGTTCACTTAAAAGAAGGTGAAATTTTAATATCTTTTGATGTAAGCTCATTTTTTCCTAGTGTACCCATACCACTAGCTTTAGAGTACCTAAAGGAACTACTTGAAATCAATAATTTGAAGAAATTATTGATGAATATTTACTTCTCAAAAAATTATGTATGAATCAAATTTTTTTTCAGTTCAACAATAAATATTATAAACAACTTGAGGGAACTGCGATGGGCAATAATTGCTTATCTCCGTTACTTTTTGTTTATGGGCAGATTAGAAAATCAATTCAAAAAAAAACTCAAGTATTTCCCAAGGTTGTGATATAGATACGTAGACGATATGTTTGCTATTTTTGATACTAAAACAGAAAATTTGGACACTTTCATAGAAACATTAAACAATAAATATCCTTCCATTAATTTTACGTACGAAAACGAGAACAAAGGGCAATTACCTTTTCTCGACACATTAGTTATTAGAAATAACGATAAATTAGAATTTGATATTTATAGGAAATTTACTAATACTGATAGATATATAACATTCGACTCATTTTATTGCCGTCAACACAAAATGGCCGCATTCCATTTCTTAACTCACAGGTTAGTCAATTTTCCATTAAGTAAAGAATGTTTTAACAATGAAATGAATCTGATTAAAAATATAGCTAAAAGTAATGGATATAATGATAATTTTGTAGATAAATTAGTAAATAGACATAAGCATAAGAAAATGTTAAAAGATGCCACTACTTTTCAAACACCTGAGGCTCCCAATAAATTCATAGTAATCCCATATGATCCCAGATATACGAGAGGTCTAGAAAAAGTATTTAAAGACGTAGGTTTTAGAGTAGCCTACAAAACGGAGAACAGTTT
Source organism: Kuschelorhynchus macadamiae (assembly GCA_030620095.1). Lineage (NCBI taxonomy): Eukaryota > Metazoa > Arthropoda > Insecta > Coleoptera > Curculionidae > Kuschelorhynchus > Kuschelorhynchus macadamiae. The sequence goes on from JAUTXW010000584.1 coordinate 798,133, forward strand.
GAAAAATCTCGTTGGAAACCCCAAAGACAAAGTCGACTTGAGGGAGAGGAGTGGCATCTATGAAATTAGCTGTAATGACTGCGATCTAAAAAATGTGGTAAGAAAGCACTAAATAAAGACAGAGGGCCTATTCCCTATAGTCCCCTCTATTGTTTGCAGCGTGTGTTTGTGTGGTGCAGTCGGGTGCAACCAAGTCTCGGTTAGGATAAGTTACTTTAGTTTATATCATCTGCTGATGGTGCTAACTTGGTTAGCGAAACGCGCGTCCAGAACGTAACAAGTTGTGGTGTAGTGTGGTTAGAACTCTAGTATTTTGAACCATAAAGAGTCCGACGAGTCCTTAGAAAACAACAAACAAACATAACAGTAAAATGACTTAGAGACTTCATAACCACATATCCAGTTAGGTAAATCGTACATACTTTTGCGAAAGTTTGGATGAACCGCTTTATTTTTGTCTTTACTAGTTTGTCGTATACTAAGTTCTGGCAAATTGCTACCACTTACCTTGAATTCGGGTATTTTCTCAAAATTAAGTTCGTTAACACTCTTTAGTTGTTTAATTTTTTGCATTACCGACATTTTATTTCATCTACATTCACAACTCAAACATAGACCACCTTGAAATTGGTTATATTGGCAAAATTAAGTTCGTAAGCACTTTTTAGTTGTTTATTTTTTTGCAGAAGTCACTAGCAACATTTTATTTCCTGTATATTTCCAACTGACACATGGATCATAAAAATTAAAAAAAAAAAACGTATTTCAAAAAACAGTACATAAATCAATTTTTATCGATTAAAAACGTCCGAAACAATATCGAATTAGAATATCGACCGCGCGACCTCTGAACGATTGAACTTCCGCATGCCGACGTGATGCCGCGACCGATCGATCGAATTATAAGAAGAGACCGGCTGATCACCCAAATCGAGATTTCATATTCCATTTGCTATCACGTTCGGCTGCCGCTCGGTAGCTGTAAAATCTTCGGGTACTTTCATCAAGCTCTAAGGTAATTAGGGCAATTCGGACTGCCGAGCCTAGCTTAGTATAGCGTATTTTAATATGCCTGAGAAACGTAACGAGACCATTCGAACCGCCGCATGCGGCTAATAGTGTAGCGTATTTAACTTTTCCCAAGGTTCGCATTTTATTACAACTATTAGGAGGGACGGTCAAACGAATAATTTATTTTCTGAAATCTTTTTGGGGGGTCATTGACCAAATAACCCTATGGAAGAGCCGCCACTGCTAGTTAGAAATTTTATTGTCAATAATACGTCAATCTTTCGCAAAAACTGATATACCTACCTACAATATAAAATGACTATTTGTATTATGTATTTACGAAAAAAAAAATAGTTATAAACGTAGTTATTCAAACGCGTTATTTCTGACGTAGAGTATTAATTTTCATACAATTATCTAATATATCTAATGCACTACCTCAAAAGAAGTATATTCAAGAAATATATGTTTCATAATCTTTATATAAAAAAGGAAGCGTTTGCGAAACAACAACATTTTATCATATTTTTCGTCATTGTATGTTCTATATTTATCTATGGACTACCTTGTATATTAAACTTTTCTTTTAGGGAACGATTTGGAATTGTATATGTGGACTTTGAGGATGTTAATCGTACTAGAACACCAAAAGCATCGTATGAATGGTATAAAAATGTCGTGCAGACAAGGAGTATCGACTGCACTGGTTATTAGAATAATTCCAAATTAAATTTTATTAAATGTTTTCATGTTTTTTTTATTAAACCCTAATTCCCAGTTTTACAAAATTTTACTCATTCTGTTAAAATCAATGTTGTGTTTAATATAAAATGAAGAGATCTATTGACTTGGATCTGCGAATTACATTTTAAAGCTTCGATGTGCTTTTCCCCTTTTGTATTTCGCAATGTAGAAGTCAATAAATCTTTCTAAACTCGTGTTTCTGTCGTATATCGTAGCGTGTCTTCCTATCTTTCAGTGTAGGCCCTTTCAATGTACGAACATTTTTCAATTTTTTTAATAAGATATTTTATCATCAATTCAACCGCAATTTAGGATATGTGTACGGGGTTGTATAGCAATAAGTCACGTACAAGAGTTCGAGAATTTTCGATCCTTGCTTACAAATCGAGATGAAGGAACGCGTAGATAACAATAGTTAAAATAAAATATTGTGATATAAATACGGTGACCATATACATATACAGTGAAACCTCCCTTAACGGATAACTCCGACCAATGTACAGGGTGTTCCAGCGAGGACTGAACAGGGACCTATTTTCGACCTTCCTTGTATTTTGGAAAAATTCAAAATAGCCAATCGATGCATTTTTTTCTTGTAGAATCCAAAAATGTCATCGAAAAAATATTTGAACCAGAAACAAAAGAGTTACGCTATGCATCAGGTGTTTTTTAAATGGAATGTATCGTTTTTTATACGATTTTTGGAAAGAGTGATTTTTTTTATGTCCGTTCTGATTAAAAGATTTGATTTTGCGATAGCTGTTTATATTACATTTTAATGTTTTACAAACTAAAATTTTAGCTTCACCTGTTTAAAATATACGATAGGTTGGTATAGGTGATCAAGGTAAAATGACGTTTGAATGCTTTGTCAATAAAAATTGACATTATTTTAATTATTGTCGAAGTCTTCACATAAAAAATATATATTTGACTCTGATCGAAATGAAATACTCTTTGGACGAGAGACTACAGATTGTTATGCTATTTTACAAGTGCTAAGAAAATGCAAGAGAAGCAAGAAGAAGATTTATTGCAAATTTTCATAGAAATATATCCATCAATACAATTCTAAGGATAAAAAACCTATTTGAGGAAAATAAAACTTTACATGATAGAAAAAGAAAATATACAAAGAAGAAGAAATCGAGACCAGGCCATTATAAATTATTTTCAAGTTAATCCAACCAAATCTATTTCGGATGCAGTTCGGGAAGTTCAGTACGGTGGCGGTGTAAGGCGCATAAGAGTTACCCGAGGGACTGTTCACAGGACTCTGAAAATTCATAAATTTAGGCCTTTTCGTATCCTTCCACTTCAGCACCTAACACCGGCACAAAAAGAACTTCGCTTCCAATTTGTTTCTCAAATGGTAATTCGGCAAGAAAACGAAGACCCTGATTTATTCAAAAATATTGTGTGGACCGACGAAGCTACTTTCACAACATCGGGAGTATTCAACAGACATAATAGTCACCACTGGGCCGTTGAAAATCCAAAAAAGTTCCAGACTATTAAATTTCAAGGGAGGAATTCTATTCATGTTTGGTGTGGGATAAAAAATAATAAAATTTTGGGACCAATATTTTTTAACGGGACTTTAAATGGGCACAGATATTATGAGTTTTTAGAAAACGAAATTGAAAATTTTTTGGAAGACTTACCATTGGCAGAATATCAGAATTTAATTTGGCAACATGATGGGGCACCTCCTCATACCGTGCATGATGTGGTTCAATTTTTAAATCGGCGCCATAACGAATGGATAGGGCGAAATGGAACATATGCTTGGCCGCCCAATAGCCCCGACCTCTCAGTTTTGGATACATTTCTTTGGGGCCATTTGAAGAACGTCGTATACAGACAACGAAACGAAAATATTCAAGAGATCATGGGAAAAATTTGTCGATGAAATAAACCGCCTTAACCAGGAAAATCATATTGTAACAGCAAGTTTAGAAAGGCTACAAAGGGGTTATCGATGTTGTTTCGAGAAAAACGGCGGTCACATTGAAAACTTATGTTATTAGTAGTTTTATTTTATTATTTAATAATTATTTTTTATTGAATTTCTTTTTCTATCATGTAAAGTTTTATTTTCCTCAAATAGGTTTTTTATCCTTAGAATTGTATTGATGGATATATTTCTATGAAAATTTGCAATAAATCTTCTTCTTGCTTCTCTTGCATTTTCTTGGCACTTGTAAAATAGCATAACAATCTGTAGTCTCTCGTCCAAAGAGTATTTCATTTCGATCAGAGTCAAATATATATTTTTTAGGTGAAGACTTCGACAATAATTAAAATAATGTCAATTTTTATTGACAAAGCATTCAAACGTCATTTTACCTTGATCACCTATACCAACCTATCGTATATTTTAAACAGGTGAAGCTAAAATTTTAGTTTGTAAAACATTAAAATGTAATATAAACAGCTATCGCAAAATCAAATCTTTTAATCAGAACGGACATAAAAAAAATCACCCTTTCCAAAAATCGTATAAAAAACGATACATTCCATTTAAAAAACACCTGATGCATAGCGTAACTCTTTTGTTTCTGGTTCAAATATTTTTTCGATGACATTTTTAGATTCAACAAGAAAAAATACATCGATTGGCTATTTTGAATTTTTTCAAAATACAAGGAAGGTCAAAAATAGGTCCCTGTTCAGTCCTCGCTGGAACACCCTGTACACCTGTGCTGAACGGACAATTTTGGAGTCACCGACCGTCAGTATATGTATTCCTGTGTTTTGAACCCTCCTGACAACGGGCACTCTGAACAACGGACACGGACAGTAAAATTCGGACCATTTTTAATATAAACAGTAAAATTTACCTCCTCAGAACGCACAGTTGTTGAGATCTATTTAGATTTAGATATATTTAGATCTATGCTAATAAGTGGCGCGGCGCCTACCTATTGTTAATAGCACTAGTTTAACAATAGGCTGACTTATGCTGTCTGGCCTATAGGTAAATTGCGGTGAATTGCATAATAAATAGATCACCTTATTTTTAGAAAATGTAGTGTTCATCAATAGAATATCTTAGTTTTGATGTTATTCTGGTGAGATCAATATGTCTTCAAATAAAAGAAAGTTTTTGAGTCTTCAAGAAAAAGTTGAAATAATCCAGTACGCGGAAAAAAAAACAAACTTAGTGTTAGAGTATTAGCCGAAAAATTCTGTGCAGGAAAATTTCAAATTAGTGATATTTTGAGAAACAAGAGCGATCTTAACAAGCTATTCGTCGAGACCGGGAACATGAAAGAGAAAAAGAAATTTGCGAAAACTGAGGTTGCTGCCATAGACCAAATTGTCTACGACTGGTTTTGTAAAGTACGCTCCAGAAATATTTCCAATATCCGGTACAATAAAAGAAATTGCTGAGAATCTAGAAGTTGATGGTTTTAAAGAATCAAATGGATGGTTGGACAACAAGTTCTGTCAACGTCATAATATTTCTTTCAAATCCATCTGTGGCGAAGCAGCGGCTGTAGACTTGATTCAGGTAACTGATTGGTGGACGAAATTATGTGGTATTATCAAAAATTACGCATCGCGAGACATTTATAACGCCGATGAATCGGGACTCTTTTTGTTTTCTTTAAAAGGCGAAACATGTGCTGGCGGGAAAGCGTCCAACTATTTTACTTTGCTCCGCTATGAGTAGAGAAAAAGAAAATACACTAGTGATTAGAAAAAGTAAAAAACCGCGTTATTTTAAAGGATCAAGCGTAGAAAAATTGCCAGTTGAATGGTAGTTTAACAAGAAAGCATGGATGACAAGGGCTATAATGTCGGATTGGTTGATCAAATTTGACCGAAAAATGCAAAGGCAAAACCGAAATGTACTTTTATTTTTGGATAATGATGCATCTCACCCAAAACTGATGTTAAAAAATGTTAAAATAATTCAAAGTTTTAAAAACCACTACAGAAAGTTTTTAATCAAGTGACTTCTGTCATCCATGGAGTATTCTACCGAACAATTGAAAAAATGTAAGTGCCTTGATTTTGATTGTGGCTGCATGGAAAAAAGTCGAAGCCAAGACCATCAATAATTGCTTCCGCAAAGCTGAATTCGACGAAATTCTCGAGGAAAACGTTGACTACGATAGTGACGATGATGTGCTATTATCGGAGTTATGTGGAAACATCAATGTATTCTCCTTCGACTTAACTTCATATTCAGAAATTGATGAAAGTTTATTCCCGGAAAATCCTAACACAAGTGTACGTGAGTGCATCAGTGAATTTCAAAGTAGTGGGAACGGTCAGATTTCATCTGACAGTGATTATGAAGAACTTATTTCTTTCAATATTAAGAACATTAAGGAAACATATAAAATGTTAAAGGATATTGAAACCTTTTGTATGTTATCTGGAGATTCTGTTTTAAGAGAAAAATAGTCTGTTTAAAAACAAAATCATGAATTTTTAGGGGGTGATTTCATACCAAAAATAAAAGGTAGTTTGTTATATACACGTTAATTTTATAATGTCAACTATTATGGCGCCAAACAATCGTTTTTATATTTTGGTTGTTTTAATGGATATTTTTCCAAATCACTTTGATTATTTTTAAATTTTAAAATATATATTTGTCTTACGTGAGTGGCCAGTACTTTTAATAAAAGAACTATGGATCCACTTCTACTTCTACGACGCCGACGTCTGAGGCATATAAGAAGCGAAAATATCATAAAACCGCTGTGTCTATGGTGAAATCATAGCCGTACGTAATCATCTATCGTGATATCATAGGCGTGCCTATGATTTCACCATAGACACGGCGGTTTCATGCTTTTTCCCCTCTCATGCCTCAGACGTCGTAGGGCTAAATCCATATGATATGTGGCATTCTTTATATAAACAAACGAACTACCAGTGTAATTATATCGATATAGGTCGTTTATTTATGCATGTGGTGATCAAATTAACTATACATCCAATATAACAGTAGCCTAACAGTTAGAAAGGAATTGAATTGCTTGCAAAATAAAATAAAAACGACTTCCCGACTTGTTGGAGCGTTGCTTTCCAAAAGTCAACTATTTAAGTATTATTAAGAAGTAGCTTAAATTACATTACGCGTTATAGTTCTTTTTCCAGAAATATGTCACAGGATTGTTATATCAAACTCTATTTTTCGCAGATGTCTGATAAACGAAAAAAGATTTCTGGGGCACAATACAAAAAAAGAAAACTTCAAAAAGAAGAATTAGTTAAAAAAGCTTGTGGTTCACTTGAAGCATTTTTGATCCCCGCAGTACCATGAAGCTAATCTAATGGAGGCCGAGATTATAAAACCCAGTGGCGGGCCGCAAGAGCAAGAACCCTCTTCGTCAGTAACTCAAATGGAAATGGAAGATATTTTAAGTGGAGAGCCAAGTCCTGAACCAAGTGAAATTGCGACAATTACCGAAGAGGACTCAGAAGATCGAGGTTGGCTGGACGAAGTAAGTTCCGATGTTTCTTATAAAGACGATGCTTTTAAGGATCCCAGCTATTGGCCTTCCATACTATCTGAAAAAATTAAATTAACTTTAATAGAGTTAGGCCCAACGCAACTTACAGAAGCAGATGTAAATTTTCCTTTAAATAAAGATAGCAGAGGCTTCTCATCTGTGTATTATAAAAAAAGATTAAGTAACGGGGAAATAATTCCCAGAGTTTGGCTAGTGTATTCTCAGTCAAAAGATAGCGTATTTTGTTTTCGTTGCAAAACATTTAAAACTTTTTCTAGTGCCTTTGTTGAGGGGTATCATGATTGGAGACATTTATCTCAGATTATAGAACGACACGAAAAATCAAATGGTCACATATGTAATACAAAATAGTGGATTGATTTACGTCAATCAATTTATTCTAAAACAACTACTGATTCGCTAAATGAGAAAATGGTAAATGTGGAAAAAGATAGATGGGTTTCCGTGTTAAAAATTATAATTTATGTCGTGAAATTCTTAGCAGATCAAAATTCAAGTTTTAGAGGAAAAAATAATAAGTTGTATGAGCAACAAAATGGAAACTTTTTAAAATTAATTGAAACAACTGCAAAGTTTAATGATGCTATATCAGAACACATAACTAGAATTATTACAAATCCATCAGCAATGCCGCATTATTTAGGCGTTCATATTCAAAATGAACTTATTTCTCTTTTGGGACAAAAAATAAGACATGAAATAATATCGCTTTTAAAAGTGAGTAAATATTATTCTATTATTTTAGTAAGATTCGTTCTATTAAATAATAAATCAAACCAAATAGAAATTAGAGAGCACTTTTTAGGCTTTGTTTCAATATCTGATTCAACAGGACCAGGGTTTAACTAATGTTTTAATAGATTTTTTAGAGACTCACACCCTTTGTTTGGGGGATTTAAGAGGACAGGGTTAGGATAATGGTGCAAATATGAAAGGCCGCAATAATGGTTTACAAAAAAAAATTCTTGACATAAACCCCAGAGCTTTTTATATGCCCTGTGCCGCGTACAGTTTAAATTTAGTTGTTAATGATGCTGCAAAAGCGTCTTTAGAAATTACAAGTTTTTTTTCTATTGTACAGGAGCTTTACGTTTTTTTTCTCCGCTTCTTCTTAAAAAGGTCTTAAAAAGTGAAATCCCTATTCCTGCACACGGGCGGCAGGTAAGCCAGGAACGTCCCTGCCTAATGAAAGCACCCATAGGTCGGCTCCGACCAGTCCTCTAGACTCTTCAATTATTATATCTACAATTTTTTTACAACATTTTTTTTTTGATATTGGAAATTCATAAACTTAAATAAATGTTTAAAAGATATGTAAAAATTTTCTATACAAATGTTCGAATAATACACAGGATGAGTTAAAAAAAAACAGGAAAAAAAGTAATGTTTAAGTTTTTCCATTAACATTCATGTAGCTTGGCAAAATTTCAGCAAAAAAGCTGTAATTCGGTGAATTTTAGAGATAAGTCAATGAATAAAAAAACAAAATGCTCACAAAAAAAGGTTCTTTCATATAGGGTGTAAAAAGTTTCTATACGAATCCTCAACTAATACACAGAGCAAGTGAAAAAATAGCAAAAAATACAAGAACGACACTGAGCTTTTTCATTATTATCCAAGAATCTTTGAGAACATTTTCATTTGTTTTATTTCCGGTAGAATACAAAGGTATTATCTACCTACCTTGTGTATAATTAATTTAAATAAATTAGTTTAATGTTATATAATACTGAATATTACAATAGACCTTATTTTGTTAATAAATTTTTAATACATTTTAACATTATTAATATTTAAGTTTTATTAAGACACATTTACACTTATGAAATGTTATTTGTTTGATAGGCAATATATCCAAGTAATATGTACAAAACTTTTTTAAAGGCAAAATTCCAAATTTTGTTTAAAATTCCTATATATCATAGATGCTTGACAACACTTATCTTATTAACAATAGAAATTTTATAATTTTATTGATGTATTTACTCGTAGCTTCATAGCCAAGATTTTCTAAGATATTCCAATTTATTGCGTTAACAATATAACTGAAACATTTTATTGCCTAAATTATTATTTGGATAATCTAGTAAGATTTTTTGACTCCAAAGTGCAAAAATTGGTTTTTTGTTTGCCACCTCGCTAAAATATTATCACTAATGAAACAAAAATTGAATTTAAGCATTCCAAAAAGATGAAATTAAGTTTTTCGTTTATTTCGTTTTTTATAATAGCTGAGTAAGTATGTCTATACAAATGTTAAATACTGTATTATTATGGTTTAAGAAATAGAATTTCTATTAATACTAAGAAGATATTAAAGTGCATTTTAAATATCTAAATTCGGTAGCCTACAAGAGAATTTGTTTCTTTTGTTGACAAGAAAGATTTATTATAGTTTAGCTACATCAAAATTGACGAATTGGTTTAAAAATTTTTTAGCTGTCATTAACACCTTCAGGCTATGGGAGTTCATCAAATTAACACACGAGCTATAATTGTATCAAATCCAAATATAAGAACGTTGCCCTCGATAGTGCTAAGGGTTTTCTTTATAATAAACATTCACATTATTAATCACTCATTACAATACAGGGTGATTTTTAATTGATGTCCAAAAATGAAGGACGTAAGTTTTTGTATAATATCAAAGCTAAAAGTTCATTTATACGTGTATCCGCAAGGCCTTCGTTTTTGAGATAGAGGGTTTTAATATTTTTAAGTATTTTTCCTGGACCTCGTACATTTCTAGAGATTAATCACTCAAATTTGACAATACATTTTACAAAAATCTACTGTGTTTTACTTTTTTCCATATCGCCTTGGTCTCCTTAGCGACCTGGAAACTGGATCTTTGGATCCAGAAGGAAACTGAATATGCTCACACGTCATTGTCTTTGCGTATATCCAATTTTATGACAACGAAAACATTTCATTTGTAATATTCTATTAACGTCTTGATTTTCATTTAGTACTCATACACTCTTGCATCTTATCGAATGCATCTTCTAGTCTGATGATGGAGCTGTATTTGCCTTAGTGTCCTTGGTGATCTGGAAATATTAATCTTTTTGCGTATGTCCAGTTTTGTGGCAACGGAAATATTTCATTTGAACTTGTTTTATTTCCAATGTCATTGTTCGTTTTCAATGGAATTCTGAATCTAGTCCTTCATTTCGTGAAGTTCTCTTCTATTTTCTTGTTCCATTAGAATTCTCTGAAGGCGTTCTTGTTCCTTTTGTCTTCTGGCCTCTGCTTCTTGTTGTCATTTGGCCTCTTCTTCCTGTTTTTTTTTGTATCTTAGTCAGATATTATATTATTCTTGCTGTCCTATAGCTTATTCTGCAGATTCTGCTTCCCTTTCTTGTTGCGTCTTGGTTTTTCGGCTTCTTTTTCCTGTTTTCTCTTAGATTATTGATTGGTTGTCCTTCAATCGTCTGTATTTGTTTTTCCATATTTGCTGTTGTTGCCTGGTATGCAGTTATATTTCTTTAGGCTTCTTGCTTAGTTTTAGAATAGAACTGTCTTGAAAGATCCCTTCTGAGGTCGTCCTGAAGTTCGAATGCGAAACTCATTCGAATAATTATGACATTTTCGTTGCCGATTCACAATTCACAATTTAAAAAGACAACTATTTTTTGAGTTTTGCGCCACAAGATGTAAAAAAAAAGAAACTATATTTATTTAGCTTCAAATTCTAATCTGTGGTCTTTAGTTCTAGATTCACTGTGAAGGTACCTGAGGCACGACACTGAAAAAGTTAACTTTTTTTGGACATTTCGAGGGAAAGTCTACCCCTATCTTCAACAAAATAAAAAATAGAAAACCAAGAGCAATATATTCAAATTCAAATTCAAATTCAAAACTTTTTATTTGCCTTATAAGACATACAAATAATTGAAATACAGAATATTAGAAATAAATTGAAATACAAAATATTGGAATGTAAAAATTTAACAAAATATTAGAATATAAAAAATTAAATTTCATGTTTATAGGCAAACAGGGTCTGCATAGCGATTTTAATAACCGTTGCACAGACTCAGACGCTTTCCGAGTCATTGTAATGCAGCCCTTAGAAAATTGAAAAATATCAACGAGATTAATAATTTATAAATAATAATGAGATTTAAAACTAATCTTATTATTAAAAAGTGAATATTAAAAATGAAGTGTGAGAACAAAAACAAACAAAAACAATATCAATATGTTATAGTTATACAGCGGACACCAGGGGGCTCAGAATGCAGGAAGCATGCGCGGGCGGACACTTGAGAGGACGTGGTTAATATTATAGTTATTATTAGTCTATTATTTGTTAAAAACTGGGCGAGTGCAGCAAACAAAAATATAATTAAAAAATATGAATGAATGAATATATAAAAATCAGTATGAATGAAGAGGTGCTTGTCAATAACTAATTAAATAAATAAGCAATAATAGTATTCATGGAATGCAAAATTTATCGGTTCAAATTAAATTAGGTTTGCGAATGCAACAACATATTTTTTATATGTGTCTTGAAGCTGCGTAACGGAAGTTGTTTAATATTATTTGATAAATTATTCCACATCTGAACTGCGACGAAGCTGAATGATTTTTGAAATGCTGCTGACCTATGCTGTGTGATCCTAAAAGAATCTAAATATCGAGTACCGTAGTTATGCTCCTGCGTTGTGAATATAGACCTTAAATATGGAGGTTGATTGGTTGTTAATATGCGAAAAATAAATAGGAACATATGATACGCGCGCCTTCTCGCCATTGACAGGATAGAATATCTATTGAGATATGGTGTAATATGGTTTCTAAATGGTATATTATGTGCGAAACGTAGGCATGCATTTTGAAGTTTTTGTATGGAATGTTTAGTGTGCGCGCTTAGTGAGTTATGATAGACGACATCGCCATAGTCAAGTAATGCTAACACTAGAGAATCACATAATGAATATTTTGTACCACTGGGTAGATGGCGTTTAAGTTTATACAATTTCCCCAGACGCATATACGCAATACTAAGTTTCTCCTTAATATGAGCCTCAAAATTTAGTTTGTTATCGATAAAAATACCCAAATTCTTAGCTAGAGTTACAATTGGTACGGATAAATCATCTATTTTAACTTGGAAATTAGTTGACACATATTCCAAAAGATTTTTATTAGATCCAAAAAATATGACGCAAGATTTGGAGACATTTAACTTTAAGTTATGATTTTTTGTAAACTTATTCAATTCGCTGAGATCTTCATTGAAGTTTGTTTGTGAAGTAAGTAAAGTATCTATAGTAAAAGACTTGTAGAGTTGAGAATCGTCTGCGAATTGTTGCAGTTCGGAGTGTTTAATTATTCTTTCCATGTCCGCAACATACAAAGAGAACAGCAAAGACCCTAAGATGGATCCTTGTGGTACGCCTCTTTCGAGAGGAATATAACTGGACTGTTTCTGAACCTGTCCACATTTTATGGCCACACAATGAAATCTATTAGTTAGATAAGACTTTAAAAACCCCATTGAATTGTTAGAAAAACCAAAGTAGTGAAGCTTAGCTAGTAGCATCCTATAGTCTAGAGTATCAAATGCTTTACTGAAATCAAGCAAGCAAAGGCACGTAAACTCTTTTTTATCTTCCTTATGTCTGATTTTATTTACAAGATTACAAAGACAAGTGGTTGTGCTAAATGCCTTTCTAAAACCCGATTGACATTCCGGAATTATATCATATAAACTACAAAATGAAATTATTTGATTATAAATATGTTTTTCCAGCACTTTAGAAATTACAGACAAGATGCTGACAGGCCTTAAATCTTTTAGTTCTTTAGGGTTAGGTTTCTTAGGCAGAGGTTTTATAATGGCTTTTTTTCAAAGTTTTGGAAAGACGCCATTTAATATGCGAGTATTAACAATATTCAATAACGGATTTTCACAAAAAGGCAGACATACTTTCAAATCTTTAAGTGAGAGACCATCTTCACCAATAGAATTAGTTTTTATGGAATTTATATATTTATGTAAATCAGACTTATCTAAGAGGTTAAAATTAAGTTCAGAAGTCACATTTCGATGAGTGTTTTGCTGATAAAAGGAAACCTGTTCATCGCATGTAGTTATCGATATATTGTTACACTCGGATAAGTATAAATTAAGTTTACCTACATCAGATAGACTGAGAGGTATTTCAGAATCATTTTTATGGATAAGATTTAACTTTTTGGCCGTAGACCAAAAAAATTTTCCTGATTTGCTTGACAGACTTTTAAAAAATGCATTCTTTTCCCGAATTATGGCGTGTTTAGTATAATTTCGGAGCTGCCTGTAATACTGTAGGCGGCCTTGCGTTTTATTTTTTAGGTATTTTTTATATGCTAAGTCTCTTAGTTTAATTAGTTTTTTAATGTTATTTGTAATCCATGGAGTAAAAGGTTTATTGTATATTTTCTTTGTTTTTATAGGTGCATGTTTGTCTATTAAGTATTTAATTTTGGAATTAAAAATGTCTACTTTTTTGTCTATGTCATTGGTATAATAAACACTATCCCACGATAATTGTGATGCATCTCTTAAGAGTTCATCAGAATTAATTTTATTATATTCTCTATACGATATATATTCAAAATTGTCCTTATTTATGTTTATACTAAAGATTGTATATACTAAACAGTGATCAGATACTGCTTGCGATATTGGTACAGAATCACTTTTTAAAACAGGGATATTTTTGTTAGAAAAAATCAAATCAAGGATGCTATGGTTATTATTGAGATTATTAAAATAAGTGGGTTGTATAATATGCTGTTCTAAATTAAATGTGCCAAGAATAACTTGACATTTTTTCAATATAGGAGTGTTTCTTGAAAAATCTATATTATAGTCACCTGTAAATATAACATTGTCATAAAACGGAACCGTTATAGATAGGATGTTTTCAAAAAAATCCAGAAATACATCTTTATTAGACGATGGAGGACGATAGATGGTAACAACCAAAACATTTTTGTTTTTAATATTAGTTTTCAGGGTGATAAATTCGCATGTGTCCGATTCTACTTCAAGTTGTATTAATTGATGCTGTATATTTGATCTTATGTATACTCCTACGCCTCCACCACGTCCATTAATTCTGTCTTTACCTAGAAAATTATAACCTTTAATTTTATATGCTGATGAATCATGAGCGGGGGTTAGCCAGGTTTCCGACAGCCCAACAACATCGAAGTTATAGTCGCAAATATAATTTTGAAACTCATCAAATCCGGTATTCAGGGACCTTACATTTAAGTGTGCTACTGAAGAAAAATTGGTATTAGTTTGCCGCAAGCCCAAATCATTATTAGTGTCCGCCATAGCCTCCATATCCACCGCACGCACACCAAAACATCCCCGCGCCCACAGACTGTCCGCTCAATCCTTCATGAGATTTATCCCCACACAAATACTTAATTAAAAAATGTACATAGGTATTCAACCAGAAAATGTCTATACAGTCTAGAAAATAGTGCATATAATTATAAATTCAGTGACGTCATTTCACGTCGGCCATTAAAAAAAACATAATTTTTACTTATTTTTCCCAAGTTAAATTGATTTTTAAATACACTACCCAAAATAAAGTATGCTGATTAATTCTCAATAATGAATACCCTCGTGGATACCAGTAATAAATACCCGCTCAGAGACGAAAATAAAAAAAAAGGAAAATAAAAGAATAGAACAACAATCACCCCAAAACAAAACCCGCATTTACCAGTAGTAGAATAGAGAAAATCGACAACATACATTTTGTAGCTTAATTAATTATATATGTTATTATGAACTAGCAAAAATTAATATAAATTTGAAAATAACGGTCTTTGGAATATACCACAACATCACCCTATATAATAGACATTTAGCCTATCTCTCAAGTAGAAAATCACTGATCAGTATTTTAAAATGAATTACAATATTATAAAATATGCCGTAGCAAAAAGGGCTAATGAATTAGAATGGTCATATTGTAATACTTCTTTGCACTTAGCATCTAGGCAACCATACAAAAAAACTAAAGCAAATATTTGCTTTTTCTGTATATTTGAGAAACTTAATTCTCAAAATAGTTTTGCCAAGAGGATATAATATAGACAAACATTAACAACATTTGGATATTTCTTACTACATTATAAAACAAAATAAACGATATATACTGAATATTTCTAAGAAAAATTTATATTAATTATCACTCGTATAACGCATTAATTCTTATACAATGCATGAATGAACATAGAACAAAAAGAAAATGGATAGTAAAGACCTACAGTAATAATTTCCATGTGAAATTTTTTAACCAATGTTAGGTCCAGAACATGAAAATATAAACATCCCTGTTTATTACAGCCAGAGTACTTACAGTTGACAAAATTGTGTCCTTCACCTATTAAACCTCATCTCCAAGTTCAGAGATATCTAAGTCATTCAACTTATTTTCGGAATCTACCACCACTTTAGCACCCTCACTAAGCACAATCACTTGTCCATTTTTTGACCAACAAGCATTTTTAAACAAGGACCTAGCTTTTTTAAAGATTTGTAAATTTTCGGAGCTCAGCAGTTCAGTAAACAACAACGCGGAACCTTTTAGTCGATTTTTACGATAAAATACCTCGTCGCGTTTCCATCGTTGACTGAAGGCAACAACAATAGGCCTGTGTTTTTTCGTTGTAGATATTTTGCGGCCTAAGCGATAACAAAAATTTAAATGAAGTTTATTTAGGACTGTTCCAATTTTTGTTGACATCAGGTGAATAATATCCTCGTAAATATCACGGTTGGTTTCCTCGATCCCGTGTACTAAAATAGCATTCTGATTGGTTGATGAGTACTGCTTACCTACGGCCATCTTTAGACTATCAATTTGCTGTTGTAAACTTTGAATGGTCTCCATTACAGATTTTTCAAACCTCAAAAATTTTTCTTCCAAATTAGTTACCTGCCTAGATTGGACATTCGGACCCCTGGAATTGGATCTTGCCTTGGACTGATCTCCTAATTCTCTCTTAAAACTGGCCAACTCGGATGTAAACTTGGACGGCATCTCCTCTATACGATCCTTTAGTGCTTCAAATTCAGCACTAGTTTTCGTAGGAGAACTACCGGTCTTGGTTCCTTTTTTAGTCATAGTGAAATGGAACACACTAGCACTTCACATATAATTTTTAGCTTTCAAAATACGGGAAATTACATGAAAAACTTAAGACCGACGTGTACTTTGACTTATAGGTCGACGCGTGCGCTCATCATCATAATATCACTTATGTTTTATATTAGAAATTTAGCCGGAACGGCAAATTTCTGACAGAATGTCAATTAATGGCATTTTTGTTTGCTGAACACTGGGAAGACTTTCCTACTTTAATCCATTTAACCATTACTAAAATGCATGTCAACTTTTCTAGGCTATTTGGCATCTCAAAAAGTTGATTCAAAATTCCATGTAAAACAGGCTAATCATAAATTCAAAGACACAAATCTTTTTAAATTAATCTAAAGTTACTTTATAGAGTCTCATCAAAATGTCAACGATGCTTTCCCGAGGACTTTTTATGGGGTGCAGCCACATCATCTTACCAAATTGAAGGAGCTTGGAACACCAGCGGTAAGGGTGAAAATATATGGGATTGGTTTACGCACACTTATCCGGAAAAAATATCGGACGGTAGCAATGGAGATATTGCTGCTGATTCTTATAACAAATATGAAGAAGATGTTGAGTTGTTGGAAAATTTAGGAGTGTCTTTTTACAGATTCTCGTTGTCTTGGTCGAGAATATTACCAGATGGTACCATAAATAATATTAATGAAGAAGGAGTAAACTATTACTTGAATCTTATAAAGGTAAGCTCCATTTTTTAAAAGTAAGTATATATTTATTTCAACGATGTAAAAACGTTTGGAAAAAAGTATACAATTTCGTAATATACTATCACTATCCTATAATTAGTTATCCTACGTAGCTATAATGGTAAATATATAACTGCGCAATAATCGTTTATACCCTTAGAAATTAAAAGAGAAAAACATCGAACCAGTAGTAACAATATACCATTGGGACTTACCAGTCAAGTTGCATCAACTCGGTGGATGGGCCAATCCCGAAATAGCTGATTTTTTCGCCGACTACGCAACCTTATGTTTCAGTCTTTTTGGGGAGTACGTTAAATATTGGCTGACTTTGAACGAACCAATTACTCAGTGTTATTTTGGATATGGAGCTGGAGGACATGCTCCTGGGTTTGCACAGTCTGCAACTTTGACCTACATTTGCGCGTATACTCAGCTTTTGGCGCATGCGAAGGCGTATCGTAGCTACAATGATACGTTTAAGGCTAGTCAAAATGGTAAGTAATTTCAGCAAATAACTCATTCCTCTTCTTACTTAATCATTCTCAAAACATTTTAATTTTGACCTTTATCCATCTAGGACTAGGGATAACACAAGCATTTATCTTAGACCACATATTTCAACCACTATTAGTTTTTTATGTTAATTCTTTATCAATTTTTTATCTTAGACCAACATTTGTATTTTTATTGACTAAAATTTTATACAGGTCTTTAAAAGGTCCTTCGTGTTAATCCTAGTTTTAATTTTGATGATTAAACTTTGAAATTAAAAGCAATAAAAAGTGAAAAAAATTTGCCCTGGAATGGGATTCGAACCCACAACCTCGGTGTTATAGGGACGATGACAAATCTAGCGAAGGCCCCGATAGCAAAGTGACAAAGCAAAGCCATATGATTCTCCCTACCCCCTTAATTTCGATTATTTAACTATTAACTCTCTTAATATATTGTTTACTTGTATCATTTACGATGTGCTTCTTAATAAAAATTCAAAATCTTTCATTATTTTATCTATGTTCGTGAGTTAAGAGCTTCATTACCGCACTCCCTTTTATTACCGCACTAATTTTCACTCATTGATCCTTTTTTAATTTGAAATTTGTAATATAGAAAAAGCGAAGAAGATTTTTATAAATTATTTTATTAAAAACTATAAAACATAAAACATTATTTATTATAAATATTAATAGTACAATCTTTCAAATAAATTCCTGACGAAGCAGCCACGTTTGCTAAATTTGTAGTCAATACACTGTTTTCATTATTTAAACTGGCCGTCTGATGGCTTTGTTTCATTTTTTTCGGGCCTCGTCCAAAGTTTGTCCCGTTTCACACAGAATGTTGGATGCCATTTTTCTCTTATTTTCTGCAGAATTTTCAATGGAATTTTCCGCAAACGTGTTGGATCGCCAGCCACCATGACGCTTTACTGTTGGAATGTCAGCTCCTGAATCTGCCAATAGGGACGTAAATGATCTTCGGAAGCAATGCCCCGTATATTCTTCTGGATGTTCAAGTTTGAAATCCAAACCAATTTGTTTTGGCTCGATCCTTCATACACACATCATCTTACATAGGCGAAGATTAATGTATTTTCGAACTAGTTGAACCACGTCTATCTCTTGAATATCTCCAGATGTTACATAGAATTCCCTAGCTATTTTCGTTTTCGTTGTCGGTAAAAAAAAATGAAAACATCGCCCTTCATCCTTGACATTTTCCAACAAATAATTTGTTAACTCCTCTCAACTGCAAGCTCCTGCAAGCCAAATAAGCAATGCTACTTTCATAAATAAGTATTTTTTGTCATCCGTTTCTAGAAGGAATGTTGTAATATTGGTTTTAGTTAATACCCTTGACTTTTTTGATTGATTTCCCTCAGACTAAATTTCTAAATTTGCTGATATCAATATTGAGTTTAATAGATATCATTGTTCTTATTATAGAATAAAACGATGAGAGAGAGAGATGAATACCTACCTAATAATACCTATACCTTTTCATTCCCATAGTTTTGCACATTCTTCTCTCTATACCATTTTTGAAACCTATTGAAAATATACTCATATTTTGATCTGGATTTTTCGGGAAGCAACCCGTCAATTGCCCTGGAGGCTTCCTGCTCAATTTCCGAAGGAATGCTTCTTCCTGATCACTCATTTTAACTTAAGGAATCAAAAGCGTCAATAAGATGTTACTTAAATTGACATTGCCCGGGGTAACGCAGATTGGCCGGATTAAAGTGCAAACAGGTAACTGTTGTAGCTAATAGAAAGGTGTTTTATGCTTGCTTTAAACTTTTTGAAAAATTTCTTTAATAAAAATACGTGTGTATTTTAACAATCATGCATCAGACGTAGATAAAATGTTGTACAATACATGTGAGTTAACCTCATTAAGATACTTGTAAATATCTTTGTGATACCTACTAGTTAAAAGTATTGGGAACAAAGTACAGCCTAATATGACAACTTTTTTACTTCAGTCTTCTTAGTAGTATTTCACATTATATATCAGCAGTTTGTTTCTAGTATAGATTAACAGCAGATCCAAGCATGAAGGTATTTTACTAAAAGATCTTTTGTTTGTTATGGCCAATTGTCTTTTACTAGTCTATATCAAATTAATTTTGAACATTCAATAAACAGTTATTTAATCATTAGTTATAAATTACTTTCACAAATGCTATAATAGTGAAAATGAAATAAAAATGCTTTCTATTGAAAGGAAAATATTCTATGAATACTTTATATTATTCAATCTGAACTTTTGAGATATCTCCTGTAAGACAGGAGATAATTTTCTAATCTTATTATGCCGCAATGATTTTTTCTCTACTGTATTCACCCTAGGTGTCTCTTATACTATATTTGTTTCAGTCCTTCTTCATTTTATATTTATATTTAAAATTGTGAGGATATATATAAATTACTCACTATTTTTTGCATGCATTTTGTATTTTTTACTTAAATGTAAATTTTCTTAAATTAAATAAAATTCTGGAGATTTACTGCCTCTGTGGCTCTAATAATTGACAAACATTTTAGGACAAGTTGGTATAGTTTTGGTTAGTTATTGGTATGAGCCACTAACTGATAGCGAAGAAGATAAAGTGGCAGCAGATAATGGTGTACAATGGGCTGTAAGTTCAAAAGCAGTGTATAAATTAACTTTCAAGTCATAAATCGTAAGAACAGAACTCATAATATAATAAAACCAGAAAATTTAATTTAATTTTAAGCGCTTGCATTTTATTTGACTAGTTATAATTTTATTTTCCAGCTTGGTTTATTGGGGCATCCAATTTTCAACGGAAATTGGCCCCAGGTAATCATCGACAGGGTCGGTAATTTGAGCCTTGCTCAAGGTTATGCTAGATCAAGACTTCCTGCCTTTACAGAAGATGAATTAACGCTGGTTTATGGAACCTACGATTACTTGGGATTTAATTAGTAAGCATAAACCAATCTGATTTAATGTTTTCCAAAATCTTTTGACGTCATGCGCTCCTAATAAGGTTCTTAAACATCTCAACGACCAATTCTACTTCTTAAAAATTATACATGAAATCACTACGATGACATTTCTAAATCCAAAAATACCTTTGCACTCCAATGCGAACGAGATGGCTGCTAACCATTTTGATCGATTGCCAAAACCATCAACCAAAACTTCATAAAAGCTTCTTTTCTCGATCGAATGCTAGGATAAGATTAATTTAACTATTCCAGCAAAAACTAAACTTTTGCCAAACAATTTGTTGTCTAATAATGCTAATAATTTAAACTTCATCATCAACGACAAAAAACTATACCCTTAAACTGATAAGTGTAATTTTTAACACCAAAACGTTCTAGACTTTAAGCAAATGCTTTAGGAAGCCCCATCCACTAGTTGGAAAGCTGCTCGTGAGTATACTGTTCATAAAATAGATTCAAAACGTTCCCTTTTAACTGCAAATCCATGTCAGTTTTTTCGTTAAGAAGATAATGGCTGAATCGATCCTTAAGTTTCCTTGCGTATTACAAATGTTCTCTTTTCAATCTAAGTATCTTCGTACTGAATGATGATCATACTTGGGCTACAGAAGGTTTAGCCCTGGTTCTTATTCTACTCCCGCATCAACCTTAGCATTTCATATTTCTCCCATTTTTGAAAATGTTGTTCCTGCTTCCACCCTTTTTCTCTATTCCGAGTTTAACAATGCGTACAAACAATGACCCAAACATCACAAGGAAGCTTTCTTTGCATAAGCATTTCCACTGATGCTCATGAATAAACTCAGTCAATTCCAGACAATTATGAATACAGCGCTGACTATTTAGTTCTTTGCCCCTTAATCACCCCACAAAAGTCCTGGATATCTCTGCAGTTGATATCGCAGACCAATTACTTTATACTTAACATCGCCTAAACAGTCTTCTATTGGTATAAACACTATCGTTTCCCTTAATCTCTGAGTTACCCCGACTTAAGTATTTTTCGTCGTGCATAACAATGACTCGGTTCTTGCCAACTGGTTTTCAATATCATGCAAATATTTTCTTCTTTTTCTGTATTTCTGATCATTTCTAGGTAATTCCCTCGAAATTGTGTCATTAGAAATACGATACTCCCATCCTAAATTTCTGACTGACACTCCAACTCTATTCCTGGGCCTTTTCACTAATCTCTTTACTCTGACTTAAGTAAATATCTTGGAGCTTCTACTTTTTGGTAGATGTAGGCATGGTATACATGGCTCACACTCAACTGTTGCACAGGGTGGTCCACTTAAGATGCTCCTATACTTTATCTCAATAAATAAGACACTGAGAAAAAAAAGTTAAATACAAAAAGTATTTGACCCTAAGTATATTTTTTATTTATAATATTTTTATGTATACAGGGTGTTCCATTGTGCCAGGACAGTAACCAACTTTTTTCTTTTTAATGAAATGGTATGAATATTTTTAGAAATTTAATTCTCCGCTTGATCTTGAGTATTTTTTGTCATTACATAGCATACGAAATTTTGAGTAGTTTTCGAGAAAAATTAACTTTTCTAATTTTTTTCGGAAAAACAGGTTTTTGGAAAAATGTTATTTTTTTACACTTGAAGACTAAAATTGTGAATTTTGGTTGTGGATCCATGGAAGTGGTTAATATTTAATACTCTGCCCTATCAAAAGCGAAAATCCATTATACAGGGTGGTCACAAATGACCATCAAAAAAAATGTTTTTGTAACTAAAAAAACTTAATTTTTTTAAATGGAAAACCGTGTATTTAGCACTTTTATTGTGTTTAGGATTTAATTCTGCACCATTCCATATATATAGTTTATATTCCAAATATTAGTAGTTTAGAAGTTATAACCAATTTTCTATAATAATTCAGGTATTTTTGTTAAAAATCTAACTAAACCTAAATAATATCCTATTCTAAGTTTTTTATATAATTAAATTTAACATTAAATCAACAAGTGATGCAAGAAAGAAAGTAACTAATTACTTATTACAAAACATTTTCGACATAACCCTCGTCTTTGGCAATACAAGTAGTATAATATTAGTTAGTATAATATTACGGTCTTAATTTTACGATATTGGAAAAACAAACTAGTAAAATTGGCTTTTTATAAATACACAGATTTTATTTGACATTTAGTTGCCTCTAACTCTGGCTTTATACAGTGTCCAAGGGCGTTTAAATCTTCATGAATGTTACATAAGAAATAATAAGAGTCCAGCATTAGCCCTGCCATCGGTTGTTGTATCCTGCAAGACGGGTACCCACGAAACGTATTTTTTCATGAATTGTTCATGATCTTGAACGTGGAGTGGTAATCAATAAACAAAAACGGCGCCCAAAAATTGTCCTAACAGAAGAAAAGCGATTAGAAATTCTCCTGTATTTTGAAGAAAACAATAAAAATTCGCAAAGAGATGCATCCCGAGATCTGCTGGGAATTAGTAAGACTAGTGTTCAAAGGACTTTAACTGATAATAACTACCATCCGTTCAAAAAAGGAATTATCCCAACAGGACTTTCAAACAAGGCTTTTTTATTGTTCTCTCATGATGGACCACCATTTTGAAACTGACATTTTTAAAAATATTTTATTTACCGATGAGGCAATTTTCAATACAGCCGGCATGTTCAACCGAAAAAAATACTCATTACTGGTGTAACTCAAATGAACATCGTGTAAAAGAAATGAAATAACAGGGTCGGAGAAGTGTTTATGTATGGTGTGATATTATCCGTGATCGAATAATAGGTCCAGTATTTTATAACTTTGTTCTGATTGGTGAGAGGTATTTAAATTTGTTGGAGTACGAAATATTTCCGTTAATTGACAATCTGCCGAACGATATTAAAGAAAGGCTTGTTTATCAACAAGATAGTGCTCTATATCACGCCTGTTAGAAATTGTTTGAATGAGAGGTTTCCATTTTGGATTGGTCGGTACGGGACCATAGATTGGCCAGCGAGGAGCCCCGACTTAACACCCCTGGATTTTTTTTTACGGGGCAACCTAAAAAACGAGGTGTATAAAAATAGGTGTAATACTGTCCAAGATTTAAAAAGGAGAATTAGGCAAGAGGTAGAAGGACTTAATGCAACAGACGCGGTCAGAAATGCTATTGCTAGAATTGAAACCATGTATACTACTTGTAATGCCAAAGACGGGGGTTATGTCGAAAACGTTTTGTAATAAGTAATTAGTTACTTTCTTTCTTGCATTACTTGTTGATTTAATGTTAAATTTAATTATAATGTTAAAAACAAACTTAGAATAGGATATTATTTAGGTTTAGTTAGATTTTTAACAAAAATACCCGAATTGTTATAGAAAATTGGTCATAACTTCTAAACTACTAATTTTTGGAATATAAACTATATATACATGGAATGATGCAGAAGAAAGTGATAAATACAGGGTGTTACATTTAAAAAAATTAAGTTTTTTTAGTTACAAAAACATTTTTTTTGATGGTCATTTGTGACCACTCTGTATAATGGATTTTCGCTCTTGATAGGTCGGAGTATTAAATATTAACCACTCGCATGGATCAATAACCAAAATCACAATTTTAGTCTTCAGGTGTGAAAATATCACATTTTTCCAAAAAGCTGTTTTTCCGAAAAAAATTAGAAAAGTTAATTTTTCTCAAAAACTACTCAAAATTTCGTATGCTATGATGACAAAAAATACTCAAAATCAAGAGTAGAATTAGAATTTCTAAAAATATTCATACCATTTCATTAAGAAGAAAAAAGTTGGTTACTGTCCTGGCACAATGGAACACCCTGTATACATAAAAATATTACAAATACAAAATATACTTAGGGTCAAATACTTTTTGTATTTAACTTTTTTTTCTCAGTGTCTTATTTATTGAGATAAAGTATAGGAGCATCTTAAGTGGACTACCCTGTACAATAATAGAACTATTTCGGCTCTCGGCATCCCTACCACGAATTTAAAAATACTTTTAAAAAATTTATTTCTGTAATTGAACTCTCAACATAAAGTCAAGCTAATTAAGAATTTTTGTTTCCAAAGCCTAGCTGCGTTTTTAAGCCATGCTTATAAAGCTGAAAACTTACGTTGGAATGTCTTATTACCGATTTTGTTTGTTAATAAGTACTATCAATTAATTTTTCATAAATACATTTTAGTTATACCACATACTATGCTTCTCCGATCCCTAACGTAACAAATATAGAAAACAGTACGATCAGCTATGGGGTAGATAGAAATGTGCTCACAAGTTTCGATCCCAGTTGGCCTCAAGCACACGCGACGTGGCTCTTCGATGTACCGGAAGGAATAAGAGGGATGCTTAACTGGGTAGCTGATAACTTTGGAAATCCGAATATCCTGATAACTGAAAATGGCTGGCCTGACGATTTACAAAGTTTGAATGATACTGATAGGATTACTTATATAGAGGTAAGATGGTAGATTGAAAAATATCAATACAAATCATCATCATCAGATGTTTATCGGTTTACCTCTCACAGACACCTGTTGTGTATTGTTGTTGGTCATCGGATCCTAGCGGCATTATCTGAGATGTAATTTAGTGTTAGTGAATGAGCGTGCCAACCCTTATCCACATATGGCAAGCGAGTTACATGTGTGGAAACTGCTGACAGAAGTAATTCCCATGATAGCGATTTAAAGAACGGATGACGATTTTCTAATGCAGATTCCCAGGCCCGAAGTTAACATACATTTAATCGTTTTTATGTAATTCATTCTCATCTTTACTGTTAAGACATATTTTAGAAATAAAATTGTTTTTTAAAAAATAAGTTTTTACTTCAAAGTATTTAAGTGGCGCAGTCGGTAGGATAGTGCGGTGGTAATAATTTCGAGTGGTATGGAAGAATTGCTGTTTGATGGTTTCAAACCTTTGGTGCTATCCATTGAACCTACAGTGAGTGCAAACAAGAGGATCGGAAAGAGAGAAGAAATACATCATTGTAAGTGCTTTTCACTTTTGCCCTTCCTAAACCTTCTGTATAAGGATTTTTGGTTAGGGATAATTTTAGGAACAGTGCATCGAGCACATTAGGTTAAATTATCTGTCTATTGAAGACACTGGAAAGACTTTTTTTTCATTTTTACTCTATATTTGTTTAAGAACAAAATATTTACAATAACTTTTTTATATTTTCATAAATAAAAGGGTGGTGTATTGTAATGAAGATTTCCACCCCCACGATAGTTGCACTCTCCAATTAATGCAAGGTTCCAAAATAGAGGACTGTCAAATTTTCCGAATAAACACGGAGAAGTCAATTTCCGAGAAAACTACCCAGGACGAAGTACTTATTCTACCTGTGAAAGAAGAAAGAATATTTTCAAAATGCAAAACCGACCAATACATTGAAGTTAACCATCCTATCCTACTGAAAATTCCGAAAACGTGCCAAATTCAAGTGAGGACCAAAAAATTTGTAAATAGCAGAAGTATCCGCCAAGGAAAACCACTATTATTGTCTGATATTCACATTCCAAAATTAAAGACAAAAAACACTTTTCATATTCCGAACCTTACGAAGATAAACTTTGAAGAAATTTACCGTCTTAAGGACATCGCACATAGAATATCACCAATCGAAGAAAGAAAATCAATCGATACTTATCCATCAATATCCTTACAATAATAATAATCGCCATTTGTAAGGGATTAATTATATGGAAACGAAGAACACTGAAGAATTATATCGTTACCAATTTTCAAAGAAGAAATCCCAATGATCGAAGAATTGAGGAATCCAATGCCAATACTTCCAAAATAGATTCCGTCATTTTCTCAGCTTAACGAGGGAGGAGTAACATGTATGGAAACTGCTGACAGAAGTAATTCCCACGATAGCGATTTCAAGAACGGATGACGATTTGCTGATGCAGATTTCCAGGCCCGAAGTTAACATACATTTAATCGTTTTTATGTAATTCATTCTCATCTTTACTGTTAAGACATATTTTAGAAATAAAATTGTTTTTTAAAAAATAAATTTTTACTTCAAAGTATTTAAGTGGCGCAGTCGGTAGGATAGTGCGGTGGTAATAATTTCGAGTGGTATGGAAGAATTGCTGTTTGATGGTTTCAAACCTTTGGTGCTATCCATTGAACCTACAGTGAGTGCAAACAAGAGGATCGGAAAGAGAGAAGAAATACATCATTGTAAGTGCTTTTCACTTTTGCCCTTCCTAAACCTTCTGTATAAGGATTTTTGGTTAGGGATAATTTTAGGAACAGTGCATCGAGCACATTAGGTTAAATTATCTGTCTATTGAAGACACTGAAAAGACTTTTTTTTCATTTTTACTCTATATTTGTTTAAGAACAAAATATTTACAATAACTTTTTTATATTTTCATAAATAAAAGGGTGGTGTATTGTAATGAAGATTTTCACCCCCACGATAGTTGCACTCTCCAATTAATGCAATGTTCCAAAATAGAGGACTGTCAAATTTTCCGAATAAACACGGAGGAGTCAATTTCCGAGAAAACTACCCAGGACGAAGTACTTATTCTACCTGTGAAAGAAGAAAGAATATTTTGAAAATGCAAAACCGACCAATACATCGAAGTTAACCATCCTATCCTACTGAAAATTCCGAAAACGTGCCAAATTCAAGTGAGGACCAAAACATTTGTAAATAGCAGAAGTATCCGCCAAGGAAAACCACTATTATTGTCTGATATTCACATTCCAAAATTAAAGACAAAAAACACTTTTCATATTCCGAACCTTACGAAGATAAAGTTTGAAGAAATTTACCGTCTTAAGGACATCGCACATAGAATATCACCAATCGAAGAAAGAAAATCAATCGATACTTATCCATCAATATCCTTACAATAATAATAATCGCCATTTGTAAGGGATTAATTATATGGAAACGAAGAACACTGAAGAATTATATCGTTACCAATTTTCAAAGAAGAAATCCCAATGATCGAAGAATTGAGGAATCCAATGCCAATACTTCCAAAATAGACTCCGTCATTTTCTCAGCTTAACGAGGGAGGAGTAACATGTATGGAAACTGCTGACAGAAGTAATTCCCATGATAGCGATTTAAAGAACGGATGACGATTTTCTAATGCAGATTCCCAGGCCCGAAGTTAACATACATTTAATCGTTTTTATGTAATTCATTCTCATCTTTACTGTTAAGACATATTTTAGAAATAAAATTGTTTTTTAAAAAATAAGTTTTTACTTCAAAGTATTTAAGTGGCGCAGTCGGTAGGATAGTGCGGTGGTAATAATTTCGAGTGGTATGGAAGAATTGCTGTTTGATGGTTTCAAACCTTTGGTGCTATCCATTGAACCTACAGTGAGTGCAAACAAGAGGATCGGAAAGAGAGAAGAAATACATCATTGTAAGTGCTTTTCACTTTTGCCCTTCCTAAACCTTCTGTATAAGGATTTTTGGTTAGGGATAATTTTAGGAACAGTGCATCGAGCACATTAGGTTAAATTATCTGTCTATTGAAGACACTGAAAAGACTTTTTTTTCATTTTTACTCTATATTTGTTTAAGAACAAAATATTTACAATAACTTTTTTATATTTTCATAAATAAAAGGGTGGTGTATTGTAATGAAGATTTTCACCCCCACGATAGTTGCACTCTCCAATTAATGCAATGTTCCAAAATAGAGGACTGTCAAATTTTCCGAATAAACAGGGAGGAGTCAATTTCCGAGAAAACTACCCAGGACGAAGTACTTATTCTACCTGTGAAAGAAGAAAGAATATTTTGAAAATGCAAAACCGACCAATACATCGAAGTTAACCATCCTATCCTACTGAAAATTCCGAAAACGTGCCAAATTCAAGTGAGGACCAAAACATTTGTAAATAGCAGAAGTATCCGCCAAGGAAAACCACTATTATTGTCTGATATTCACATTCCAAAATTAAAGACAAAAAACACTTTTCATATTCCGAACCTTACGAAGATAAACTTTGAAGAAATTTACCGTCTTAAGGACATCGCACATAGAATATCACCAATCGAAGAAAGAAAATCAATCGATACTTATCCATCAATATCCTTACAATAATAATAATCGCCATTTGTAAGGGATTAATTATATGGAAACGAAGAACACTGAAGAATTATATCGTTACCAATTTTCAAAGAAGAAATCCCAATGATCGAAGAATTGAGGAATCCAATGCCAATACTTCCAAAATAGACTCCGTCATTTTCTCAGCTTAACGAGGGAGGAGTAACATGTATGGAAACTGCTGACAGAAGTAATTCCCACGATAGCGATTTCAAGAACGGATGACGATTTGCTGATGCAGATTCCCAGGCCCGAAGTTAACATACATTTAATCGTTTTTATGTAATTCATTCTCATCTTTACTGTTAAGACATATTTTAGAAATAAAATTGTTTTTTAAAAAATAAGTTTTTACTTCAAAGTATTTAAGTGGCGCAGTCGGTAGGATAGTGCGGTGGTAATAATTTCGAGTGGTATGGAAGAATTGCTGTTTGATGGTTTCAACCCTTTGGTGCTATCCATTGAACCTACAGTGAGTGCAAACAAGAGGATCGGAAAGAGAGAAGAAATACATCATTGTAAGTGCTTTTCACTTTTGCTCTTCCTAAACCTCCTGTATAAGGATTTTTGGTTAGGGATAATTTTAGGAACAGTGCATCGAGCACATTAGGTTAAATTATCTGTCTATTGAAGACACTGGAAAGACTTTTTTTTCATTTTTACTCTATATTTGTTTAAGAACAAAATATTTACAATAACTTTTTTATATTTTCATAAATAAAAGGGTGGTGTATTGTAATGAAGATTTCCACCCCCACGATAGTTGCACTCTCCAATTAATGCAAGGTTCCAAAATAGAGGACTGTCAAATTTTCCGAATAAATACGGAGAAGTCAATTTCCGAGAAAACTACCCAGGACGAAGTACTTATTCTACCTGTGAAAGAAGAAAGAATATTTTCAAAATGCAAAACCGACCAATACATTGAAGTTAACCATCCTATCCTACTGAAAATTCCGAAAACGTGCCAAATTCAAGTGAGGACCAAAAAATTTGTAAATAGTAGAAGTATCCGCCAAGGAAAACCACTATTATTGCCTGAAATTCACATTCCAAAACTAAAGACAAAAAACACTTTTCAAACTCCGAACCTTATGAAGATAAACTTTGAAGAAATTTACCGTCTTAAGGACATCGCAAATTGAATATCTCCAATCGAAGAAAGAAAATCAATCGATACTTATCCATCAATATCCTTACCATAATAATAATCGCCATTTGTAAGGGATTAATTATACGGAAACGAAGAACACTGAAGAATTATATCGTTATCAATTTTCAAAGAAGAAATCCCAATGATCGAAGAATTGAAGAATCCAATGCCAATACTGCAATACAATGCAAATAGACTCCGTCATTTTCTCAACTTAACGAGGGAGGAGTTACATGTATGGAAACTACTGCAGAAGTAATTCCCACGATAGCGATTTCAAGAACGGATGCAGATTCCCAGGCCCGAAGTTAACATACATGTAATCATTTTTATGTAATTCATTCTCATCTTTAAACTCTTACTGTTAAGACATATTTTAGAAATAAAATTGTTTTTTAAAAAATAAATGTTTACTTCAAAGTATTTAAGTAGCGCATTAAATATATTTCAAACAAAATCATTCAATTTGGCCATAAACATCTTAGTCCAAAATGAATATTGAAGAAAATACACAAAATTTTCTTTTTGATTCTTACTTACGAATGTATTGTGATCGTGAAAAAATCAGTCTCCGACATTTTTTTAAATCCATTATTATTAAAAAGCTACTTATCCAATTTATCTCAAATTTTGCACAAAAAAACAAGTATTATATTGGAATCAAATGGTAAAATTTTGGTACGAATCCAAGATGGCCGAACAAAATGGTGGCTTAATAAAATATTTAAAAATTCAGCCTGAAAAAAGTGAAAAAACTACTTAATGGATTGATCCCTATACCACAATTAGTAACACTAGTAAAACTGTGGTACTAACTCAAGATGACGGAACAAAATGGCGGCCAAATAAAATGTTTTATCAACTTCGTCAGTCCGTATGTCGGTCTGTTTCTCAGTTCGCGGCATAGTTACCAGCTTGACTCCAAATTTTAGGTCGAAAATTAAGAGTCATATGAAGATAACCTGGTTATAGTGAAAGGTTACAAGAATTATTACTAAAAAAATAATTATTCAATTTACCTCAAATTTGGTTCAAAAATCGAGTATTACATAGGAATGAAACTACTTAGTAAATCAATTTCAAATTATATGCAAGCATTAAGTATGATATAGAGATAAACGGGTAAAGTTGTGGTAGAAATTAAGATGGCGTAACAAAATGGAGGCGAACTAAAATTTTTAAAAAATCAATGTAAAAAAAGTAACTTGAATACTTTTTTCTAAATCCCGTTACGGAGTTTGAAATTTTTAAAATAATATCTGAACTGAAAAGCTTAAACAGTTCTGAATATGATGGAACTTCCACAAATCTTTTTAGGTTCTGCGCAGCAGAGCCGAGTGGGTCTTTAACTTATGTAAATCATTCATAATTCATTTCTTTATGATATTTTTTCGAAGAAAGCTAGCTTTAGTATAGTTTTTGTACAAAGACATAATATAATAAAAAGCATATGATAGAACTGAGGATAGTTTTCGCACTACCTCCTTTAAAATTCAAATAAACAATGTAATCAGTTTAATAAGTCATTTAATGTGAATTGAGTATTATAAGTACTATTGATAGAGTGTAGAATTAATAAAAATCGTAACTATCTGCTTATTCATAAAATTTAAAAATAAAAATAAGGAAACAAACAAAAATAAAAATAAGCACAATAATTAAATAAAAAAAACAACTTTATATAGGTACCAATAAACTTAAAGAATGTAAACAATCATAAAAATAAAAAAAAGAATTAAAAATAGTAAAATATTTAAATTTTTTAAACAAATAAAACCGACTTCAAAAAAGCAGTCAAAATTAAAAAATATTATTTTCAAAACCTTAAAAATTTGGGTTACTTAGTCGGCGAATTATTTGATTACTAGGTACTAAAGAAAACTATATATTTAATATTAGTTGCCTTCTTTTAGAAATCATACTTCTTAAAGACATTATCGTCTAAATCAAGAAATATCTATTTGTTACTGTTTATTAGTTTGATGATGAAAGAACAAGGTGTTTTATTTTTAGCTTTTGAAATTGTTAAATTTCTTAAAAGATAATGATTCTACAAATAATAAAAAAACAAATATCATTCTACAATTATTTTTCAGTTAATTTGACAATACTTTCATATTTGCCGATAAATCATGTGAAAATCCAAAATAATTAATTAACCTGACAATCATGCATGTAACGATTACTTCATGTTTCATTTCTGAACTTCTCGTCCCTGCTAGTTTCATAGGTCCAAAGTATTTTCTTAAAAAGAAGGAAAAGAAAATGAGTAAAATGAGTTAGGATGACTATAAAACCTGATTAGAAATATCTTTAAAATGAATTCAGTGCCCCAATAATCATTAAAATCGGCGATGGTTATAACTAATAATATACATAAATAAATAATATACATACATAAATAAATAAATTTCAGGGAAGTAGTGAAATATTTGCTCATGAAAAAAATATACAGTGACTTCTAGTTAACGTGGCAATAATTAGCAACTGACAAAAAAAATAAGAAAAATTTTTTTTTTATATCATGGCTTAAATCAATTCTGAAGTCATGGTTCTAGGTCAGTTCAAATTGGACATAACTTTTCAATATTTCCTTTGGTGTCTTCAGGTATTTTCACTGTAGGATATCAAAACACTAAGGAATTGCAGTTGACAGCAAACCCCGGATACATACACGTGAACTTGTCCACTTTGAGATCATTCAGTAGTTTGATCTCCTGCAATGGAGATCCTTAAAGATGATGTGTCTTCAGGTATTTTCACTGCAGGATATCAAAACACTAATGAATTGCAGTTGACAGCAAACCGTGGATACACATACGTGAACTTGTCGACTTAAGTTCATTTAGTAGTTTGAACTCCTGCAATGGAGATCCCTAAAGATGATTCATGCAATTAGAGGCGAAACGTCGAAAGTTAATAACAGCAAACAAGGATTTCTTATTTGACATTATCATAAACTTGATTATTTTCTAGGGTCATCTTTGTAATGTACTAAAAGCAAAATATGTAGATGGTGTAAATGTTTTCGGCTACACCCACTGGAGTTTAATGGATAATTTTGAATGGTCATCCGGATATACGTGAGTATTCTGATCAATTTTTAAAAACTTTAAAATAAGCATAAAAGAAATTATATTGCATTTTGAGAAATTGATCCCACTTTGCTCATCCTCTACAGGAAAATAATTTGTAGTTAATATTTATATATTTCAGGGAAGGATTTGGACTCGTAGCAGTGGATTTTTCTAGCTCCAATCGTACTAGAACTCCGAAGCAATCATATTATCATTACCAGCACATTGTAAAATCAAATTGCCTTGAACACTGTCTATTAAAGTCATAAATTACAAACAATTTTTGTAATAAATGTTTTTTTTATTAAAAAGAAGGTAATTTTAAAATGGAGTTTAATTTTAACATACATTGATTTAACCATATCATAAATATAAAGATTATAGTGGTAACGCCAAAAAGATTCAGCTAATTGGAAAATGAAACAGATAATGTTTGCACTATCTGACAAAAACCGATAAAAATAAATACAGCAGAGTAGTAACAGAAAAAGAATCAAACAAATAATTGTATTTCGTTTACCTAAAAATGTTATATTTGTGAATGTGAATTCAAATCCATTATTTTGAATAATTCCTATGAAATTGCAACAGTCGTAGATTTTTTACAAAAAACCCTGTTCTCACCTAGTAGTAGTGGCAGGAGATCTAGATACCTCACTGTTAGACCTATATGGTCCTTTTAGTCTACTTCAGATCTTCTCCCAATCACCACCTGCTACCAGGTTTTCATTTTTGAATCTTCCTATATAAGTCTGGATATCTTTCTAGGCGAGATCCTTAATGACATTCCTATGCAAGATCGTAGTGCCGAAAATATCCCGCTGGTGGCTCACATCTGCACAGAAAGTGGAGTGAAGTTTCGTCCTCCTCCTGACACTCCGTGTAAGTGAAGTCTCCTAATCGTCGACTATTTCTACGATGTAATTTAGGATCTTCCACTACCCGCGTTAACAACCATTCTGTTCGGCCTTTATCATCTGGCTTTGTAATGAAGTGTTTGGCCTGCCTACCACTTTCGAACTGGCCCTACTCACGTCGCAGCTCTTGGTGTGCCCATTTATCGAGTGCAGTTCTCATCTGCTGCCTAGTAATGCGTAAAGCCGGCTATGGTCCCACATTTGGGCAGGCGTCCGCTAGTCTAGCAAGCTCATCTGCCTTGTCGCTACCTTACCAATGCCACAATGCCCCGATACCCAAAACCCACTTCAGTTTTTTATCCTGGGGCAACTGCTCCAGCTTGTCACCACATTCCTGAACTAGAAATTATATGACCTAAATGCTTCAGAATAATAATAAATAAATATATTACGCAATAATTTTCATACAAATAGAATAGTACAAAATTCTTACATGCGCAATATTCTCCCTCCAAATCCTACTTTAAAAGGCACGCAGAAACTATCTCGCACCTTGAATAAAGAGAGAACGGCGAGAAAAAATTCTCTTAAGTGAATCTCATCGCCAATATAAATAACTATATCCTACAAATATAAACAAAAGAACAGAAGAAGCCAACATACACCAATAATAAAAAACATGTAACGTACATCATATTCCTAATAAGACAATATTAATATAGAGACAACAAATAGAAATACGAAGATAGATCAAAAGAAAAAAAAATTGGTATATACAGGGTGTCCCATAATTAATAGTACACAGTAAAACGGCAGGTTCTTTGGGTAAAAATATTGCGATTTAACCATACTTTGCTTATCGAAAAGTTGACAGTACCCAAGAAACAGAGTGTCAAAGTTGTAATTTTAATTTATTTTTTCTTACAATTTATGAGCAAGACGACAGAACGGCATCAAATTGAGACGTGGGGGTTTTTTTGAAACTAGAAATTCAAATCTATGCTTAGTTCTGATGCTGCTTGTAGAGGGCGCCACTTACGCTGCATTACATCTCTTTAAAATAACGTAACTTGTTTGTGTCACGGTGTATTGGCCCAAATGTTAAAGATTATGTATTTTCCACTTCTTTTACGTAAAAAAGGTATATTTTGTAAATGTCCCTCCGAGTGACCGTTTGCAAGATATTTGCGTATAAATTAAGTGGGATACAGCCATAAACTCGTTATATTGTTACAAATTTAAAAAGTTTTTTTTTTTAATATTATTATTGTTGCAGCCAATTTCAATAGAAATATTTTTATTTTCTATAAATTTTTCATTACAATAATTATTATTTCAAACAAATTTTAAATTTTGAAATTTGAAAAGGTGGTACTGATTAATTTATACGCAAATATCTTGCAAACGGCCACTCTGAGCGACATTTACAAAGTATACTTTTTTTACGTAGAAGAAGTGGAAAATACAGAATCTTTAACATTTAGGCCAATACACCGTGACACAAAAAAGTTACGGTGTTTTAAAAAGATTTAATGCGAGAGCAACATAAGCAGATTTTATTTTATCAACAACGTCAAGTTGACAATTCATAGCGAAAAGTTTGAAAAATTCGAATTATTTGATTCTATGTGGACAAAATGGATGTTTCAGACATGGAAAAATCAGCGAATATTGCTTGTTTATCTCTACTACCGGAAAAGTCGAAAAAAAGGTATGAAGCAACATATAAATCCTTTAAGAATTGGTGCCAAAGCAAGACAGCTACTGCAGTCTCAGAAACCTTGCTTTTCCACGAAAAGTGCTTTATTTAAGTTCCCATCAAGCTTATGGTGTGAGTATTCGATGTTGAAGTCCACCCTTTTTATAGAGGAAAATATAGATATTTCTAAATATCCAAAACTTCGAGCAATTTTAAAAAGAAAAAATGATGGTTATAGACCTAAAAAATCGAATGTGTCTAACAGGGAAGATGTGAATAAGTTCATGCTTGAAGCCCCCGATGATATATACTTATTGATGAAGGTCGTAATGGTAATGGGAGTTGCTGGAGCGTGCCGTTCTAATGAACTCTGTGAAATGAAAATGGACAATGTTAAAATAAGTCAAGAAGTCATAATTGTGACCATTCCTGACTCCAAAAATGGAATGTCACGTACATTTACAGTGACAAAAAGTGACGACACTCAGGTTTGTCATTTAAAAATAATTCAAAAGTACATTGTTACAAGATTCCACATGACGACTATTAATCTACGCTTCTTTATGCGATATCAAAATGCAAAGTGCTTAAACCAGCCTGTCAGGAAAAATACGTTTTCGTCAATTCAAAGTAAAATAAGCGAAATTTCTAAAGTTTGAAAACTTCAAAATGTATACTGGACACTCTTTTAGAAGAACGTCGGCAACTTTATTAGCAAATACTGAAGTTGATGCATTAGCTGTCAAGGGACATGGTGAATGGAAATCCGCTACTATTGCGGAAAGTTACGTAGTTGAGAGCCTCAATAATAAAAAGGAAGTAGTGAATTATATTTTATACAATAAGACCCAGCCAGTCTCTTGCAGTGCTTCAACAGTGACAGAAACATTGGTTAGAAATGAAGGATCTGTGGAGAAAACGTGTTTTCAAATGTTGTTAATAATGTGAATAATTGTAATAATTGTACCATTAATATTCTTTTCAACTAATATCACCGAATTTTTGTAATATGTTGATAAAATCAAAAATTAAAACTACTTATAATAATTTTGTATTATTATTTCCCTAGGGTTGTAAGGTGACTTACAACATGTGTTAAGGGCAGCCAATACCTTGTTGTGTCAAAATAAGTTGCTTATAATACAGGGAGGGGGAAAAATTTTTTTCAACACTAGTATTGAAAAAAATCTCACCCGTTACGTCAGCTGCGACACTGACGCAAGATTATAGTGTTGAATTTTTTTTTCAATACCCGTGTAATATATGACACTTTCTAGCCCAGTTAACAGTATGTTTTTTGTTTGTTTCGTAAAACTTCGTAGGAAAATAACATAAAACCCAATTTATTACACACAAGTTTTGAAATAACTGTTTATGTTAACATAATAAAATTAAGTACTTAGTACTTACTTATATTATTTTTTTAATGATAAAAAAATGAAAAATGGAGGATATAACTTCTAATTTTAGAAATTACGGTCATTGCGTTCCACTAGTTACTTTTAGAGATATTCACTACACGCAATCAAATATTTTATTTAATGTTTGAATTAGAACGAAAAACCTCCGAAGATGCCTAGTAGAAGTTGAAAACGAAAAGTCGGAAAACACTTTTAGGTCAATATAATCTAGAAAAATAGTTTCTTATTAACTTTAATTATGAAAGCTTCAGGATTACTCCAGTGACTTACAGAAAACGATATTCAAGTTTTTTATACAGTTGACAATGTTATTTTCGTAACCAAGCTCGTTACTAAGATAGTTAAGTAATATTAAATAGTTTATTTAGGTGTAAAAATATATTACCTAAGAAGCTATATTTGCTTTCCAAGTACAGGGCGTCCGGATTTGGTTGCAAAAGCAGGGTATCTCGCTTATTTTTAAAGATAGAACCTTGCGGTTTTCACGAACCTGAGCTAATTTTTGTGAAACTCATGAAGCCGTAAACAAAATTTTCATAGTCTTCTTCGTTTATGAGATACAGGGCGAAATAGAAAATTTTGCATTTTGGGACCCCCCTCGTATCTCGGTTATCCTTTAACTTAACGCAAAGGGAAAAATTGCTGCTTATGCAGTTTTTTACGCTGGATCCAGTGGCGTAGTCATATTTTTAATTTGAGTTGTTATTTTTTAGATATGACCCAAAGTTGTGTTGTTTTAAATGAGACACCTTGTATATTTGTCCAGAAATTGATTTGTCCTTTTAAAAGCTTCTCAAAAATATATAATAGTATGCTAATTTTTATAATTATTATCCCAAATTTTGCAGTATGCCATGCAAAACGATGCCGTTTTCTTTTGTTTTCTTGGAAGCAAATGACATTTCCCAATTTTGTACGCGTATTTAAAATATAGCGCTAGTTTTTTGTATTTATTTAGTGTGTAAAAATATATTTGTATTATTATGGAAGAAAACCAAACTTTCGAACATTATGAAAAGTACAATATGTTAGCTTGTTTTATATTAAGTAATGAAAATGTTGAAGCGGCTTCTGAGATGTATTTTAACAGGTAAATAGTTAATTTTTAGGTATGTTGAAATACTATTGCTTAATTTTTATTTAGATATCCAGAAAGGAGGCAACCTAATATATCCACTTTTTATCGGAAAAAAAAGAATTTACTTAATTTATTTTTTTTATCAAACCTCGTACGAAAACATATAATAAAGAAAAAAGGAAATTAAAATCGGCAGGCTGAGGAAATTACGGTTTTGGCTAATGCAGAAGCTTACCCTACAAACTCTTGTAGGGCCAGTGAAAAGAGCATAGGGATTCCAAAAACTAGAGTTCAAGAAATTCTAAAAAAGTACAAATACCACCCATACAAATTTAGGCTCGTGCAGCACTTACAGCCAGTGGATGCAGAGCGTCGGGTAGTCTTCTGCAATTGGTTTCGAGAAAGATGCGATATGGTTAGAGATTTTGAAAGGAAGGTTATATGATCAGACGAAGCACATTTCAGTAATTCTGGTGTACTCAATAGGCACAATAGTAGATTCTGGTCACAGGAAAATCAACACCAAATATTTCCCAGAAGACAGCAGGGCAGGTTTGGTCTAAATGTGTCCTGCTTCATATTAGGAACACATATAAAATTTTATATATTTGAGGGAAATCTAACAGCCAATCGCTATATAGAAATTTTAGAGGCAGCTATACCTGAATTACTTGACGATGTTCCTCTAGCGCAAATTAACGAAATTTATTTTCAACAGGACGGTGCTCCTGCACACAATTCTGGAATGACGAGATTATTTCTGGATAATAATTTTACCAATCAATGGATCGGAACAAATGGATCTATAAGATGGATCCCTAGGTCCCCAGATTTGTCAATTTTAGATTTCTTTCTATGGGGATATCTGGAAAATAGAATTTACAAAGACCACTATGATAATGTCCAAGATTTAGGAAATGCGTTAAGAGAAAATTTTCGCTATTTACAAAATCATCCCGTTATTTTGCTTAATTGCCTAAAACGAATACGAAAATTGTGCGAAGCATGCATAGAACAAAATGGAAATCAGTTTCTTTTGATTTCCTTGGTTACTGTAGTTCTTATACGACAGTCGATTTTTGCTGAAAAGCTTGTTACATAATAATGTATTACTGTTTTGTTCTTGTGTTACATAAATCTAGGTAGGTGGTACTTTTTTGGTGTGAAATTATCAATATATATATTTTGATAAATAGATTTAATTACATATTTATTTTGATTTATTCTTAGGATGTAGATATTGTTAACGACTTTAAATAAAAGGCAGCATTGTTTTGCAAAGCCTACTGCAAAATTTGGGATGATAATTATAAAACTTAGGATTTTTGTTGTTGTTTATTAAAATAGACCCATACTATTATATATTTTTCAGAAGTTTTTAAAAGGACAAATCAATTTCTGGACAAATATACAGGGTGTCCCATTTAAAAAAATACAACTTTGGGTCATATCTAAAAAATAACAACTCAAATGAAAAATATGACTACGCCACTGGATCCAGCGTAAAAAACTGCATAAGCAGCAATTTTTCCCTTTGCGTTAAGTTAAAGGATAACCGAGATACGAGGGAGGTCCCAAAATGCAAAATTTTCTATTTCGCCCTGTATCTAATAAACGAAGAAGGCATGAAAATTTTGTTTACTGCTTCATGAGTTTCACAAAAAATTAGCTCAGGTTCGTGAAAACCGCAAGGTTTTATCTTTAAAAATAAGCGAGATACCCTGCTTTTGCAACCAAATCCGGACACCCTGTACATCTTACAATGTTTAGAAAAAATTACATAACAAATTTTGGCAAAGATTGAAAGTACATATGTGAACATAACATGTACTGGCACGTTCAGATTTCTACTTACACTTATCAAGTCTTCGCAAATAAAAATCTGACTTATTAATTACATTTTATTATCATAATTGGAAAAATCTGAAAACCTTTAAAAATTGACGTATCAGCTGTTGGCAAATATCCACAGTAATATATTGCTATCTAAATCCGTTCAAATTACAATAATAAAATAGTAATAAAGAATATTAGAAATTATTTTACGATATATAATTATTATATATTGCTATATGTCGGTTGTGAACCATCTATTTTTTTTTTCTTAAAATATGATATAGTAAGACTGTTTTAAACTAAAAACAAAGCCTGTATATAATGATTCATATGTCCATATTCTTCTTAGTGCTACTTTCGGGGTAAGTTTTAATCTCTCTATATGGCATATTATTTAATATTTTCTACTTGCCTAATATGAAGGAAGGGTTCTTAAAAAATTTAGGACATAATCAGAAGACACGATCTGTCATGCATTGGCATTAATTAAAAGGTGTGGCTGTTTGTAGTAAGCCCGGATTTAGATGCATCTGAATTAGGATCTGGCTTATTACACTATGTTACACATTTTTTTTTCCTGGCAAACCAATGTTTTATCCTGATTATTTATGCTCAAAGCCCCATGAAAACTTTAGTTTTTTATTCATAACTTTGCTTTTGTGGACAGGAGATTGACATTTTAAAACTTAAGTAGTGTAGTCAGTAATTTTTGTATATTTGTTCCTAAAAAGTGAAAAAAAAAAGAATAAGAAAGTATGGAAATATTCATTTATTTATACCTGATACGAATAACAAAACGATTAAAAATAAATAGATTTTCTAAATTTTCGACTATATTCTAAATCACTTTCCCGTATGAGCCCCCAAACATAGTTTCCCATCATATTTTCGTTATATTGTCCTTGGTAGCGACGCTCAAAGTCTAGTATATCCTGGTGGAAGCGCTCGCCTTATTCTCCATGAAATTTATCAAGGTAACTATCAAGTATATGAACCTTAAGGGACATCCTCCATCCCATGTCACTATAGGACTACGATATTTTCAACCAGCTGTACATAGTTTTCGTCTTTGTGATTACCCAAGAAACCTCTTACCACTGCTAAAAAGTTGTTCCAAGCCAATTTTTCGGTTGAATTAAACATTTTGGGAAATTCCTGACACTTGATTTTTATTATTTGCGGGCCGATAAAAACTCCAGCTTTAACCTTTGCCTCAGACAGCTCTGAAAAAAATCCTTGTAAGTACTTAAATGATACTGAATACTGATGATTCTGTATCTAAGGCTTTGACAAATTGCTTCATAAGACCCAATTTGATGTGCAGTGGTGGCATTAACACTTTTCTGGGATCCACCAATGGTTCCCACTTGACATTATGTTTCCCCACAGAGAACTCCGTCCGTTGGGTCCAATCTTTTTTGTAGTAATGAGCTTTAGTATCCCTGCTGTCCCAGAGCCATAGGTAACATGGAAACTTGGTAAAGCCTCCTTGGAGACCCATTAAAAATCCCACCATTTTAAAGCCTCCAATAACATCCCAAGCATATTCTTCATACTTTAAGACTTTTAACAAAATCTTGACGCTGGTATAATCCTCTTTAAGGTGAACGGAATGTGCCAGTGGAAGAGATGGATACTTTTTGCCATTATGCAGTAACACAGCTTTGAGACTTCTCGACAAGCTATCGAT
Organism: Kuschelorhynchus macadamiae; assembly: GCA_030620095.1. Lineage (NCBI taxonomy): Eukaryota > Metazoa > Arthropoda > Insecta > Coleoptera > Curculionidae > Kuschelorhynchus > Kuschelorhynchus macadamiae. The sequence continues at coordinate 839,666 of JAUTXW010000584.1, forward strand.
AAAGAGGCGCCACTCGTTCGGATTGCAGGGAATTCCAATTTCCTCGAACAGACCGGTCACATTATGACAAAAGCAAAGCTTTTCTTGACTAGTAGTAGCGCGTTCCGAAAGTTATTCGAAGTTGCAGTACGTTCATATTTTCAGTTTGGAGTAAAGTAAAGTGAAAAGACGTAAGATCATTGATTTTGAAACAGGCCAAATTTTGTAAAGTCGATGTCCTGATCTCAAAAGCAAAGTTTCTGTAGAAAAGTAAAGTTTTTTATATTTGTGAGTCAAAATAAATCGGGAAAACATATGTGGAACCCAGGAACAACATTTTTGCAAACTTACATTACGTAGTGTTATCAATCAATGTTAGGTTGAATAGGAAAGTTTTAGCAAATTTAATGAAGAATTCGAATCCGATTTCAAATATTTTTTGTTTTTTAGTTTTTAAGATATTTTGGAAAAACTAATTTTGATCAATTTGGTGATTATTTTAGTGAACGAAATTTGTTTCGATTTTATTTTCTTTTCGAGGTACTAACCTAAATTCGTTTATTTAGTATAGCAGCCAATTTCACTTTTCATCCAATAATTTTGTGATAAAAAATACATTTTATTTTAATATTTTATCAAATTGTTAATAAATCTTCAAAAAAATAGTCCTATAATATTGTTTTATAGAAACAATTCGAAATAGTTTACAGATGCCATCATTACATGTAGATTAGATTAAAATAAACAGCTGACATTAAAATTTTCCTCATTTGAGTAATAATAAGAGGACATGCCATTTCATTTCATTACAAACAATATCTTTGACAGCAGAGTGTCAAAGTTGACTCTTTCAGTCAAAATAGACATTGATACTAGCAGATAGATAACTAAAAACTAATATAAGAAAGTGCAACTGTTTCGTTGGAAGTTAAGTCCTTTAGGAGTTACAGTGCTTCAAAAGATCAAAAATGTCAATTTATGAGCGCCATTGTCTCGAAAATACTTTATTTAGATATAAGAAACATAACACAAAAGGGGTTTAGAATGTTCAGAACGATAAAAAAATGCAATAATATGCAGGGTATTTCATTTAGAAAATGGACATTGCCACCGGTTTAAAGTAAAAGCGGCTACACCGCACAATTTAAAATATTTTAAAAAGAGAGTTTTTGTTTATCTACGGCCTTAGCCAAATTTTCGGAATAATCTATTTATTGCTTTTCCAGATACTTCTAATAGACCAGTGGCCGTGAATAACCCTTATCATACACAATTGTTGCATAAAATTTGAAGTCAATCTAATAAGTAGTTTTTCAAGCTGATTTTTTAAATATTTTATTAAGCCGCCATTTTGTTTTGCTATCTTGGATTCGTACCAAAGTTTTACCAGTTTATTTCTACTTTATACTTGATTTTTGTTCAAAATTTGATGTAAATGGGATAAGTAGTTTTGTAGTAATCTTTTTTTTTTTAAATTTTATTTCATTCGGCCGCCGCCATTTTATTCCGCTATATTGGATTTTTACCAAAATGTTACAATTTCGTCCCCCGCAGACTTTTTTTTACCAAAATTCAGATACACAGAACGACAGACAGACCGACAGACAGATAGATTGAAATGAGAAAATATGCATCTTGGAACCCCGAAACCTGAAAAATCTCGGAGGGTGTTTTTTTTACGATTTCAGTACTTCCCTCTTACGAGAGAGGTAAAGTGTTTTTAGTAAATTTATAATAATTTATTTATTCAAAAGCACTGGTTTTCTAATTTAAAAAAATAGATAAAACAGCGACAAACATATAGGATATAATACTGTGACTTTACTAGCGTTCAAAATGACTATTTGGGCAACATTCAAAGAGGTCAATTGCAATGTTTCTGCCTTTTCATAAAATTGAAATTTTAAAATGTATCTAACCCAAAGCAGCCTTTGAGTGTATTCCCTGTTATATAAGACTTTTTTTGCTCTAAATTACTTCTACTTTTACCTGTTAAAGTATTTGCAGTAATTTTCTTTCCGCCCTGTAGACAGGGTGTCCAAAACTGATTTAGTCAGGCTCTAGTTTCCAAACCGTTTGAGATATTTAATTGGAATAAAAACTAGAATTTGTACCTATGAGGATACTTTAAAATGACTTCGAAAAATGTTTGAAAAAAAAATAGTCCCAAAAAATTCGACCCTAACCTTAAAATTTTAAACGACACCCTGTATATTTTTTACATAATTTTGTGGGATTGTAAATTCCCTATTCAGCACTTTTTTCCGATTAAAAATCGGTTAAGAAATAGCTCAGAAAATTAACATTTTATCTTCCGATCAAGTTGGCCAAATTAAAAATCCGCTTAAAACAAAACAAGAAAATTACAATGTATTTTTTTTTATTTTACAGATTATCTACGGTAATAAATGTTCAAGTTGTAAACCTACAGCGGCAACGCAAGCTTCAAATCTTGTCAAAAGGTTTCGCGTACATGTAGCAATGATCATTTGTGGCGTTATTCTGCGACAGGGATTTCTAATTTTATTCTTCAGGTCGTCCTCTACGTCATTGGATTTACTTAAATATGCCATATCTTTTAAGGTTCCCCACAAGAAAAAAATTAAGGGGGAAAGATCAGGCGAACATGCAGGCCATCTTATTACGGGAGAAGCATTTGCGATGAAATTAGCCTCAAACCTGTTCTGGAGAAATTCAGTAACTATGTGAGCATTATGAGCAGTTGCTTCATCTTGCTGCCACCACATTTGTTGTCTTTCAGCTAACGGAATTTCTTCTAGAAGTTGAGGTAAAACGTGTTGTAGAAAGTGCGGATACCCTTCCCCGTTAAAGTCTCTTCATAAAAATAGGGTCCAATGATCCTTCCATTAAATAATCCACACCAAACATTGACACTCCAAATGCGTTGAAATCTAGTCTCCATTACTCAATGTGGATTAACTGGAGACCAATAATTGGAATTATGCCCGTTAATGAGACCATTATTGTGGAACTTGGCTTCATTACCCTACAATATTTTAACTAAAAAGGCTGGATCGTCTTCAATTTTAACTAATATGCTTGCAATAAATTGCAGGCTTCTGTCAGTGTCACCTGGATAGAGTCCTTGCACCAGATGAACTTTATAAGGATGATACTTATAGTGTTGTAAAATACGCTCAACAGAACTTCTTGTTCTTCATTTTCATTTGGCGTTGGACGATTAGGAAAACGAATGCGATATACGTCTCTCGCTCTTCTTTTATTTTTTAAGCACTCACCGTAAATTAAAGTCATATCAACGTATTCTTCTGCAGTACACAAACTTGGCATTTTAACACGAAATTGACAGGAATAATAAAGAACCTCACTTGCACTCTCATTTAATTCAATTTGACAAGTGTCAAAAATGTTTTGTTTTTGTTTTATCGAATCATGGCTAATTTGATATTGTTTTCTTTTCTTTTAAGCGGATTTTCAATTTACCCCATGGCTAACTTGATAGGAAGATAAAAATGTTAATTTTCTAAGCTGTTTCTTAACCGACTTTCAATCAGAAAAAAGTACTGAATAGGGAATTGACAATCCTAGACAATTATATAAAAAAATATACAGGATGGCATTTAAAATTTTAAGGTTAGGGTCGAACTTTTTGGGATGTTTTTTTCAACACAATTTTCTTCTATCATTTTGAAGTATCCTCATAACTACAAATTCTAGTTTTTACCCCAACTAAATATCTCATACGGTTTGGGAACTAGAGCTTTGCTAAATCAGTTTGAGACACTCTATATTATGCATAAAGTTATTATTAAATAGCTGTATGCGCATATGAATAAATCTGTTTGTGGAGAAATTCATTACGAAGGAAGTTCTGGGTAAAGACCAATTTAACCGGTTTTGTATGTTATTGAACTGACTTTGAATAAACTATACATTAAATATTTGCCTATGGATTTCAGAACTGTCAATTGTTGCTCTTTACAGAACCGTATTAGCACAAAATGAATCATTATGTTTTCCGGAAGACTTCCTGTTCGGGGTTGCTGCTTCGGCGACTCAAATCGAGGGCGCATGGAATGAAAGTGAGAGAGGTGAGTCAATGTGGGATTTTTTGGCTCACAATTACCCCAACATGATCGAAGATGGAAGCGATGCTGATGTAGCGTGCGACTCGTATCACAAGTCAGATGAAGATGTGGCAATTTTAAATGACATGGGAGTGCAGTTCTATAGATTGTCTATCTCCTGGTCCCGAATCCTACCGGAAGGAACGATAAATAATATTAACCAAGAGGGTGTCGACTATTATACTAGTCTTTTACAAGTATGTATGACCAATGCTGCGTTAGATTTTATATTTTAAATAACAGCTTTGCAAAAATCTTGACATCCGCATCTTAACATTTGTTCTTTTCTATTGACTACAGCAATTTGTCATTAAGTTTACAAATAAGAATTCATTATTAAGCAAGTATATCTAAAACCCACCTAACGAAAATTAACTTCTGCTTTCACTCAACCAAACCTGAATTAACTAACTAAAACATCAATTTTCTAAGGGTTGAATGGGGTTTTTATACAACCTTAAAATATTTAAATAATCATTTGAGTAACAAGCTTTAACTTTTAGTAAAGACCAATTGTACTTCGAATAGACATGAAGTAGTAAATCCGGCAACAATGCTTGAGGGTGGAATCAGTATGGTGAGGGCTGACTCAAGCACGATAGTGTGAAAATGTCCGTTTCGCGATTGTTTGCTTAAAATACACGCAGCAAGTTGTACAAAAAACTGTATCAAGTATCGATACAAAGGCTGCTCTAACCGTTTGCCATAACGGTTATATAAAATATTTATTTTTAAACTAAATATAACGTGCGAAAACAAAAAAGGGGTATTTTTTGGATGTGTCTAGGTAAGTACCAAATTATATCATTTGCATCAAAATGTCTAGAGTTTGCTCCCAGGATATAAATCTAATTGTAATAGTACGTTAAAAGCGAGGGGTAAATGTCTCTGTTTTCAGTTTCCCAGAATACGAAATTCTAAACGCCGCTATTTTACTATTTTCATAACCTTGACGGCTATTTTTGATTAACAAAGGTCCGCTAGTCTGATATATCCGGTTACGGATATATATGCTATAGTTCAGAAGTTATGGGAAATAATTTTTTTTGACATGTCAATTTTTTTTTAATTACCTCAATACAAGGTACTTACCGTATTTTAAAATGAAATTACGGGGAAAAAATTTTTTTTTGGTAGATGTCAAAAAAAAATTTCAAATAAATGACGCCTTTTAGTTACATGGAATTATGAAAACCGTATATGAAAATTTTGAGTAGTACAGAAATTACAGGAAAAAAACAATTTTTTGAGAGCTGTCACAATATTTTTTCAAAATAAATTACTCTACTAAAGGTTACATCGAATTTTGAAAACCGTATTTAAAAAAATTAGGCAGTTTAAAAGTTAAGGAAAAAGTTTTTTTAAAAAGCGCCCGACCTCGCAAAACTAACAATGTATCACACTTAATGTTTGAACAACAGATTTAAGCTTTTGCTATAACATACAATGTATTAGAGAGAGACAGAAAACCAGAATCTCCCCAAATTCATAAACGAGGTTTTTAAATACCCTAACTGTATGAGTGTTGAGTTAGTTTTGAGAGGACAAGGGATTGTGAAAAACAAAATAAAAATTCCAGGTCCGTATTAAAAAAAATTAAGTTGATAATGAGACCTCAGAAAAGAAACGTCGGATTTCAAATCTAGGTGCACCATCTTGTAAATAAGGAAAAGTTACTATAAAGATGTAAAATTTTTAATACCTCTTCAAATGTATACAATTGATTTTCGGTTTGTTTAGGTATATCTTCGAAAATACTTAAAATTTTCCAACTTTGACACTTACTTTTTATCCGACATTGAATTACGCATTTTTATGCTAATTTAACCATCCTTGTATCTCTAACCGTTTCCGGGATCCCAATGCTCATACCTTAAATTTGTAACACCCTGTGTTTGTCTGTCTTTGAAGCACCTGATCAGACGGTATAAGAAAATACCTCGATTTTAAGATTTTTCAGAAATAATAGGTAAAAGTAGATACAAAATTGAAAATAAAAACATCAAAAAGCTTGAAAATCTACCCATTCCGGTAATGAATATACGAAATTTAATAGTACAGTAAAGTACAGTTCAAACATTGACGAAATCAGTAACGAAACTGAGAATTTCAAAAGTAGATAACTTCTTCGGAAGAACTTATTCAAATTTACACATATTAGTCAAATAAAAACGGTTCAAAACACAATAAATATTCACCATATTGTTAAAATACAATTCCGTTATCACATATATGTAAAATATGATACTAGGATATTACTAATTACAAAATTTCGATTTTTGTTTAAAAAAAAATTAATAACCAAACACTTACATTATAATACAGAGATGGTAGTCACTTCACAGAAACTGCCTGAGCAGATGTCTTGAACCACATTTATTTGTCTTCGATTTATCAATAACTCAGGCAAATTCTCGTTGAAAAACATAGTTTTCTTCTCAAAAAAGAATTCTCTGAACACAATGAAAATTTACATACACTTAAACCCCTAAAAGTAAATGCAGAAACATAAATCGAAGCGATAAAGAATATCAGAGAAATATTTACTTTAAACAAACCAAAACTCAGCCGTGACATCTATAACAACTGACATGTCAAATATCTCTAGGCCAAGGCCACCTATGGTTTCACGTCGTATATGGATCGGTACCTATCGATTTTTGACCGATATGTGCACTTTTTTCTTTAAATCGAATTTTCACCCACTTTCTGAGTAGTTAGAAGGAAATTTTATTAGAGCTTTTTTGTAGCTAAATAAATGCTGCATCCGCGGGTCTGGAAATGATTTCGATTAATATTCGCAGTAAGCGGCAAAATGAGGTTAAAGATGGAATTTAAATTATCTGCTCTAAAAAATTGCAGTTATTTAACCGTTAAGGTTATAAACTCAAAATTTAGTCACGGTCTACCTAAAAATATCTTCAAAATACAAGAGTTCTAACCACACTACACCACAACTTGTTACGTTCTGGAAGCGCGTTTCGCTAATCATGTTAGCATCATCAGCAGATGATATAACAGTTTGACTAGAAAGATGATATATATTTCAGTCACTAACTACTTATATTTAATATGCAAAAAGAACAGAAACGATTAAAAACTGTTTATATATTAACATCATTGACTACGAAAATTATTAAACATTTATTTTGCCCATAAAAAGACGTAAAAACATCGACGCGTGAAACAGACCCAGGACCCGCGTAATAAACCCGCCATGCTCTTGTTAGATGGTTCTTCATGGCTTGATCTGGAGCCGGCCGTGATACTCCATCAGGCAGTGTTCTCCAATAATATATAAGGCAGTGTGTTACTAATAGCATGATTTATGCCTACTTGTTTAGAAACACAAGTGGTAATAGCGTAAAACCAGCAGGTCGGAGGCTACGTGTCGCGAACTGGCAACTCTGGCCTCTGAGCTCCGCGAAAATATCTCGATGGATCCCACTTATACTGAATACAAAACAAATGTGTAAAAGTGTTTCCCTTTTTTTTCGCTAGGGCTTAAAAGTATGTCATTTGGGTATTAAATTATTGAAATCACTGTCAGAGTGTTCATTCAATTTGTATGAAGATTCAAACTCTAAAAAATAACATATTAGAAGTAGAAACAGTAGAAATAACATGCCCTGTTATAATATTAATTTTTTATAATATTAATTTCGATATATTTTCTATCAGAAAACTCTCACATGTTGTTAAATATTTTTTTATTTGTGCTTTACGTTTTAGCTCCTTATCTCTAAAGGAATAGAACCAATGGTGACACTGTATCACTTTGATCTGCCTCAAAAACTCAGTGAACTCGGAGGATGGACTAATCCTATTCTGGTAGATTATTTTGAAGATTACGCAAGATTATGTTATCAGCTATTTGGTCCTTATGTAAAATGGTGGCTAACGGTAAAAATATTAATTTTTATACTGTACATTAATATTGACGATAAGCAAGATATCTAATTCCAAAAATCTGTATCACTAAACAATCTTTTACAATTTTGAACAGCTATTTTAATAATTTATAAAGTGTTTCCATTAAAAGGTGTTATTTTAAATGTATCTTTAATTTTTTTATAGTTGAAATAGATAATAGAAACACACTGAAACCTCTCAACAACGGACAGTAGCCGTACCACAGAAACTGTCCGCTATGGAGAGTGACCAAATTAAAAATCAATGTAATTTTATTTAAAAAAATATTTTATTTTTAAGTAAAAAAATAATATGTTTAATACAAATTATTAATACAATTGTTACTACGTATACAACCACATCTTTTTCATACATATATGCATACAATAAAAATGTACTATCTATTATAAAATATTATACTACCTACATATACAGGTTGATTTTATAAAAAGTTTCTATTTAAAAAAATTATCAAGTGTTGTTTGCCTTAAACCAGTTTTATTTTTAATAATTTGAGATTCCATTTTAGACCCAACTTCTGAGATTTTTTCTCCTAAAAAAGAATCTGCAGATAACATACAAAGGTTTTCAATATCACTTAACATTTTATATGCTTCCTTAATGTTCTTAATATTGGAAGAAATAATTTCTTCATCATCAGGCAGTTCTCACTATTTTGAAATTCACTGATGCACTGCGTACACTTATGTTAGGATTTTCCGAGAATAAACTTTCATCAATTTCTGAATATGAAGTTAAATCGCAAGAGAACACGTTGATGTTTCTACATAATTCCGATAATGGCACACCATCTTCACTATTGTAGTCAACGTTTTCCTCGAGAATTTCGTCCAATCCAGCTTTGGGGAAGAAGTTATTGATGGTCTTGGATTCGCCTTTTTTCCATGCAGCAACAATCCAAATCAAGGCACTTACAGCATTTATGGACTTCTCCAATTGTTCGGTAGATTCAGAATACTCGATGGATGACAAAAGTCGCTTAATTAAAAACTTTCTGTAGTGGTTTTTAAAATTTTGAATCACGCCCTGGTCCAATGGCTGGCAATGTAATGTTGTATTTGGTGGAAAAAAAGTAGTTTAACATTTTTAACTCCCGTTTTGGGTGAGATGCAGCATTATCCAAAAATAAAAGTACATTTCGGTTTCTCCTTTGCATTTTTCGGTCAAATTTCATCAACCAATTCGACATTATATCCTTTGTCATCCATGCTTTCTTGTTATAGTACCATGTAAGTGGCAATTTTTCTACGCTTGATCCTTTAAAACTACGGGGTTTTTTACTTTTTCCAATCAAGTCTACAGCCGCTGCTTCGCCACAGCTGGATTTGAAAAATATATTATGATGTTGACAGAACTTCTCTAACCATCTATTTGATCCTTTTAAACCATCAACTTCTAGATTCTCCGCAATTTCTTGGGCTTTTTCCTTTATTATTGTACCGGATATTGGAATGTTTTTGGAGCGTACTTTACAAAACCAGTCGTAGACACTTTGGTCTATAGCAGCACCTTCAGTTTTCGCCAATTTCTTTTTCTCTTTCATGTTCCCGGTCTCGGCGAATCGCTTGTTAAGATCGCTCTTGTTTCTCAAAATATCGCGAATTTCAAATTTTCCTACATATAATTTTTCGGCTAATACTCTAACACTAAGTTTATTTTTTTCCGCATACTGGATTATTTCAACTTTTTCTTGAAGACTCAAAAAATTTCTTTTGTTTGAAGACATATTGATCGCACCAGAGTAATATAAAAACTAAGATATTCTATTGATGAAGACTACATTTTATAAAAATAAAGTGATCTATGTATTATGCAATTCACCGCAATTTACCTACAAGCCAGACACCATAAGCCTGCCTATTGTTAAACTATTGCTATTAACAATAGCTAAGCGCCGCGCCGCTTATTAGCATAGATCTAAATATGGCCCATAATGTGCAATAAAAATACCGGTATTAAATGTGGGTTCTTCAAAAATTATCTGAACGTCTGTCCGTTCTGAGGCGGTAAATTTTACTGTTTTTATTAAAAATGTTCCAAATTTTGCTGTCCGTGTCCGTTGTTGAGAGTGTTCGTTGCAAGAGGGTTTAATACACAGGAATACATATACTGACGGTCGGTGACTTCAAAATTGTCCGTTCAGCAGACGTGTCCATTGTTCGGAGGTGTCCGTTAAGGGTGGTTTCACTGTAATTAAAATTCTTTACAGTATGGTGAACATTTCACGGAGACAATTTGTAGAGTTCGTGATGTATTTGATCGCTACGAGGCACAGTCGCAAAAAGAAATGTAAACATAATTACGAAATCTGAGCAAATTGGCTAGGTTAGTGATGTTAAATAGCCAGTATATCGTCGTCGTGTGAGGTCAGCCGGAAACATTACTGCTGTTGCTGAAAATGTTACAGAAAACCCAAATATGTCTTATTTAAGGTGTTTGCAGCAATTGCACATTTCACAAACCCGTTGACATTGCATTTTGTATAAATCTGCATGCATATAAGGTGAAGCTGCCTCAAGAATTAAAGGCAGCAGACCAAGCAGAACGCCGTGCTTTCGTTAAATGCGTACTAAGATTATAGGAAAATATCTATAATTTTATCAGCAAATCATCCTTGGTGACAAGGTCCATTTTCATTTAAGCGGCTTCGCTAATAAACCGAACTGCAGGATCTGGGCCTCCAAAAACCCTAGAATATACCCTAGAATATTTCTATCATCGGTATAAATCTTGGTAGTCTATTAAAATAAAATAATGTTGCTAGTTTTGTTTTCAAACTAAATGGATCCAAATATTAAAAAAATATTTTTTTTCTTTTGTCAGTAACGGATTTCCATCAAGTAATCAAATATGAGCCCAATAAAGTCAGTTATTTAAAAAGTATCTTCTGTTTTAGGTAAACGAGCCCTCTACTACCTGCCTTGCTGGTTATGGATATGGACTGCATGCTCCAGCCTACAACACTAGAGGAACTGGCATTTATCTTTGCGCTTACACCCATGCTTTGGCTCATGCCCGAGCTTATCATATTTATGATCAAGAATTTAGGGCTACGCAAGGAGGTAAGAAAGTTTTAACACAATATGTAACAAAAATTGGATATTTTTTCGGAATATATACAGGGTGTTTGGTACATGGATACACAGTTTTAAGGAGGAGGTAGGTGAGGTACAAAGTGTTGCAGATTTTGGGTTGTTGCTAAGTTTGTGTTTTTTAGGAAAATTCATGTTTTTTACTACTTAATCCGAAAATTAAGAAAAATAGCAAATGATCTTTCAAGTATTTCAATTTGATTAGCTGACTTACACTCTAAAGAAGGTTACTCAAGCAAAATTTCCCTACATAATTTTGCAAAACAGATGATGCTTCAACTCAAAACTTAACTAAAAGATAAACTAGCCATTTTCATATTTAGAGTCATTTAGTTCGAAATTTTTCTACTGAAATATCCGTTCAAACGGTTTTAAAGATATCCTTATTTCATGCTCGTTCGAATCGTACATAAAAAAAAATACATCTATTTTTAGGAACAGACTATAATATTGCATAGGTGAAAAATAAGAAGGGTTCTAAAAATTTCTCTGTTATAGTTCATTGTATTAAAAACAAAATTAATAAGGCAATTAATGAAGTGAAATAAAATAACGATAAATATTTTGTGTGAGCTATAGTTCTAACTAAAACGAATCTAACTACACTTAATAATAATTAATTCATTTTATTTTCAAAGTGAAAACCTCCATTTCTAATACATTTACGTGTCCTCTTTTGCGCTTGGGTAGTGACGCCCAACTTCATTTCTTCCTTTATTCTGGCACCTGCTTCGTTAATTCTTCTCTTTTAAGATGGTCACGGTCGGATATTTCAACTTCATACACCAGCTCTTTCATTCGTCACAGACATGAAATCAAGAGGTGTCAAGTCTGGAGACCTCGCTGATCACAATATTGGCAAATTTCTTCCTATCCAACGATTAGGAAATGTTTCGTTTAAAAATTCCCTACAGTAACTCTGGTATGTGTAGGACATCCGTTATTTTGAAATATTAGCGAACCTCTGACATCTAGAGGTATATTTTCTAAGACACCTGGTAAATTATTCCGCAAAAACTTTAAATAACTGTCGCCATTTAAATTGTCTGGAAGACAGTAAGGACCAAAGAAAGTTTTGCCAATTGCCGTACTCCATACTTTCACACTGAACTTGTGTGGAAAAGAAATTTGTTTTTTCATATGCGGGTTTTCGTTAGCCTCAGTCCAGTAATGTAAATTAATAATAATAATAATAATAATAAGACGTTTATTAGTTACCAATAAATACAGTTAACGAATTAACTTAAAATAACAATTATTATTATGATAATAATCATGGTAACTAACGGGCCTTGTTTTCAGATTTCAGGGGATTTTCATTCCCCGGATTCTGTTGAGGCCAAAAATATAAGAAATGAAAAAGAAATTTATAAGCAGCTAGCAATTAAATTTTTTTTTTTAAATTTGAAAAAAAAAGCATAAAAGCAAAAAAGCACACACTAAAAGGAAAATGGAAGGTGGATAAGGATAGAGAAAAAGGAAAGTATTAAGTTTCAAATTTAGTATTCTGTGGCATAGACAATCAATTAAATATGGTTTAGAAGAAGTAGTTTGGTGTTTCTCTTGAAAACTTTTTCGGAGTCAGTAAAATCATTTATTTTGAATTTATTTATTAAATGTGCAATTAAATAAGAAAAAGACCTTTTAAAAAATTCTTTGTTGTGTGACGGTATAGTTAATAGATTTTTTCGTCTTATATTAAGATTGTGCACATCAGTACGATAAGTTATTTTTTTGTGCAAATACGGTGGAGTCTTAAACTTAAGAATTTTATAAAAAAGGACAAGAGCATGTAATACTCTATCTATTGTGAAAATTCGTTATTCCTTCCCGAGAGCATTTCGACTCATCTGTCCACAGAATACTTTTAAGGAAAAGTTCATCTTCAACATCGGCATTTAAAACGACACGACAAATATCCATTCTTCGTATAGGGTCAGCTTCTTCGGGTCCTTGAACAAGCGTGAACTGGAATAGATGTTTCCTTTAATCCTTAAAACTCTCCAAACTTTCACGAGGAAAAATTCAGCTGACGCGCTACTTTTCGAATGCTGGTGGTAGGTTCTGCTTCAAACGCCGCAAAAATTTGTTCATCTTCTTCCGGACCATGTTGCTGAATATGCAACCGTTCCTTGTGATGAAGGTTACCTGTTTCACTTAGGCGTCGATATGTGTTGATAAACACCTTTATATTGGGAACACTTTTTGTTGGAAGTCGTTCCTGATATAGTCGTTGAGCCGCGGCTGCACTTCCATCAGCTCTTCCGTACATGAAGATAATATCGGCATATTCGGCATTTGGAAAAGAAGCCATTAAAAAAAGAATTAAAAAACACTGAACTGATAAAACTACACCGACACAAGCGACTTCAATGACAGTTATGGCGTAATCCCACAAAAACAAAATAAGAACGGCCACCTATGAAAAAACCAAAATTATAAAACTCAAAATCCGCAACACTTTGTATAAAGGTATATATGATCATATAGGTCCGGAATTACCTCACCTACCTCCCACTAAAAACTTTGTGTTCATGTACCAAACACCCTAAATATATATATATATATATATATATATATATATATATATATATATATATATATATATATAGTAAAAAAAAGTAGTGACCACTAAAGTAATGAAATTTGGCTAACTACAGACACGTGTTTCTGACTTAAGGTCTTCATCAGTACAGTCAACAAGTTGAGAGACGAGTGCAACTGTGCCAAAATTAATTACACACCAGAGTTGCCAACAGGAGCAAAACCGACATTTGTGATTACCAAGAGTACATTCGAAATCTTCGCCGGACTTTATTACCACAGAGCAACATTTAGCCACCTCTAACGAAACTCACAACCCAAGAGTGATTAAATCGAAAGTAATAAAATATTAACGCGGTAAGAACTATTATATAATAGAAAAAGGATTTTATTAGGATGACCGCTAAAGTAATGAATTTGGCCAACTATAGACACGTGCTTCTGACTTAAGGTCTTCATCAGTACAGGCAACAAGTTGAGAGACTAGTACCACTAGCGCCAAAATGAGTACACAAAATCACACCAGAGTCACCACCATTATTTATGTAATAAATTTATTATATAATTTATGCAATTATGTATTTAATTCCCGTAAAAAATGAATTTAGTGAATATTTTAAAAATTTTTGCCATAAAATAAAGTTCTGGTTTCCTCTTGTATTATGACTATAAATGTATTAATTTAATTAGAAAATATGGAGCATACATATTTAGAGTAATTTTATTTATAAAACGCAGAGCGATATTTAAAAAAAATTATTTTCATCGAATTTAATTTTCTAAGCATATCCAAAATTCTAGTGTATTTACCACAGGCCATACTTATTCTCATTGCTTTATTTTGGAGGATTTATAGTCTGTTTTATCAGATTGTTTATACATATTTAAATTAGTACTACACATAAATCAACCCTATCAATTTTACAGTTATTAATTTGAAATTCAAAACCCAAATTACTAAAAACTTTGCGAATATTTTGGGATTCTAAAATCATATATTTTATTTTAATTACATTGACTTTCAATTTATTAACTCTCATCCACTATTTAACAAATTCTAGTTTATTATTCATATCTGCAAGTAATTTTAAATAATCTCTCAGTTAAATACATTATTATATATGAGTAAAGTAATGAAAATTGTAATTCTAAAAATATTTGACAAATCATTTAAATTAGGGAAAACTTACATCTATTACTTTTTCTTTTGATAAAATATTTTGCATTTAGCAACTTGTTTTTCTATTACAAATCCATTCATAAACTTTACAACTTATTCCATACTCCTTTTACTTTTGATATCACTTTTTCTTTTTTTGTCTATAGTTTCAAATGCTCTTTTGAGTTCAAGAAAGATTATCCTCGCAATGTTTCCTTTATCTATAAACTATTTCCATTCATTAATTATAAACTGGATTGCCCTTTAACAACTATACCCTTTCCTAAAACCAGATACAAATTTGATTGCATTCTATACAATTTTACTACCCTCTCTAAAACTTTCTCAACCGCACATAACAGTGTTCTTAACTTTTCTAACTGGGACAATAGTGGTTATTTTTAGATTGTCCAATACACATCCAGTATATAAACTACTGTTTATAATATCAAGTAAAACCTCAGATATTTTATTAAAAAGTGTTTTAAAAAATGAACAGTAATTTCATCTGGACTGCTTTATTTTTAAGTGTAAATAACAATTCCTTTAGACCGTCCAAATTTAACTATTTAAAAGCTGTTGTTATTACTTAAAGGTACATTAAAATTACTAGTTGGAACACTACTAACACTCTCATTAATGCTATCTGTATAAAAGCTATTAAAACTTTCAGCAATTTCTTACTTATTTGATAAAATATTAGTACCGAAACATATTTTTTAGATCACATTTATATTCATCTATTTTATTTTCATAAAACTTTCTTTTCTCTTTTCTTATTTACAGGCACTATCCATTTTCTTGAAAAATTATACTCTTCCATATAAAATTAATTTTTTGTATAACCAAACCAATTATAAAATCGATCTCTTTCTTTAATTAAATTTGAAATTTTATCAGTAAAAGTAATTATATTAGTCTTTTTTTGAAAAGAAGTTATTACAATTATTTTAAAAATATCAGTTAGAGGCTTTTTGAAATTAAGCACAATGAAAAGTGGAAAAAAACTTCCCTAGAGCGGGATTCGCACCCACAACCTCTTGCTGGGACAATCATCTAACCAACCAAGCTATCGAGGAACCCGATGGAAACTGGGAAAATGAGGCTATATGATTCTTCCCATCCACGACAGACTTGCTCCACCTTTCAACGCCCACCACCAATCGTCATCGATCCTGCTTCGTGTCTTTATTTTCAAAAATTTTCTTACTTTTCTCTGGTTTAACGTGCATACGAAATTTTAACACACGCGGACGAAACCTGCATGTAACGAGAGCGGTCGTACGAAGCAGGACCGATGCCGATTGGTAGGGCGCTGAAAGGTGCAGCAAGTCTGCCGTGAATGGGGAGAATCGTATAGCCCCGCTTTGCGAGTTTGCTATCGGGTTCCTCGATAGCTTACTTGGTTAGAGCGTTGTCCCGGCAAGACAAAAGTTTGTGGGTTCGGAACTCGCTCGAGGGCAGACTTTTTTTACTTTTCATTATCTCTAATTTCAAAAATCTTCTGACAATTCTCTGGTTTCGGTTTCCTAATCGACAAATCTCACTTTTCTTACTCGCATTTTAAAAATAGCAGTTAAAAAATTTAAATATTTAATATTTTTTCCGAATAATCATAATTAATTTTTAAAATTGCTTGTCTAAAGCTAATAATACTTTTTAGCTTTGTCTCGAATGACTACTTTACTTTTACCATGTTCTTTAATATTAAACATAATAATTAGGTAATGATCAGATATATTAAGTTTAGTTAAAACTCTTGTATATAAACTTCTAATATTTGTGATTATTAGTTTATTATACTTCCATTATTATCGTCACTGTGAGTAACAATATTAATTATCTGATAGCTCGTGCACTGACGATTCTCTGCGTAGTATGCATGAAATGAAATATAGGCATTATGCTAATATATCTATTTTTATTCTAGGAAAAGTAAGCGCAGCTATTGCGAGTTCCTTTTTACAACCTAATTCAACAGCTGATGAAGAAACGGCTACTATAGGAATGCAATTTGAGGTAAAATGTGTTTTGATATTATATAATAGAGGCATTTTTAAATTTACTGACAGAAGCGATATTTGGGGCAGTCCATAAAATACATCAGGCAGGACTCACGCATTTTTACCCCTTTCTTCCCCTCTGTCATGAGCAATGTGTAAGAAAGGGAGCGAACATGCACATAAGTCAAGTCATTGCAAAGGGATACGCTGCCTATTATGTCAATTTTCTCGGTTGTGTTTAAAGATAAGCAAGATGCGCATATATTGAAATATCATTAAACAGGGTGTTCCATTTAAAATAACAAATTAGCTGCTCAGTTTTTTACTTTCCATACTCAAACATTTTCTTTTATCCTAAACAATAAAAAAACTTACGTGAACACTATGTAGATATCCAAATATGGTATATATATATATATATATATATACAATATATATATATATATATATATATATATATTATTCAATTTGTTTCTTAAACCTGGTATATATTAATTGGACTTCTTTCTTGGGTATAGGTTTATTTGCAAAATCAAACAATGGGATTAACTTGACGTCTCGCCTATCATAGTAGGCTTTCTCAAAAATTGCTCATTCCTTTATTTTTATTTTTTTTTGGTATATATAGCTTTCCTTACCTATCTACAATTAATTTAAAAAACATTTAGTGGTCTAATTATAAAATGACATTTACAATTTTTCTAAAACTATTTATTTAATTTAATTTAAAATTTTATACTATTGACATTAATTATTACAACATTAATAAAATAAGGTTACATACCTCGAAAAACACATGTTGATTATTTATTTATATTTGAATGATAGTTAGCAAGTTAGTGGTTTGCCAGGCAACTCATGGCACAGTTTTAGGTAAAACTATGATAGGCGAAACGTCAAGTTAATCCCATTGTTTGATTTTGCAAATAAACCTACACCCAAGAAAGAAGTCCAATAATATATATATATATATATATATATATATATATATATATATATATATATATATATATATATATATATACCGTCATAATAAGCTTTCCAAAATCGATTTTTTTCTGATTCAGATGGGGCTGTGGGCTCACCCTATCTACGCTGGTGACTGGCCTGAAGCAGTGAAATACCGAACAAGTCTAAGGGACGAATTAGCAGGCTTAACAAGAAAAAGACTTCCAGCCTTTACTCAAGAACAAATCGACTATATTAACGGAACTTACGATTTCTTTGCATTAAACTTGTAAGGAGCATTTTAAATCGGCGTAAAAATTAAACTTGTCTAACAAAAAAATACTTTTTTTTTAGTTATTCAGCTGGCTTAGCATATAAGGCAATGAATCTTACAGATGATCCAATAAGTGATAATTATCTGGCAGACAGAGGATATTTGACAACTACCAACAGTAACTGGATTCAATCTACAGGTAATTTAGAGATTTATTTAATATGTTTTAACAAGCCGGTATCATATTTTACTTTTTACTTCTAGTTTATACAGTTTTTAAACACGTTTCTTCTCATATTGACATGAGTCGACGTTCCGCTCAATGTGCTGAGTTTTTTGGGCCATATACATTCCAAAAATATCACCAATGCCATTTTCAAGGCATTTAGAGGGGTTCCTAAAACAACGTACGAAAGAAAACCTTCTAACTATTTTCCGTGTATTTTTTTTAATATCTCTTACAGGAAATACGCCTTCCGAACCATCACATAGCCTGTCTAAGAGCAAGAGAACGCTCACATGCCAAAAGGATTAACAGTATTCTATGGAACTAATATTAAATCAATCCAGTTTCATACACTCAAAACCACATCAATATGGCAACCTCGATTTCGTGAAGATCTACTCGATCTATCAAAATGCCGTCGAATCAGCAAAGAAACATCAAACGAATTAAAAATGTTTGCCGATACCAGAAACATGAAAACGGGCCAGATACTTCGCCGTGTTTACTCAGAGAGTTGTCAACAGTTTTAACCTTGTCTTACTATATCTACCAGGTCTGTACTTTTTTTTAGTTACCTATGATCCTTATGTTTCTCGAGTGTAAGTCGATTTGTTAATGCGCTCAGAAATGTAGGATTTCAACTGGAAGGTTGTTTCTCATTCCAAAACAAGATTTATTCAAAATCAAAATAGTTCGACTAATGTAGAGATCGTATGTAGAAAGTTGTCGGCACCTATTTTTCAAGATTTTCATCTGGGTGACTCTAATTCGCAAATATCTTTTTTAGTGATCTCAGCATCAAAGTGATTGTTTCGCAGACTTTAGTGCTTTAATACAAGTACTGTATTTGAGGAGTCTATTGTAAATGCAAAATGGCATATCTATCATATAAGAGATTCCCTTTTTTTCTTTTTTTATGATCTGAATTATAACACCAGTCCCAGAATTACGAGTAATTCAAATAATGTTATTTGATCTATGTTTTTGGAGTAAAATCAGCCCAATCAGTCAGTATCATCCAGTCTTGGTGTCTTTATCAATTAAGGTGACAAATATTGAAGTTTTTTGAGTTTCCAAGAACATCAAGGGTTTTTAAGTGTTTAAATTTGCAGGCATTGACTAAGAAATTAACATTTATAATTAGTGTGACTCATATGTAAATTTATGTAATGATAAAAATTAATTTTTTTCTATATGTCCATTGTATTGCTGCAATACTTGTATTTGATTATTGAAACTCTGCTATTTAACAGTAAATTACTTTTATTTACATAATTAAATGTGCCATAGTTAAGAGTGTATCTCTTTGGTTAGACTTTTTCTAATAAACCAAACATTGTTTTAAATTAAGATTAATTAATTTTAACAGAAAAGTAAAAATAAAATTTTCTAATTTATTAACTAAACAAAAAATATCAAAAATACTAAAAAGCCAAGTAATTTTACAAAGAAGAAAAGTGGAAATAAACAACCAGCAGTCAAGGGTATTAATACAGTTTGTCCGTACCTTCGAAATAAAGTTTGTAGAAGGTTGTTATGGAAGTTTACTTACTTAAATAAAAATTTGAGTTTAACGTCCAATCTTAAATAACAAAAATTTTCAATATTGCATATGAGTAGTTTACACAATATATTAGCTATTGATAACTACATTTCTAAAGTTTCATCATGGCTTTATTCCGTCCCTTATGGTTTAAGAGCGCTTTTGAATTGGATTAGAGATAACTACAATGCACCTGACATTTTTATCACCGAAAATGGTTGGTCTGATGACGGAACGAACCTGAATGACACAGATAGAATAAATTATTTGCAGGTAAGTATTATTAAAATGTAATTTTGGTTTTTAATGCTGGTGTAAATTATGGTTCTGGGTCTGGAGTAGAGCAGGAAAATAATAGTCGATTCCCATACAGCATTTCGTCTAAATTTTTGTTCTGTTATATATCCAGCTTGTCTTGCATTATACAGGGTGACCTCCCATAATGTCCCCCCGCTTAACTTTTTTAATTTCCTCACTGCAAAAAAATTTACACGAGCTTTTTTGTAAGTTTAATACCTTTACCCTTAAAGGCATCTGAGAAATTTGACAAAAATCCTGTCGTAAGAGGCGGTAAACATTCAACTACATAGTGCGATTAATCGGAATTAAAGATAAAGATATCAAACCTAGTGTATTTATAAACAAGACAGAGAGACAGGCCTATTTGATAGACATATAATATACAGGGGTTCAATTTAAAAAATAATAATTTTTCGATCTACCCTGTATACTATTAACATTTTATTTTTTCCAATATCTGTAAAAAAGGTATACAAACAATCCAAGGGGTTCATATTATTTTTTTTTGTGGTAATAGAAATATATAAATTTAGAGGTGGATATTATTGATGGTCACCCTTAACCCTGTGTTATAATATGTTAAAAAAAAATTTTTTTATTATTATTTCAATTTTTTTTTCATTAGCTACTGCAGTATACATATATTTAAAAATATGTATTGTTTTAGGGGCATTTCTGCAACATATACCATGCCATTACAAATGATAACATAACAGTTCTGGGTCATACTGTGTGGAGTTCTATAGATAACTGGGAATGGACTGGCGGATACACGTAAGTTCATGCATATCCAGTAGCGTAATTAAGTTTTTCAGAGAAACTGACAAAGTTTTGTCAATGTTGTTAATTTTTTTTTTCATATGAATTCGTCGATGTTTATTTCTTAATAGTGGAATCAACAAAAGTAATAACAAAAAAAATATACAAGATATGACAAGGCTAGAGTTTTGTTTCCATATACTTGTGTGTGAGTTAGGGGGGAGGGGTAATTATCCATCTATCCATTTAAAATGTTTGTATCGTATCTGTAATCGTTGCAAACAGCGTCATCTAACCGATTTATGAAAAACTAGGTGTGTAACTCAAGCTCATTCAATTTAAATAAGGGGTTCAGGAGATATAGAGATTTAAATCTTCCGTAAGTCAACAGCTCCCTCCACCCTTATTAAGGGTGATATGACAATAAGCTTGAAATCAAAGTGATAGGAAATTAACTCAGCTTTCCAATGAGGTAATAAACGTTATATCTAGTTCTGAGCAGTAGTAGAATTTTTGAAATTTATTGTTCACCCTAGTAACTGCGCCCCCTTATGGTCAATTTAGAGACTTAAACATATTTTCAGTCAATTGCTCCGGGCCGCTTTTGCAACAATATATTTTTTTTTCAAGACGCTCGCGTGAAGGACCTCCCAGATATGGATACTGAACACCCTTATATAAACAGCTTGTATAAAATTTAGATAAACTTAACTTTAACTTTAAGTCTTTTAAGTATTTTTTCATATTTATCTTTTGTTTGAAAAAGTTTCCGTTTTTGTTTATTCACTTTCTGTTATAAAACTTAGTTAAACTTAATTTTAACTGTTTTTAATAAACATAAGGTTTTTTTTTTCCTAAACGACGACGCGTTTTTCAAAGTCAACTGCTATATTTTGTATATAGCTGAACATACGGCTCGTTTATTATACTAATGAGGTTTCTGTCGACGAGCCACATCGACCTGGTACACTACAGATATCATGTAATTTATGTGCAGCTGCAGATTGTTGCTGCTGCTTGCTGTTGCTGTTCAGATTTCGCGATTCTTAAAGGGTGTTTATTAGAATGAAAATTTAGACACCTTGTAAGTATTACGTTTAGATCATAAGTAGACTTTATTATTTATTTAGGATACTAAAAGGATTAAATGTTGGAAGTGTTTAAAAATATGTACTCCTAGGGATTCATGGTGTTTGGATTTAAAACCTGTCAAATTGGATAAAAATACTATCCGACGTTTCGCCTTCGATTACACCAGGCGTCTTGAGGGATTGTTCCTCTTCGAGTCAGATCTCGTGGATTAAAGGTTCCTGAAGATGCAATCGAAGGTGAAACGACCTAGAGAAATTCGAATTTGAAACGTTATAATCCGAAGAATCAGGATTTCGTAATTTCCGTTTTAAATATGTACACCTTTATGTTTGATTTATGAAGAGCAATTTCTTAAAATTTATCTTTTTTACCAAATGACATTCTGGTATAAAATGCAGAAATTACGCTAAATTTTTAAATAAATATTTTACTTTTTATAACATTGTACATGATTTTAAGTTGAACTCTCTGACGCTTCACTATAAACAAAAGTAATACTTATAGAGAACAATAGCGATGGAAAACAATACATCAAAAACTCTCAAGAAAGCCCGAGGGAGCAACAGGACAAGTTAAGAAACTTTTTTAAATATGCATCCCAAGATCTATTTAAACTACTGTTTGTGTGTGTTGAAACAGGCAAAACATGTATTTTATTTAAGAGTCGTCTATTTCTTATTTATAGGGAAAATGTTATATAAATAGTTGTTTCGCATCATTAGTACAGTCAGAATCAGTCAGATTTGAGGCGTAGTGAAGTTAATCTGCCGTAAATTTTCGTGAAAAAGAAATATCTCTTCCCCTTGAATTTTTTTGTAGAAACATATAGTCTTTTGCACTACTCAATATCTGGAATCCATATACTTTTGCTGAAAATGCT
Source organism: Kuschelorhynchus macadamiae (assembly GCA_030620095.1). Lineage (NCBI taxonomy): Eukaryota > Metazoa > Arthropoda > Insecta > Coleoptera > Curculionidae > Kuschelorhynchus > Kuschelorhynchus macadamiae. The sequence goes on from JAUTXW010000584.1 coordinate 862,507, forward strand.
ATTCTCACGGATTTTTTTTTTAACAAAGAAACAAGTATAGTAGTTTCTATTTATCCAATCGGTACCAAAAAAAAATGTGTAAAATGTTTGATTAAAACTGTTCTGGATTCAGAGCTCTATGTCCGATACATAATATACAAAACAACAAAAACCACGTGACAAAGAATTTTCAAATTTTCTTCATAAGTTACTTATGTTTAATTAATTTTGTTAAAAACTTGGAAAAGTGGCCACTAATAAGCATACTAAATTGAATGTCTCTGCATCTAATAGAACGGTTAAAAACTACAATTCAATTCAAAGATTGAATCGTCAGTAGCTTTTATGCAAACCAGCTCAATTGATTGTGTTGTTTTTAAATATATATTTTTCAATCTTTCCAAAATGACAGTAAAAATATTTTTTTAATAAGAAATTTTATTTCATTTCTTAATTAAAAAAATTTGACAATATTTAATTTTTTATGTTTTAAATATTTATTTTCATAATTAAATGTAGAGAAAAAGCGATTATACTCAAAAGGAAAGCCATTTACTTGTAAATGCTTCTAAAAGAAGTTAAAATATTTTCTTTTCAAATCAATATAATTTTACTTAATTTTTAAATATTTTTTCAATAAAAATAATTATTATTAGTTATTTAAATTAAAAAAAAATATATTACCTATAATTCCTTTTTTTAAAATAAGCTTTTGTAACTATCTGACTTTCCTTTTAAGTATAATCCCTTTTTTTTCTACATTTACTTGTAAAAATGTAAAACATAAAAAAACCAAATGTGAAAATGTTAGTTATTTTAAATTAAAAAATTAAACATTTATAATTTATGTAATATTATATAATTTCTTAATTAAAAAGCAATTTTTTAGTTTCATATTGAAGAGAATAAAAAACGTACATTTAAAGAAATAAAATATTCAAGAGAAAAAACTACAGATTATTTTGCTAGTTTTGTTGGTTTTGTTTGTTTGAAAACGAAGAATTTTTTTTATTTTGCTCCAATCGGAACAAATAGCTTACTTACGACATTGTTGAAAAATCTGTCAGAAACCCCATTTTTTCGTATAATTAAAAATATAGGGTGATTCATGAGGAAATGTCAATACTTCAGGTACATATATAGGACCAAAAAATAAACATAAAAGTCTATATAAATAAGTGTCCGCAAGGCCTTAGTTCTCGAGATACAGGGTGTTAAAGTTTTGTATTACATTTTTGAGCAAAACAAATTATTCCCTTGCTATTTCTACGTCAAAAAAGTATACCTGTTAAAAGTTGATACGGGCAACCGTTTTCGAGATATTTGGATTTAAAACAGTTTCGGCGCATGTGATTTTTTTTATCAAATTCACATAATGCATGTATGTAAAAAAATAGAAGTGTGCCTTGCCTGACAGAACAACTGCTGGTTGGTGTTAGCATCGTTTTTCCTGTTACTTAGCAATAGTAATGTCAGTTAATAATAAGATCAAATTTCGTCACTGTCAATTTCTGTTCATAACTTTTATTATCTGACAATAATCATTTAAGAAACTTTAGATCTAAATACGTCATTATGCCTGTGATATTCTCGCATCGTGAATATGCAGATATGATATTCGTCTATGGCTTCTGAAATGGGGTCGCAATTCAAGCAGTCGCGGAGTACCAGCGTCGTTTTCCAGATAGAAGTGTGCCAGATAGAAGACTTTTTCAACAAGTTTTCACTACTGCTGGAGAATCTGGGATGTTTCCAAGTGCGAAAATTGTATCTGAAAGGGAATCGGGACCCAACGTTGAAGTAGAAGAGGCTATACTCAATGCCGTCGAAAATGATCCAAGCATAAGCACTAGGCGGATTGCAGATACTTATCAAATTACACAATCGTCTGCTTGGAGAAATCTTCACATTAATTGTTTATACCCATTTCATTTACAACGGGTTCAACATTTGCAGGAGAGTGATTTTGAGTTGAGAATGCAATTCTGTAACTGGGTTAATGATGATCGAAGGTTGTATAGGTATGTTTTGTTCACTGATGAAGCACAGTTCACGCGTGATGGTATAAATAATCTTCACAATGAACACCGGTGGTCCTATGAAAATCCTCACGCTACAGTAGAACATAATTTCCAATATAAATTTAACATTAATGTGTTGTGTGGAATGCTAAATGGTCATTTAATTGGGCCATTTATAATCGACGGTAGCCTTACAGGAGAAAAATATTTAAACTTTCTTGAAAATCACTTGCGAAATCTATTAGAAGATGTTCCCCTTAATGTAAGACAAAACATGTATTTGCAGCATGATAGAGCCCCTGCACACTACGGTTTACTTGTAAGAGATTTTTTAAACCAAAACTTTCCAAACCAATGGATTGGTCGGGGAAGTCCGTTTAATTTGCCACCTAGATCGCCAGACCTTAATCCTTGGGATTATTGTCTTTGGGGATGGTTCAAATCACTGGTATATTCCACTAAAGTAAATACAAGAGAAGCATTATTGGATCGGATAACAAACGCAACACAAACACTAAGAAATGCTCCCGAATGTATCCACAGAGCAACCCGAGCTGTATACCATAGAGCTTACCTGTGCTTAGAAGCAAATGGTGGAATTTTTGAAAATTATAAAACGTAACCTAGATTTTATTAAAAACAACTTAATAATAACAATTTTAATAAAAATTAAATACCTTTTGTTTAGTTTATGTCTGAGGCACTGAATACACATCTCAAAAAAATGTGTTAGTCTTTCATTTCAAAGCTTTTGTGCCAAGATGCGTTTAAATTTGGACAAAATAATAAATTAAATTATTAAATAAATTAAAAAATTTAAAAATTTTGAGATAAAAAATTACATGCGCCGAAATTGTTTTAAATCCAAATATCCCGAAAACGGTTGCTCGTATCGACTTTTAACAGGTATAGCTTTTTGACGTAGAAATGGCAAGGGAATAATGTGTTTTACTCAAAAATGTAATACAAGACTGTACCAAAAAGTGATTGTTCGAAGGAGTAGAAAGACATGTAGGTGAAGCCACCTACAAGTAAGAGCAATACTAATATTAGATTCGAATTTGTCATACCAAAAAACCTTTGTATATCAATTTTCACTCCATTATTTACATTACCATAGATTTTATTTAAAAAATAGGAAAATTGAATAAAAACTTTAGCACCCTGTATCTCGAGAACTAAGGCCTTGCGAACACTTATTTATATAGACTTTTATGTTTATTTTTTGGTCCTGAATATGTACCTGAAGTATTGACATTTCCTCATGAATCACCCTGTATATGGCTACCTGTCGCAAAGCAAGATCTTAGGTTTTCCTTTTTTGTAGTCCCACCAACATGTATAAACAAAAAAAATCCAAGGAGTTCCTCTATCACAAAATTAGCTAGTAGATTAACTCTGTTTGAAACTATAATTGGAAATTTTTTTTTCCTTAATGCCCTACTATGTCATTACCTTTTCTATTTGTATGTCATAAATAAATTGGAATTTTAATGTCATTGTCAATATTCGTAAATAGAACTGTCTTCCTTAATTTTGTTCTGAGTAATGCTTATTTTACAATATGGAATTTACTTAATTAAGTGCTACGATATCGGCGATATTTTGTATCGTCACGCAATTGAAATATCTGCCACGAAAAATTTCCAGAAGTTTAAGTCAGTCGGCAAAGTTTTAAAACATTTTAATTTAATAAAACCGGATATGTGAGAACTAAAGAGGCCTTTGTTCTTGATTCAGTAGAAGAAAATCCGATGTTATCACCAAGAAAGGGGTTTGATGAAGATAGTATGCACAATACGCTTCACAATAGCAAATTAATTATTCATTTTCATATTACAATAAAATTCACAACCCAAAGCAAACGGCAACCTTGTCACATTTCATAACTAAATTTCTTCCTTAAAAACAGCGTTGAAACCAAACATTATTCACATTTTTCTCGCTGCCGTTAATCGAGCATTTATTACCATATAAAAATTTCCACTGTCGGTATGTACACCCAACATATTCTAATGTAATACACCGTATTTTTATTATCACCCTTTTCACTCCTTTAACTAGGAGTAATTCCATATTATTCTTGCGGAAAGTAGTCATGCCTCATATCTATTCCAGCTCAGAAATTTGTACTCAACACGTTTTAAAGTATTCCGCAACAAAAGTAGGCGTGGGAATACAGAAAAGGAAATCACCCAATAGAAAAGTGGTTTTGATGTTTTAAATCTGTTAAGCATGTATTTTTGATAATTTCAGATAGGCGTCTCATCATTCAGCTCTGATTCTTGCAAGTTGGTACATCTCCCGCTTCACTGTAAGCAGCATTTCTTTTCTTTCTGACGGTATCAAAATCCACAGAATCACATACACTTTATTCAGTTCTAATTAAGTAAGTGTCACGTTTTGCTTCAATCAACAGCATTCTTCCCGGAACAGTTGAAAACTTTGATTAAGTACAAACAGGTACAACAAATAATTTGTTAAAAGCTCTCTCTAGAATCATTTTTACGTACTCTTTCCTACTGTTTCTGTTCCGAAAGTGTCCAGAAATATTCTAAAACCTAACTCAGAAGCAGTGTATTCATTCAGTGCACCCTACAAGTGTATTTACCAATTTCAAGTAATTTTTTACATAAAAAAAAATGCACATTTTTAAATTAAATTATTGTTTTCACAAGGCAGGCCTTGTTAACCGACATGAATCCAAAAATTTGGAAATATCTCCTCAAATACTTTGAAAAATTTAAACATTGTTTTTTTCCTGTTTTTTGACTCATCCTGTGTATTATTCCAGCATTTGCATAGAAAATACTTACACTTCTAAGACAAATTTGTTATTCTGGTCATTAGTTTGTCTTGAAAATGTCCAAATTTCAGCATTTATTGTAACCTCGCATTTAGCCAAGGTACCTACTTGATTTTTCAGAAGTGCGTACTTGAAATAAGGTTTCTTATTCTTATCATTGGTATACGGTCCCATAGTCTGATAACGCATCTGCCAATTCTGCTAGGCTTTCAAGAGGCCTTCGCGTGAACGCACCCTTCTTCCTAATTCATCCCACAAATGTTCTATTGCATTCATATCGGGGCTTCTCGCAGGCCACTGTAATGTGGCGATACCCGCAGTTCCTAGGAAGTTCTGCACTTTTCCGAGTAACGCTTCCTGTTTTGTTCATAGTTCAGGATCGCCCTACGAGCTGTTGCTTCAAGGATCCCCACAGCACGAGCGGCGCAGCGTTTACTATACCCATCGTTCATTAAATCAACTAATCTTGTTATTTGGTCGAGTGTAATTTGGGGCATTTTATCACTAAAACCTTTTTTTCGAATAAAAAATGACAATCATGAAGTTAGTGTAATACATATCTGACAAATATGGCGGACTATAACCAATTAATTGCCATAGCAACGGCAATTGTTTTCTCAAAGTCGCTAGCTACGGTTTTTAATTCACAATTTCCAGTTCCATTAAACAAGACTTAAAGGGTTTTAAGTTCAGTTTTGGTCGTTGATTACGAACTTGCTAATCTTTTTTGCAGATTTTACGGAATGGATCAAATACATCTCTAAAAGTTCAAGAAGATCGTCGCCAAGTTCGAGATGCTATGGGTAGTGAGCAGACGGTTTGTGTATGCCTAGCAGAAGCGAATTTAAAAGCTAGGAGACCTACCTGCAAAATTATGGTTATACCTGAATGTCATTTTGTATATTCTGACGTAGGCTAATGCATGCCCAGTCGTATACCCGCAATAGGGCAAAACTGCGAGAATCGCCACATTATAGGGCCTGCGAGAAGCTCTGAAGAATCTAGCAGAATTGGCAGATACGACATTAAAAGAAAGCGACGGTATACCAATGGAAATAATAAGAAACTTAATTTCGAGTATGCTACAAGATAAGAAGTTCTCAGAGTTGCGATAGAGAAGCCAATATTCGGTACTAAGGCACATTTTTCAAATACTTCTCCAGTACTCTCTAAGTTTTTCTATTAACAACTATGCAGCTTGGTAAGGTTTCAGCAAAAAAGCTGTAATTCGGTCAATTTTAGAGATAAGTCGGTGAATAAAAAAAACAAATGTTCTCAAAAAAGGGTTTTTCATATAGGGTGTAAACAGTTTCTATACGAATCGTCAAGTAATACACAGGGCAAGTCAAAAATAGCAAAAAAGCACAGTTCTAGTTTTTGCATTATTATCCAAGAATCTTTGAGAAATTTTTCATTTGTTTCATTTTTGTTCAAAGACAAAGATATTACCTACCTACGAAAAAAGATTTTTCCAAATCGAACCACTGGTTTAGAAGATAGAAGACATTGAACTTGGGTCACTTTTTTTGGAACTGAGTGTATTATTTGCTGATAAAAAAAATTTTACACCAGATACCCACTATAAAAAAACGTTCCACGTTTAGAGAAATAGTTAAATATTGTTATACTATATACAGGTAAGTTACTTTAACATGAAATACATATTCTAAAATTCAAACATCATATGTTTGAATGCGGTGTTCTAAGTGACCTAGCTCACTTTCAATTTGTGGCAAAGCGGTAACTTTAGTAAATAATATAATTATTCATGGGCTATTATTTAAGTTTCATTTCCTACCGCGACACAGAAAGAGGTTTTGCTGCATCGCAGTAAGGAAGATATTATAAAGGGTGTCCAAATTTGACATTCTGATTTAAAATGGCTGCCATTTATATAACAATATTATTTGACAGTTTTGTCATGGTAACAGATGTAGAAAAAAAACTTTGCTATTAGTTGACTTGTTCAACATGGAACGATTATCCATTGAGGAACGCAAATTTATTGTGAAACCTTATTAGAAAAATGGGGAATGTTTTGGTGAAACTGGAAGAAGATGTCATACGCATTTGGGAAGAAATGCGGCACCACCTGTTAGAGTTATTGAGAATTTTATGGAGAAATTTAAAGAGACTGAACTAGTAATAACTAACAGACAGCATATTTATAATGGAGATGTTCGATCAGAAGAAAACGTTGCTGCAGTGAGAAATGAAAAGTTTCAGAGCAAGTTAGCATTAAAAAATCGGGTCTGCGTTAAATTTTACAAAAAGATCTGAATTTAAAAACTAATATACAGTTGACTCAAGAACTAAAGCCAAACGCTCAGTTGGCACGTCGTAATATTGTTAATTGGGTGTTAGAGAAAAAGCAAGAACAGAACAATTTCTTTCACAAAATAATCTTTAGAGGCGAAGGTCATTTCGAAATTGGTGGATATGAGAACAAGCAAAATTGCAGGATATGGGCTGAGGAAAATCCAAAAGAAATACTGGAAAAATGAAAAAAGAAAAGTGTAATGTGGTTTTTGGCGGCAGGCGTAATTGGTCCTTATTTTTTCCAGAATGCAGTTAGTGATGCAGTTACTGTGAACGGAGCTCAATACAGGACAATGTTAAAATAACTGATTATTTGTGGAATAAATTAGAAGGCATGGATGTCAAAACATGTTGTTTCAACAGGATGTAAGGGAGAAATTTGGTGATCGAATAATTTCTCGAAGAGCCGCCTAGGTCTTGCGACCTCACACCACTAAATTATTTCCTGTGGGGCTTTTTAAAGGGAAGAGTTGACATTAATAATCAACGAACCGCAGAACAACTGAAAATTAATATTACCTAAGCATTGCGCAAATTGGACAAAGTACTTGCGAAAAGTGTGACTGAAAATTTTGGGAAAAGAATGCAAGCATGCTAAAGAAGTAGAGGGCGTCACTTGCGGGAAATCATTTTTTATTATTATCCGAAACAATTATACTTTAAAATAATATAATAAAAATATAACATTTAAAGCGTTTTGTGTTTCTTATTCATAAATTAAATCGAAAAATTAAATTTGGACACCCACTATTAACACTTAATAAGAGAGAAGAAGGATATAGCATTACATCGACTGTACTGCTGCATCGTAGTAAGCATTGCCTGACTTTTTAGAACTTTATATACCATACGTTGTTTACTGCATTACAGAAACAAACATAGCTCTATCGTAGTAACGAATGTATTTACACTACCGGGTACCTATATAAAGTCAAATGTCGCTTATTTTTAATAATACTTGCGTGAGAAGCAAAGAAGGGAAATGCTTCTCACACGTATAGCTTTCTTATTCAGTCCTAAGCAGTCGGGTTATTTATTTTTTAATAACTTATACTTGTTTTTATAAATACACAATATTTATTTTCCATTTTTTGTAGAGCAAAATTTGGCCTAGTGTCAGTGAACTTCACTGATGTCAACAGGACAAGGACACCAAGGGAATCTTACTACTGGTACAAAAACGTGGTTGCCAATAGGTGTATTGAACTCAATTCCGTTTGTACAGCTGCTCTGGAAGCAAGCTGGTAATGTTCTTTTATGTGGCAACGTTGCCTGAATGTAATACCTATTTTATTTCAAATAAAAAACTTTTATATTACTTATTCACTATTGTTTTCCTTTTTCAATAAGATTATTAATATACTTCGAATACATCCGATAAATACATTCAATGTTGGCTAGTCTTAAGAAATTAACAAAACGCAATAAAAATATTTAATTTTACTAAATATTACCGTTAGTAATAATATTTTCGCGAACTCGATAAAACATAATATTATGCGAATGTGCCAGATAACCACGACGCACTGGAATATTGGTGTTCAGATACAGCTGATTGTGCTGATTTTTTTCTAATTTGTTCATGTTCCTTGGGCCTAGTAGATATGGGTTGTCCAGCTTCTCCAATACAGACATCACCATAGGCATAAGGAATTGCACATACTCCTTCCGTTTGGAAGGAAGAAATATTGTCAGATTTTCTTGTGTGTGTGTGTGGGTGTTGAAACTGGTACGTATTTTGGATAGACGAAGTAACCTTGCAATTTTGTCTAAAATTCCGTGTATAAATGAATATCCACTCCCTGTGTCAGTTACTCTGTTCCCGATTGTAAACAATTTTGGTCACAAATAGCGAGGGCTCTGTAAACCAAAGAATTAATTAACTGATTGCTTTTGTGCTTCAATTTGCATTTAGGCAGCTGTTCGTATGCGTTGGTTTTCTATATACAGAGTGTCATAAGGAACCATCCCCTTTCTTCTTGATTCAATTTCCATTGTAAATTTTATATTAGGATGTTGCTGATTCAGATGATCAAGAAACATGGGAGATTTTTTGGACCATGCGGCCATATTACAAAAATGTCGTCTATATATTTTAATCACGACTTTGGCTTTAATGAAGACGACGCTAAGGTTTCCTCCTCAAAAGTTTCAATGAAGATATTGGCTACCACTGGTGACATCGGAGATTTTGAGGTTTATTCATAAAAAGTTCGTTGAAAAATAAAATATGTTGACGTGAGACATGCTTTTGTCAGATCTAAAAGTGAGTTGTCAATATTATTGAAGTGAAATAATTCTGATATGTAAATTGAATCTTTTATAGGCAGATTTGTCTATATCGATTCTACATGGAAACTGACTAAGATATCTTTTGGATCTAATTGAATTGCTTTTACTTTCTCTACAAAATGTGTAGAGTTTCTAATACATGAATGTGTTTTTCTTGTAAAATTATTAAGAATATTTGAAAGATATTTTCCGGTTTAATTGCCCTGACGATAGTACATTAAACTTGTGCATTTTAGGTAGTCCGTAGAACCGCGGTATCCTTGAGCTGCTTGGCCTTAACGCCTTCTTCTCCTCTTCTGGCAGGTTAGATGCGTTTATAAGGTTGGTTATCCGATTCTCGATTCTGTTGGTCGGATCTGCTTGGATTGCTCTGTAGTTGCTGTCGTCCAAAAGTAGTTATATTTTCTCCATGTACTCTGTTTTGTCCATGACGATAGTGGCATTTCCCTTGTCTGCTGGAACAACCAAACTGTCTGTAGTGTTTAGTTTTTTTCGCCATTTTTTCCGCAGCCGATAGATTCGACTTAGGTGACTTAGATTTTTTGATGTCTTCTCTGCTTTATGCCTAATTACTCCAACTTCTTCTGCTGGAAGTCTTCTAATTGTCGCTTCTACGGATGATACTATGTCTTCTATGGGTATGTCACTTGGTGTAATGGTGAATTTTTGCTAGTGGGAGAGGGCGGATTGTTTTGCTTCATTGAGGGCTTTGAAAGATAAATTTATTTACGGTGTTCTGTCGCGGCTTGACTGGTCTTTTGCTTGTCCATAAGTCCTTCAAACTTTTTCTGTTGCTTAATGGTGATGTATCCTTTCTACTTGCACATTGGTAATGCCATCGAGAGTTCTAAATATTTGATGTTAATGAAGTTAATTTAAAATAAACATTTAATAACTTGGGCGTTTATATCCAAATCACGACGAGTAGCTTTTATGGTTTTTCTTACTAATGCCATACTGGCTGGTTAGTAGATGTTCCTTGTACTTCTTGATGTTATGTAGTGTTTGATCTGTAGATATTTTGTTATTACAACCTAATCTCGGCAAGTAGGGAGACAGGCTAGTTGGCAAAGCAGCTTCTGCTTTTTGTTCCTGAGGTCGCCAGAAGTTTCTTTTTGATTTCCTCCCGATAGCTAATCTCTACTTGTAATAGAGAATTATAGCAACAAAAGAAGAAATGGCAGAAGCTAAAAAAGGACCTTTAGCAATGAATAAAAAAACAGATATCGAAAATTGAAGTTCAATTTACTAATATTTTATTTTTAGATGAAACAAAATTTGTATATGAATGATTCACTAAACATACTCTTATTATTTTAACCCAAAATTTAAACATTATCCTTCTTATTGCATAATTTTTCAAATATATTCATTCAAACATTCTCATAACCTTTCAATTTGACACTTTCAATTTTTTGCCATACTGAAGTAACAGTAACAAAAACGAATTATTTCTTTTCATTTGACGTTTGACATCAATATTTTATGTAGAAGTGTCTAATTTTAACAACTATTTTTCTCAAAATCCATACAAGTCTTTTTCGTTTTTTTTATTATATGTAAGTTTAGAAACATATATTATTAATATTTTTAAGTAAATTAAATTGTTTAAATTTTAAGGACCCATGATACAGAAATATAAATATTTCGAAAGTTCGGTCAAATAAAAGTTGATGTTTAAAGAAAAACTAGGTCAGGTCGGATGTAAAGGGTGTTCAAAGATTCGTAAATTTAAAAAAATCACTACAGCGGAGTTATAGGACACAAACTGTTATAAACAAAAATTAAGAAAGTTTTTTGATATCTAGTGTAGTTAATCTCTACGGTAGGTTGACCCAGTGAACTTTATAAATCGATAAATAGGCAACCCGTAGTGTTGGAGTATCTCCGTCTCTCTCTATCTTATGTAGTTAAATAACAAGAAATGCGGATTTATACATATTTTTTTATTATGTTTTTAAACATTATTTAGGACATTAGTTGCATTTCAATAGCGTGCTTTTCTGAGAATTTCTGAAATTTTAAATACGGCGAAACATTGTGTTAATTTAAGTTGAGAAAGTTTTATGACTTTGTAAAGTGTTATTAAACTTTCAAACATTTCCAAGTATACTATGTAGAACAAAAATCAAGTTAAAATGGAAAGGTCGATTTTTTCCAGATATCGTCCTAGAAAAACATAAATTGAAAACGTGGGGTGTAATAAAAAAATGTTTTTTTTATTATTCTTGTTTGCTTTCTACGGGGTACACAAATTGATGTAACAGTCCAAGCGCAATTATGCGAGGAAGGAAAAGAAACATGAACTATAAAAATCCTTTTTAGGGAAACGAAATTGAATTCGCTTTATTGGTTACAGTCAACATATGGGAGCAATTGGCTTCGATTGGGTAATAGCTCTTTGAGGATACTACGAATAGCACGAATCTGATAAATTCTGACTAATCGAATAATTCTGAAATGTTTAGAGCTAATAAAATTTACAGGTCAACTTAGTAAATCTTGAGTAGAATATTTGAATCTACGGGGTTTAAGGCAATTTCCATAGATGTCTTGTTTTTTGTTTACATTTTGATTTACTGCGTCTTAAATCAATGTGTCGGGAAAAACGCTTGGTAAACTTATTGAAGCCGCAGTACCAACATCCAATGTATATACTAAATAAATGAATATTAAGCTTGATTTTAAATTAACGACTTTTAAGTTTTTTATTTGTTATACGATTTTAAGCAATTTCTCTGTATTTTATAGATCGCTTTAAAGAATCATGGTTCTTGGGATTAGACCGTGTCACATTGATTTCGTAAAGTGAAGATGTAAAGTAATGTGAAAGCAGCGGCGTATCAAGGATAATTGGCGCCCGGGGCGGAAAATAAATATGCGCCCCCTGTTGCGCCTCAATAAAAATTAGTAAGTAAAGTAAAGTAACTTAATTACAATTTCTTTTACAAACACTATAATAATATCAATAGTTATACAGATTTAAAAGAACGAGCAAAACAATGTATCATCTTAAAAAGTAACTCTCCGAGACTTGACCATTGAAATGTCGTCAATGACTTTGTCAAAGTTACATTTTTTAGTCTCTTTAAATTTAATAGACAGCGAAGCTAAGTTTGTCAACCTATCTTGCCCCATTGTGGAGCACAAATAATTTTCAATTAGTTTTAATTTTGAGAATGACCGCTCGCACGAGGCATGGGAAACACATATTGTTAAAAAAAGTTTTAAAGTTAAAAAAAAACGGTGGGCGGTGATTCACAAAAATCAAATTTAGTGATAAACTTTAAAAAGTCTAAACATGCCCACTGGTTGTAAATATCTTGATTTATTTCCGTTGCTCTTAAATGCCGCCTTAGCCTTGAAACCTAGTCAGCAAGCAATTTTTAGAAACTTACCTATTTGTATGTAATTCGATTTTTCACGTCATCATAAAAACGTCGATGCTCCGACATATTTTGGAGAAGTTTATTTTCAATGGACAACAGTGATGTATGCGAAAGTCTCTCCTGCCTCGTTGAATTCCTCACGAAATTTTTTATACGCTTAAGTGTTGAAAAATTGCGTTCTACTGATGAACTTGTAGCAGGTATTGTCAATACTAATTCACACAATTTCGACACTTCGGTGTAGGCACCTTCCAGCTCCTTGTCTTTTAAAAACTGCATTAGTTCCTTAGCGTTATTTTTTGCGCTAATGTCATCAGTTTCGTAAATCACTTTTAGTTCAGATCGCAGTAACACTCGGTCGAAGAACTGGCCATACTGAAGAAGAAGAGATTTAAACGCATCTTCTGGAAAAGTTTTTCCTTTAAATGCATCAAGATTGCAGAGCTCGAGGAATTTAAAATAATTTAAACTGTTAAATCTATAGTTTATTTGTTGCTGAATTTAATCGATTATTTCATAAAAGAGGTGTATGATGTTTGAACATCTCCCACCTTGTCTGTCCGAAGACGCTTGGCTTGTGGCTCTACATTTAACGTCATCGTTTTCGCCCAAAATAGGTCATTTTTTGGCTTAACATGGACTTAAAATCATCTACTTTTTTTTAGGCAAAAAGCAATATCATTTGTTTTAGTTTGTAATATATTAAAAACGTTGCCCGAGAATGGAAATATTTCTGAAAATATGTTCAACAAATAATTAAAATTAAAATCTAGTTTCAAACAGTCCAAAAACCCCCTCGAACTATTGATTGCTTCTGAGTCCCACGTTTCATTATTTTCTATTATATTCTCAAATAGTTCAGTCAGCGATTTACGATTTTCAGATACTGTTAACACAAGTTTTCCATTATAGTTCCACCTAGTAGGAGCTACTTTGGGCAATCGTTTGTGGACAATGAAGTGCAAAGCTTGTGTACGTTTTAATGACTTGAAAAAAAAAGCAGCCATGCCACTTAAAGTAACGAAAAATACTTTACATTCTTTAATGTGATTAATGGACTGGGATAAAACTAAATTTAATTTATGAGCAAAACAATGGACAAACACAGCACTTGGGAAAGTTTCTCGAACTTTAGCTTGCAGAACCCCTAATTGTCCTGCCATCACTGCAGCTCCATCATAGCTTTGAGCAACTAATTTTTTCTCTACATTAATTTCTTTAGTAACGTTATAAACTACGGTATACAATGCATCTGCTGTACGATTTTCGGACAAATTCTTAAAACCTAAAAATCGCTCTTGAATACTTCCGTCTGTTTTAACGCAGAGTATTACTATAGATAATTGGCTAAAATTAGTGATATCAGTTGTTTCGTCCAGAACAGTGCAACAGCGGAAATTAAATCATTCTGGATTCGATTCGACGCGAAAAACGCTAGACTACTCTAAATGATTTTTTAAGCAATTATTATATTTAGGCTTTAAACTATGTAAATCTAGAAAATTTCCTCTATTTGAAGAAACCCTTGTTTCGTCATGACCTCTAAATCCCAATTTGTGCTCTCTGAGCAAACAAACAACATCGATAAGTCTTCTTAATATTTGCCTATTTTTATCGACTAGTTCATTGTGTTGGCGGAGACTAATTTCCAACTGTTTATTAAGGACGTGTTCAATTCTGGGTTTGCCGAAGAATTTTTCTTTTATGACGGCCTGCAAATGCGCTTTGGACATAATGTGTCTTTTTACAGCTTTATGGAAATTGTTTAAATCGGAAAAACCAGGCCAACAAAATAATTTACTTATATTTTCACACCCTGTTAGCCATTTAAATTGTTCGTATTGTTTTTCCGGATAAAAATACAGTTTTTCATTTTTGTGGTTAAATTTTTCATAGGTGGTTTTGCCCTTCTTTTGGAAATTATTCGAAGTTTATCAGCGAAGTTCAATGTTAAAAATCCCTTTATTAGTAAGTCACACACCACACATTCACACACACTCTTCTTACTAAATTCTCCAACATTTTCAACGTTATTACCGACAGCCGAAGTTGACGGTATTTGCATATCCACGTCCGTATTTCATATCGCACCATGCACGACGCGATGTACGTATCACACAACACACGGATAGCCGTTCAAACAAAGAACCTACTCCAATGATAGCTTCCACCCACACTTAAAGCGCGCGACTAAAATGCAAAAATTGCAAACAGCTGGTGGAAAGTTCAATAACCTCTGGCTCGATTCACAGGAAATCAAGCATACAGGACTTGGCTGCAGAGAAACTAGCGGCCCGCATAGGTTCCATTCCATTTTCTATTGTTGTTCGGTCGGAGTCAAGGCCGCATTTATTATAGGCTTGATAATTAATGGTTTCCTATTTCAAAAATTACATTTTAGAATATGTTTTTGTAAATTTTGTTGGGGAAGCACTGCTTCCCTTGCTTCCATGGACTGCACGCCCCTGAACCTAGTCAACAATACTTTTCGGATTCTTTAAACGCATCATAAGTTCCCACTAGTGACGACGCAAGGATGCAAAGATCAGCCTCTGATTTATTAACGAAGCTATCAGGCTGGATGATACCAAAGGTGTTGAGTATTGTTTCCATTGCTTCAAATCTTCTGCAAATTTCAACATAAAAGCGATCCAAACATTTAAACATACTGCTTTTTAGTTCTTCTTCAACTGTTAAACCTGCATCTTGCGCTTCTTCATCTGCCATTTTTCTTTTCCTTCTTACTCTTTTCTATACAGAAACTCCCATATTTTCGCACATTTCTTTGGCATATAGAACAGACTTTTCAACAACCTTATTTCTATTTTCGTGCAAAAAAGAATCAGTGAGCAGTAAGTAATCAGCGAACCAAAGATGTACCTACAGACAGTGTTGCAATATGTTGCCTATTTTGGAAGCTGGAATTCAATAGATGTAAAGCTGTACCGTAAACTGGGGTAACTTTGGTACGATTTTTAGGGTTTTTTGTTACTAGAATTCTTGTTATATGAAATATTTAAACCAGAGCAGTGTCATTTAACATCTTTATTATAACACAAGAAATGGCCCAAATATGAAATCAAAAAAGTCACGAGTAACTCGACCAGGTAAAAAGTGTGCTAACTGCTAGATTGTGTAGACAGATTTACGTATGGATAAATCTTCGTGTTATCGTCTATGCCTCCCTTTCATGAGTTCATGGTCCCATTTGGATAAATAATTGAAACATTTTATTCGGTTCGATTCAATTATAATACAATGTCAACTTACTAAGTTAAAAATACAATAGAATATTTTATAACAGAAAAGATTGGCTGAGAAGGTTTTTCTTTGCCTTTTTTTTTCTTCATGGTCTTTTTGAGCCAAAACGCTGATAAGTTAGTTTAAGTTTTAAACATTTATATAGAAGGTACTTTTATCGAATTTAGACGAAAATGTAATTATTTTTTTCAATTACATACATAATCTAGAACTCTAGGCGACACGTATGAAGTATTTATTAATTAAGAGTTCAGGGTGCGTCTATGACGACGCACTGCATTTCAGCCAACCAGAAGCAGTTCTTGTCAATTTAAGTGCCGACCTTTTTTCTGATTTCTAAAACAAAAGTATTTGTTACAGCCGATTTCAAATTCTTTCTTTGTGGTAGTTTATGGGTCTTTACGTATACAGTGGGTTATTAAAGTTAAGAAATTATCAAAGATATTTTATTTTCATTCTATGATTTATGTGTGGAGTAACTTATTTTCAAGAATTAAATTTTTGGTTTATTTAAAGATTTTTGTTTTGTTTTCTTATGCTCTAAGTTTGGGGATTTTAAGTAAATTCCGTTATTTTCTAGATTATTTTTTTTTTGTTACTAGTTGTAAGTATTATTTTTGTACTTTTGTTAATAGATCTTTAAGTTTTAAAAACCAAATCTTTTATTTAAATAAACCACCTACTAGTTAAAATAAATATCTTCAAGAAGAGGATATCATCGTTGTTGCAAATTGCTGTTGTTCGAGTAATAAGTGGTCGCTGAAGTGAGATAAGATGTTCAATTAAATTTATACTAACAATTATATTTGATAACATTGTAATTTATAATTTACGATGAAGCCTACAGTGTGTCTATGATTTTACTTATCACATCTTAGTTACTTTTAGTAATGGTTCGCGCTATGTCTCAAATAAATAAATAAAATAAAAAAATAATTTAATAAATTTAAATGTTATAAATAACCGCTCTATAACCCTGTTATAAGAGAAAGGACCAATCAAATGATTCCCGATACATACATTTAATGAAAGCTATCCTGAAAATGAGTTTCGACAATTCCGTGAGAATTATCGTCTGCCCATAAACGGTTGTTATGGCAATTCATAATGCAAGTCTTTAAAAAATTGGATTCATTCGTAAAAAGGATGACACAATCAAAGTTGGGGTCTGCTGCTAGCCTATTAAAGTACCACCTGCAGAAATTAATCCTTAAAGGAAAATTCCGGGGAAGGAGCACCTGCACCCTTTAAATGTCATAAGGGTATAGCAGAGAATCATGCAAGATACGCCAAACATCTTGATAGCTAATATTTAATAATACGGACATTTTCCTAGTGCTGGTCTCTGCGTGTTCTATTTTATTTATAACAGCTTCTTCGATCTGTGGTGTTCGAACGTGGTTTACATGCATCATCACTGTTCTTTTTAAAAATTCCAGTTTCCACAAGAAGGCCATGAATATTTGAAAATATTCGGTGACCAAGTATTATTCTATTTGGATAGCGCTCCAAGAACAGACGTCTGTCTTCTCATGCATTTTTGTATTCGCAAGGCCATAGATAAAATGCATCTCAGCAATTTCAGAATTCGTATAAATTGTCATTGTAACGAGATTATAACGAGGAATTTAAAACACCTTTACACTTTACAACTCTTAATGTTGACACAGCTTACGATTTGAAATGCCAGATGTCAAAATATAGCTACTAGAGACCATTTCAAAGAAATTAGTTTTATGTAGCTAATTACAGAAAAGAGAGATACGAAAAAACTACAAGAGGATAAAAAGTTTCTAAATAGAAAAATGATTTTGTTTTTTAGAATCTACCAGCGGCGCACCGCAAAAAAGTTTAGGGGGAGAAAAGAGGGCATGATCCTTGAAAAATATCACCCTGTAGATTCTGTTAATTGTTTGACATGTGCAATCATGTAACTCCTATTAAAATAATATCTAAATAAAATTAATCAAAGAATCACTTCTTCGGTTTGTACATGATATTTAGGAACACTCTGTATAGGTAACATTATTTATATTGTATTTGGTTTCTAAAAGTCAATATTAAACCTGTTCTACGGGTTTTTTTTATTTTATTTTGCCCTCCAGTTAGAGGGTTATACATTACAAAAACTTAAAGTACGAAAGTTGTAGGATATACCTATATTATTTTTTAAGAATATCAAAATATTTTTAAAATCAATAAAAAGTTGAAAAATTTACATAACCTATATTTTTTAAATGTAACAATCTGTATATTAATGTTTCATTAAATGGATCTAGTCTTATTGATTATAAATATATCAGGTTTAATATCTTTATCTTTAAAGACAACAAACGAAGAAAATTGACAAAACCCGTGTCATAAGAAGCAATATATTCCTATAGATTCCGCATTTATGTGTTAGGAGATAATGTTCCCTTAAACGGCATTGTATCTTAGAGCAGTTTTTTTTATTTTCTTGCTTGTCTTTAAAGATAAGGATATTGAACTTGGTATATTTATAATATTTATAAGCCGAGACCCATTTAATGAAATATACAGGGTGTCCCATTTAAAAAAATATAGATTATGTATACTTTTCAACTTTTTAATTTTTAAAAATCTTTAATACTCTTAAAAGATAATATAGATACAATCCTACAACTTTCTTAATTAAAGTTTATTTCTATCTGTAATATTTAACTCTCTAACTGAAGGGCAAGATGTAATACCCCCACTTGGTCAATCAGTTTACAATACCCTGTAGTGGACAGATCAATTATCAATTGTATATCAATTGATGCGTATATTTTACCTTTGTTGTAAACTTTATATACTCATTGTATTTTAAAAGTATTCTTCAATTATTTACAATTTCTGATAAAGTTGAACTAAGCATTCCCAAAAACAGTATCATGCAACACCTTAGTCCAGGAAGCAGAGCCATTTTTAGGTCAAACCTCAGGAAAACTAAGCAGGCCACTTTTTTTAAATTGTACCACTTTATGAGCTTTTTTAAAATAGACCAAGTTTACAATATGAGACCCTTAGCAAGTTTTTTTTAATTAAAAAGCAAATAAGTTGAAAAAACTCATTTTCTGCCAATATCTGGCAAAATATTATAGATAGGGCAATTATTTACATGAAAAGATGAAGCCGCAAAATTCTGTACAACTATGCTTCTCATGATTTTTTTTAAATAGGATAGTTTTTTAGATAAATCGATCGGAAACTGTAGTTAATTGACGTTCTACCAAGGGTAAAATCTGGAAACTGCAAACGTGTCCGGGGACCAAATTAGTAATAGTTCAACCAAAAATGATTACTTTTTGACGTTTAAAAATAGATTTGAAAGGGAAAATATGTCGCTACAACATTTTATACGAGCGCACACAATGCTGTAGCTGCCGAAGCATTCTGACCTTACAGAAAATACAATGCTTAATAAATATAAAGATTCTGAATTTCACTTTCATTTTATATATAGAATGCGTCAAAATAACTGCAAACATTTGGATTCGTAACAATGTTTTGACATTTTTAGCCGTAATTTAAAATAAATTGAATAAGTACTTTTTTAATATGGTGTCCGCCTGTTTACCGATTTGTCTGTCAGTTCGCAGCATGGCTAAGAAACTGTTTACCTGATTGACTCCAAATTTTAGTCAAAAATTGACGGTCATATGGGGATTAGCTGGTAACATTTTGGTAAAAATATAATATTGCGGCCTAGTGAAATGTTAAAAGAATTATTATTACAAAACTGCTTATCTAGTTTAACTCAAATTTTGCTTAAAAATTAAGTACTACGTAGAAATGAACTGGTATGAAAGAAGGTTTACAGTTTTTTTGGACAATTTATTACAACATTCAAATCAAATGCCTACGTTTCGACACTGGTTAGTTTCACATTCAGGGCTACAAGGAACTATTAAATATTTTTTAACACATATTTAATGTTTACAAATTAAAATTATATACAAAATACATGTATTAAAAATTATTACAATCGATATCTAAACTTATATAAAAACTAGGATTTGTAAAATATATAGAAGCATAATTGCAGAGCACATGCACTAAAGCTACACACGTTTTAAAAGTTTAGAACAAGAAGAATTACGAAACGTTAAAGTGCTTAAAAAAGTAAATCGAAAATAATTTATACATAAGAACTCTCCAGCCATAATAGTTTAGGTTAGTTTTGTATCCTTTTATATATATAAATTTTTTTTTCGCTTTATTTTGATAATCACTTTAACGTTTCGTAATTGTTCTTGTTCTAAATTTTTAAAACGTTTGTGCTTCTATATATTTTAAAAATCCTAGTTTTTATATAAGTTTAGATATCGATTGTGATAATTTTCTGTACATGTATTTTGTTTATGATTTTAATTTGTGATCACGTACATTGTACTTTTAAATATGCGTTCAAAAATATTATTCTGATTGATGTTATGATTTGTTTTTTTGTAGCCCTGAAGATGACACTAATCAGTGTCGAAACGTAGGCATTTGATTTGAATATTTTAATAAATTGTACAAAAAGCTGTAAAAACTTCTGTCAATATAGAATTACATTGTGAACGTGAATTAAGAAAATTCCGAAATGGGTGTGCCAGAATTAAACATGATATAAAGATGAATTGGAAAAAGTGTGGTATGGAGGATGGCGGAACTAAAATGTTTGCGAAATGAAATTATTACCAAAAAACTAATTATCCAATTTACCTCAAATTTTGCACAAAAATCAAGTCTCGCGTAGGAATAAACTGGTAACATTTTGGCACGAATCCAAGAGGGCAAAACAAAACGGCGGCCTGAGAAAATATTTAAAAAATCAGCCTGAAAAAATACATTTTAGATGGAGTTCAAATTTTGTGCAAGAATTAAGTGTAATATAGAGATCAATTGGTAAATCTAACGAGGGAAGCAAACATTAAGTACCATTTTATTTTTGAATATTCTTTCCTTCATTTAGGCAGATGATTGCATGAGGCCGAGGTACAAAAAAAATAAAATTGACCTGCTTCTTAATTTTTCTTCAGTTTGACCTTCCAGCGACTGGACCATTATCAACAAAAAAACGACAATACGAACGTCACCACATCGAAAAAGAGAAGAATCGTAGCGCTACCTGCATACTGACCATCGTGAAGTGGATCTATGGTGTGTATCATGAGCTGTAGGAGGCCGTGTCGAAATCTGGCTCCGGTATGATGACCGGAAGTTGAGGGGGGCACTTGAGGCGTTTCGGAGGCCGTCCGTGAAGTCACACTGCCGCCGGGTTGCGTGCCAACGCTAGTTTCGCTTGACGTCGCCACTGTCCCATGCTGAAATAAAAAAAAGTCTGAGTTAGATTAAATGGTTTTTCTATCATTAATAAATAATTTCTACCATCTTAATACGATTTTTGTCAAGTGAATGGACCTATTATCCTGCAAGTGAGTAAATGCTTGTTACTCACAGGCTATCACCAATCATGTTACTCCTAATTATTTACTCACGCTCGCTTTGCCCAATCACAATCGTGGTTTTCTTTAGAGAACATACAACCAACACAATACAAAGGATGAATGTTTACTTTATAATGCGATAATATGAAAAATTAACGAGGTCAATCTCTAGCTAGACTCAGATCGTTTCCAGTATAAATTTTGTCATCAATAATAAATATCAGTGAACAAAAGTCAAGTCGTTTTCATAAGAACTTTTTGGCGTATTTCTAGAATCGAGCCCTAGAGACCGACTTTATCAAAACTATTAAGTATGTCATGACCGTCATTTCAAAATGACGCCATCTTGCGCCGTCATTGCCGTTGTTATATCTGTCAAAGTTTAAAATTTAACATTGGCATTTAAGTACCTATTGTTTTTATCGATTTTTAGTATCTTTACAAAAATGTGTTTTTTTGCTAAATGTGCATTCTAAAGTATTATTTCGTTCATTATGTATGCAATGTTAATTAACAAAATTTAGACGTATTCCTTTTGGTTCACATACTTACATACAAAAGATAAAATCAGCATGCTGCAATGGCTAAAATTAAATTTCAAGCAGAATCAACCTATTCTCGAGTGTTCTGATTTATTATTCACACAGGACTTAAATTATACAATGTTTGCAAATCTGATTTGACTTTAAGTTCGAAATACTAGTGAATATTTTAGATTCGAGTAAAAGGAAGTTTAAAAGCTCTTGAATATTAAAACTTTTAGTCCATTGAGTTAGATTTACCTGCAAGATTTTATATCTCAGCTTTTTTAAATTTCCGGAAGTTTTCCTTTAAATTGGAACTACAAGTTTCGTGAAATTTCAAGATATTTTTTCCGTTTATTTAACGAGGTACTCCAGAAAGCCTGAATGTAAAGGCAGTCAATTATTGTATACAACAAATTTTGAATTTAACAAGATAAAGTGGAAGTTGATGGTGTAAGTAATAATGTAATTGCTACTAGACCAACATAATTATATCTAGGGAAAATGCACGACAGTTCCTATGCCGGCTCTGGCATTAATTTTCAGGTGGATCTTGCGGATCGCCCTTCTTTTGAAACTGGTTAGGGAAACGTTAAATTGTAATCAAAATAGTGTTTAATTCATGGTTTCAACATTTATTCAAAAAAAATTTTAATAATATAAATAAATGTAAATTGAAATTATTTGTTAAAGACGGAAAATCATTAATTTCAATGTATTTATAATAAATTAAATAAATACTAAATTAAAATCATATTTTTATTTCAACACGTTTAAGGGCTTTAGGCAACTGAAAGAAAAAATCGTTAAAAAGGCGCACTTGATAACTTAAAGTTATTCACATAAAATAAGACAAATATTATGTTGCTAATCAATAAATCTTATCAACACACTCCGAAAATTACTTTTTCGTGTTAGATATATCAGGCAGAAGTGCTAGTTTTTTATACAAATGGAATGTAGTTTCATGCTCTGAAAATGACTGCAGCGCAGAGCGACAAAGAATTAAACATATAGTGCAGGAGTGCCCTTCAAGAGTGTATGGTCGATTATGTTTGCCATTTTGATATCTGTTCGAACATGTACCGTATATTGTCATTTTATAACCTTTTTGTTGGATTTTTCATCGTGCCATCCGCTAAATAAATAATGCTGAAATAGTGTCAAGATACTTGGACATATGACTCTCCTTGGTGACATAAGGGTAACAAGTTATGTAACAAAAATTCCGATTGTCAAAATTCTCTGAGTTACAAACTTTAATTTTTATTTCTTTGTTTTTGACATATACCGTATATTTCCTAACTAATTAATTTGTAATTTGACTCTATCAACTTGTTACAAAAGTATTTCCCTACTATGCCACTAGAGGGCACGTTACCAGAAATCTATATTTTATTTTTAACATATCTTTTTTTCTTTGAGAGGTTTTGCAAAAACGTCAGTTTAAAAATAATAAAATAATAAGCAAAAAAGGTACTCTTCTTACGAACCGCTAAACTTCAACGATTAATCACAAATTAGAATTATAAATTGTATTATCCTAAAACTGTTTTTCGAATGCAAGCAAAAAATCAAATTACCATACTTCAAGTTTAATACAATGTGACAGTTAAACACAATGATAAAAATCATATTACGTTTTCAAAATGTTCTCCGTTAATTTCTAAACATTTTCTCGCACTTTTTATTGTCTAACTTAAAAAAAATTCCGGCCATATTTTAAATAAGTCCAAAATCATTTATTACTCTTTGACGTAGGTATATGATTACCTCTGTTTTGTAGGCCATAGCCTACTAAATATTCCCAGAAAAAAAAGTCCAGGGGATTAATATCTGGTGAGCGAGGTGCCTTAAGTATTGGTCCATTTCGTCCTATCCATCTGTCAGATTAAAATTAGGTGGAGAAACGTCTTATAAGAGCAACATGTTTAGTCTTGTTTGTATGGGAATATTTTCCCTTAATAAACATCCCAATTTAACTTAATTAAATTAAAAAGTCTAGTAAAAAAGTTAGGCCCTATAAGAGGGTCTCCTATTCTTCCCCGTACATTTAATGAAAATCGACGTTGATATTATCGTTCGGTAATCATACGTGGGTTTTCATGAGCCCAGTAATGGGTGTTACGAAAATAGATAGGACCATCACCTGTGAATGTAGCTTCGTTGGTGAATAATATGACATTAATGAATTGATTATTTTGTTCATGTTTTTCCAAAATCTGTTTGCACGTGTTCAATCGCAATTGTTCATCAAGAAGGGTAAAGACTTGCTTACGAAGAACTTCCTAAGCAGTAGAAAATGCTTTCTTTCAGGTATTTATACCTGGATTCGCTTCTGCTCTTTGAAAAATTCTTTTTTCGGATTCAACACTTCTACCACATCTTGTTCTTCCTTTATCTCCAAGAGTATTTTTAAATGTTCCGATCTCTCCGAGAATTCGATGGACGCTGATGAATGTTTTGGGCATGTAGGATATTTCTGTTAGGGTATGTTTCCAAATAAAACCGCCATCCTTGTTCTGCATTCCCATTTGCTCCCTCATAGCAAAAATTATATATTCAATACTGGAGTATTCTATATAAGCAACTAACACTAATTTCAAAATATTTACCACTTATTTAACATTAGTAAAAAAATTTCGATTACGGTAGTGCCAACCTGAATTAAATTTGAAACATGTAACTTGATTTTTTGCTCTCATTAGAAAAACAGCTGTAGTGAGAATAAAATACATAATCTATTTTCTGACTACACCGTGAGGTTTATTGAATTCATATGAAGAGTATGTTTTTGTTCATAATTTTATAACTTTTAAAATAACATATTAGTTTTTGCAAAATCTGATGTGTAAAATAAACTTTGGGTTTCAGGTAAAGTGCCCTTTGGCGGCACAATAGAGAAACATTTTTGTAACATAATAACAGAACTCATCAAGCAAAGTTTCTTTGTCGAATTGTAGCCTGATTGGTAAAGAAATAAACGATATATGTTAAAAACAAAAGAACAAAAATTGAAATCTGAAAGGCCGTAACTCGGAAAATTTTGAACAGGTTATGTAACAAAATGAAATTTTTGTTACATAACTTACTACCCTTATTTTATCACGTATCTGTATCCTGCCACATTTTTCGAACATACTGTATATGTATACTATTATGAAGGGCTCAATGCAAGAAGTCCATCTAAACGCGCTATCTAAGTGTGGAAAAAGTACCTTAGTTAAAAAAGGGACCTAAGTGATATTAGACGACGCCATTGCTTTTACTTGCTTTCTTCGTATGTAGAGTAAAAAATCGTGAATATCTTATACAGGGCACGTCGAAAACGAAAACAGCAAAAGCAGAAAGTTGATACACAGTGATATTATCTTCGAAATAATTGGAAATAGTTTGTTTTCAAGTAGTATCTTTAGACATATAATGTAATGAAATTATCTGTTCAGAAAAAATATGAAATCATGTTTGATGCGATTTAGAATTTTGTGACACTGAGTCTCTCTTTGTTGTCACCATTTGTACGTATTGGAACGATTTTTACAATTTTTAACTAATTAGGAAATTGAAATGTGGGGAAACTTTTTTGTTATTGGTTTTAGCAAATAAAAATTCTTCATAAAAAGTTTTGCGTGCTCCAAAACTAAGATTGGCTTAAAAAAATTGTAAATAACATATAAAGGATTTGTAAAAAATTGTATATGTAACTTTGGTGACAATGCAATAATATGGTACCATAAAGTAAAAAATCGTGAATATCTTATACAGGGAACGTCGAGAATTTGAAATGTTGGGAAATATTTTTAATTATTGCATAATTTTTATTAAAAAGTCCCTATGTCTAAATTTTAAAAAAAAATTGCAGCAAAAGCAGAAATGGTTTTAAGTTGAAACTCAATGATATTATCTTCGAAAATATATACAATCTTAAGTTGAAATAAAATAATTAAAAAATGAACTGATAATAATTCCAGAATAAATTAAACCATAAAATCATCAAAATCTCAAAACATTATAAAGTAACTTAGGGACATTTTGCAAAGAGCCCTTTATATACTTTTTCAGTTGCACTGTCATTATATTTCCTTGATATTGATATGCGTTAATACATATGTATGTTTATATGAATTACTTTGAAAATTATACATAAGATGTACATGTTTTTGTTGAAATATAAATGTAACGATAAAAAATGTATTTCAATATTTATTTATGTGCAATAACTAAATTGTCATTTTACTTTCAATTATATTAAATTAAAAATAGCTAAAAAGGATAAAAATAGATTGTGAGTGTAAATTTGACCTAAAAGTAGAGTAGCCAGATTTTGATTTTCAAAAATCGGGACAAAAAATTAAATTCATTTGGCGGAGGGATAAAATAGCGAAGAAGGCGTAAACACAGTTATTTCCTTTGGTATAAAATCTCTAACTCACCCCAGGTATTTGTTAATATTACTGATAAATGAGAAATCTTTTGAAAGATAGGAAAACGCAAACTACCGTTTTGATGTACGTTAAACGGTTTATATTCTAAAGGACCTTAAATTATCAAAAAATCGGGGCTTTAAACATTTAAGTCGGGACGCGGGACAAATCGGAACAAGCAGTTGAAAATCGGGACAGTCCCGCCTAAATCGGGACGTCTGGCAACCCTACCTAAAAGAAAAACGTATCATTTTCAGATTTTAATTTAAGTGGAGAAATGGTCTCCAAGTCAATAGGAAATGTAACCCGCAATAATTTTCATAGTGGTTTTTCATTCTATACAAAACACTTTCAGGACCACCGTGTGTGGTCAGTCGAGTTTCAACGGACTATGAACTAAACGCCGAAGAAATCAACAATCAAGTCTATATAAATATACGAATAATACTGGTATTTACAAGTTTGATAAATGTATGTTTTGTAAACACCTCCCAGTTTCCTTCATAGCAAATAAGCTGGGCGATAATTTCATTAAAATCGATATACGTAGTCTAACTCACTTGGGGAAATTTAAATTACGCCAAACAACTAATGTTCTCAAACAACACGAACTTTCGAGTTGAACTATTGACAGGTCTATTAGTCTTTCGGGTAAAATTATAAATACCTTAAGACCCTTCCACGGAAACTATCGCATGTTTAATATACCTAGCCTTAACTTGCAATAAAAGAAGTTTTTATGTCCTTTGTCCCTTATGAACCTGATCTTTAGTCGTTACCTTTCTCAGAAAATCTAATATTGAAAGGTCCTTTATGCGATTTAAACGAAATGGAAAAACGCATCAGGCTAAGAGAAAGGTTATTTATTTGCTCTAAAAATGACAAACTTTGAGAGAGAGACATTTCAGTAGTAATATCTTTGTATTTAATAAAAATTCCATAACAAATTAGTTGTAGACAACTGTTTTTTTTTTAATAAAATGGGATAATAACACGGCATTTCTTCTTAAACGTTGTTATTGTACCAAAAAAAGATCACGATGACGATGCAGTTAAATTAATTGTGTGATTAGGATGGCACAAAAATAACTGTATTATATGTATGCATATATATATATATATATATATATATATATATATATATATATATATATATATATGTGTTTTCATTCCGGGTGTACATCCGTTCATTACTGTCGTTCTGAAAAGAACAGTTTTGCTGACGTTTCGCCTCTCAGAAAGTGAAAAATCCGTACTGAGTAAGGGTTTTAATTTTGCGATATCTCCTAAGGAAATCCCGAAAGAAGAAATAATAGCTGGAGTGGAAGCTGTCTTTGACTCCTCTGAAGAAACAAAAGCAGAGGAGATTCGACACGAGGTGGCAAGAATTTTAAGAACAAGCAAAACACCAAAACAAAACCTAAATGCCACTGAACAAAGGGCCCTAATAAACCTTCGAAAAAATAAAGACATCACAATCCTTCCAGCAGATAAAGGAAGCGCAACTGTGGTTATGAATACTCAAGATTACGTACAAAAAATGCAGGATATCCTACAAGACAATTGTTATAGGCCTGTTCCAAGGGACCCGACAACGTACCTAGAAAAAACAACTAAAAATAAAATAAAAAGTTCACCAATAAACCCCGAAATTCAACAAAAAATCATACCACGGGAAAAGTCGAGCAGATGTCCTAAACTCTATGGTTTACCAAAAATACACAAACCAGGGGCGCCTATCAGACCTATTGTTAGTGCTGTTAATTCGCCGCTACAAAAACTGGAGAAATACCTTTCTGAAATTATGCAACCAACTGTAGAAAAAGCTGATTCATTTGTAAAAAACTCGGAGCATTTCACTCGAATTATACGAGATATCGTCCTTGAAAAAAACGATATCATAGCAAGCCTAGATGTCAAATCGTTATATCCCAGTATTCCAATCGACGAAGCATTGGACAAGATTGCTATGAACGAGGATTTCCAGGCACATATAATAGAACTCTCGGAGCATTGCCTCAAAAATACTTATTTTTCTTTCAACGGGCAAATGTATAAACAAATGGATGGTGCTCCAATGGGGTCCTCGCTATCACCAGTAGTCGCGAATTTATTTATGATATACTTCGAGAAAGAAGCTCTTGAGAAAGCAAGTTTAAAACCCAAATTATGGATTCGTTATGTGAATGACATATTTATTATATGGCAACATGGTCATGCAGAGCTCGAAAAATTTCTGACTCACGTAAATTCAATCCACCCCAGAATACAATTTACTCTAGAGCTAGAGGCAAACAACAAACTACCATTTTTAGATGTTTTGGTCACAAAACTACATAACGGACATTTCGAATACACCGTGTATAGAAAACCAACACATACAGACAGATATTTAAATGCAAAATCACATCATCACCCAGCACAAATTCAAGCTGTGGCAAATACTCTAATATCTAGATCCGTGCGACTAACTGAAACACAGACGAGACAAAACGAACTTAAGGTAGTATCTAGTGCTTTAAAGAAAAATGGCTACACAAATCGCACCATAGAGAAAGCTATTAATGCACAGGTTTCCCGAACAACGAACAACAAAAAATATGAGCCGGGAAAGCAACGAGTAGTCTTACCATATGTAAAAGGCACAACAGACAGAATCGGAAGAATTCTGAGGAAACACAACATACAAACAATACATAAGCCACAAACAACTACAGGTAAACTACTCGGAAACCCAAAAGATAAAATCAAACTGGAAAACCACGGAGTGTACAGCATTCCGTGCCAGAACTGTGAAAAGTTGTACGTAGGGCAAACTAACAGGCGAATATCAGCAAGAGTGGAAGAGCATAAATTCAGCATCAGAAATAAACAAACAACCTCAGCTTTATTCCTACATCATCAGGAAACCGGCCATAAAATAAATTTTGATGGGTGTAGGGAGATTGCCAATATAGAACATTATAAGACCAGAATAATCCGAGAAGCCATAGAAATTGAAAAACAAGGTGATTTGAATAAAAGGGATGAGTCATTAAAACTACCAACAGTATGGAAGACAATAATCGACAAATCTAAAATCGCATAAACTCAAGCGCAATTAGCGCAACAACAACAGCACCATCCAGAAAACATAAATAACGACCAACGCCTGCGCAGATATAACCTTCGGCCCCGAGTGGGGATATAAAAGTAAGCGTCGCAGTCACCAACACTTCAGTCTCTATTCGGACGCGAGAAAGAAAGCTTCGAAAATGCCAAATGTGATTTTGGCGAAACGTCAGCAAAACTGTTCTTTTCAGAACGACAGTAATGAACGGATGTACACCCGGAATGAAAACACATTGTATTTTTCCATCCGTGAAGGAGTAAAAATCAACACATATATATATATATATATATATATGATAGTATGTTTTCATTCCACATACACCAACGTCAACAAGAAAATGATCCTTGTTTGGAACATGTTCTGCATCACAGCAGACACAATGATCCAGTTTAGTCAAACGACGATCGCGATTTCGCTCTTATTAGAGCTCATCAGGCCGCCATAGACTAACGAGCCCCGTGTAAGGCAAAGGCGCAAAATGGAATCACAAAAACAACTACTCCGCTGGCTAATACCACGACCATTGAATCATATATATATATATATATATATATATATATATATATATATATATATATTTTTGATTCTTAAACCAGTTTGCAAAATATTTTTCTGACATTTGATTTATCGGGATGTAGAATCATTAAGGGGGAACTGAACGCAGTATTATGGATCATTTGCAAGCCTTCCGCCGCTGCAATATTATGTTAAAACTATAAGAGATATGTATTAGCTTCAATGTGCTTTTAATAGGGAAATATGTATAGTTGGGCGCTAAATGTGAATTTTTATGAAAAAATCAAATCTAGAATTATAAAATAGAAGTAGATTGTCCATTTTCGACCATTTTTTGACCACTTTTTGACGCAAATGCCGTCGCATATAATTTTTTTCCACAAAATGGCTCTTTACCACCTTGCATTGATCCTTTGTCTACGTAACTGCAAAATTTGAAATGGTAAATCGTACTCATGTCTTTGTATTTCTGCAGCGCGTGAACCCTTTTGAACCCATTTTTAAACGAAATGTAATTTAAATTGCCTATACATAACACATTTTTTTGAGGTCGGACGTGCAGGTGGTTTTCTCTAATACGTAGGTACCTTTTCGTCTTACTTTGAACTTGACTAGACCTTGTCGCTGGTTTTTCACTTTTTGCATGCAGTTCTCCCTTAAGTCATTATCATTTAGAAATTTTTTGTTTTGGATAGATTTTCTTGAAGTTCATAATGTTCTTTCTGTTTTGTTCTTATTTGGAAATTGTTTTTTTGCCGTGAAATTTGTAATGCCGCATTCTATGTAGGTGATAATAATCCGGAATTGGAATTTGTTCTTCACTTTTTATTGGGGCAGCAAATTTTGGGAAATTATTTTCGTTTGCGATTTCAACTAAGCCTACAATTTCAAAAAAGCTAAAAAAAAAACAAAAAAAAACATTTATGGTTTTTATATAATTGTGGGCTTAGTTAAAAATGACACATCATCATTGTCACTTTTTCTCCTCTATAAATTGGTAAGGTTAGTTTTTCAATCCGACGTTTCGGTTTCGGCCAACCATCAACAACTTTTTTAATTTAGATACGAACTTGGATTGGTTATTTGATTTTTTTGAGAAAATCTGTATTATTTGGAGAATTACGAAAAAACGCCATCTAGTAACCACTAATAGAATCATTACGGTACAGTTAATGACTTTTTCTTCATAATTGTGTGTTCAACGGTTACCGTCGACCGAGTTTTGGCTAGAGGCCATTCTTAATTGAAACACCCTATATATATATATATATATATATATATATATATATATATATATATACAGGGTGTCCACGAACAACCCCTACAAAATGAAACGGGTGATTCTACATAAAAAAACATGTAAACATTTTCATATTAACCTAGGTCCGGAAATGCTTAGTTACGGAGATACAGGGTGTTGAAATATAAATTTTATTGTATTTTTTATTAAATATCTGTTGCAAATAATAAAATGTTCTCACGAAATTGGGCGTTCGAAGTATTTTTTGGGTGAGGAATCATAATTTGATATTAGATTTGATGTGACACTTAGAGGGCGCTACTTACGCTACTATTATTTATGTAAATTTGCCATAACTTTTTCGGCGATGCACTTCTGGGTTTTTTACGAATAAATATTCTTCTGGTACCTTTTCTTAGCAAAAAAGCTATACTTACTCAACAACGCTAGAGGTAACCGTTCTCGAGCAATTTGCAAGTTTATGCGTCGAGGCAAGGAAAACAATTTTTTTAATAGAAATAAACTAAGGTGTATTTATTTCGAGACAATATAAAATTAAAGATAAGTATGAATTATAATAAATGCTCCACGCGATGACCGCTAGTTTGAAGGCATAATGTAATTCTTTTGTTTTAGAGAACGTCTGATACGTCTATACATATTCTGCATTCTTCTGAACTCATTGCAGGCATTTTGAATTCGCAACCAGAGCTACTCACGCGTTTGTATTGGAACGGAGTACAGATGACATTTGAGAAAACCCCATACACAAAAATCACAAGGATTTAAGTCTGGCGTCCTAACTGGCCATTAAACTGAGCTACTAACTAACAACTAAAATGAGCCGGACACCCATCGTGCATAAACCACATGGCTTGCCGATTATTTAGAGGAACTTCCTCTAGTAATGTGGGTAAAATATTATGAATATATATATATATATATATATACTCAACAGGTCCGATTAGGTTGTTATATATATATATCCACACATAATATTAAACCTATGTTGATGTTTGGTTTCTTTCACAACATAGGGATTATCCCCAACATATGCATAATGATGTGAATGTTGTAAATTATTAATTCCGTCTCTCGTGAAACGGAGAACAAAATACGAGAATAAAAAGTGGATCTTCAATTTTCTTATTTCTCATCCAATCCGTCATAGCATGCACCTTTCTACAATGAAACGGGTGTAAGTTCTCTTTGTGTATAATGTTACTTACAGATGATTTGCAAATTCCTAGAATTCTGGGTTATCTTCTAGATACTGGTTTCATTTTTTTTTTTGGAGACACCGATCCGGTTTCCCTCAACCTCTGGTGGCGTGCTGTAAAGGTTGCTTGAGTAAATTCCCCGTAAATTAAATGCATATCTGCATATTCTTCATTATTAAACGAAACCATTTTTTAAAAAAATGTAAGTTAAAATCTTACTTTCAGTTAAATCAAATTATTAATATGACAATAACAATTTTGTCAAAAATAACAATTTGTTATTATTGTCAAGAACTGTTACCTAGCATTGTTGAGTAAGTATACCTTTTTTTATGACTAAATACTTACACTAAAGCCTAAGCAAAAAAAGTATACCACGTTCTCTAAAAAAAGGATTACATTATGCTTTCAAACTAACGCTCATCACGTGGAGCATTTATTATAGTTTAGAATAATCCATATTTACTTACCTTTAATTTTGTATTGTCTTGAAGTAAATACACCTTAATTTATTATTATTAAAACATTTGTTTTCCTTGCATCGACGCATAAACTTGCAAATTTCTCGAGAACGGTTACCTCTAGCGTTGTTGAATAAGTATTACTTTTTTGCTTAGAAATGGTATAAGAATAATATTTATTCGTAAAAAAACCAAAAGTGCATCGCCAAAAAGGTTAGGGCAATTTACATAAATAATAGTAGCGAACGTAGCGCCCTTTAATGAAATCTAATACCAAATTATGCTTGTCCTCACTCAAAAAATACCCCGATAGCCCAATTTCGTGAAAAAATTTTATTATTTGCAACAGATATTTAATAAAAAATAAAATAAAATTTATATTTCAACACCCTGTATCTCCGTAACGAAGCATGTCCGGACCTAGGATAATATGAAATTTTTTTCATGATCGTATATATAGGGTCAGACATCAAGGGTGGTAACGAAATGATATGTTTACATTTTGGTAAAAATCAAGTTTTACGTAAAAATGGTAAAATATTAGTATGAATCCAAGATAAGCTGCTTAATAAATTGTTTATAAAATCAGCTTGAAAAAACTACTGATTAAAGTAATTTCAAATTAAATGCAAGAATTTGGTCTGATATAGAGACGAACTGGTAAAATTGTGGTACGAATTCAAGATGGCGGAACAAAATGGCGGCCAAATGAAATTTTTATAATTGTAAAAAAATTCCCTCTAAGGTTTTACACAGCTACAAGTTTTTCTAGAGGTCCAAAATCATGTTTTCTCGATTTCGTCGGTCTGTCTGCCGGTGTCTCTGTCTGTCGATCTGTTCGCGGTAGAAATAAAAAATTACTTATCCGATTTGACTTGAAATTTTGCACAAAAATCAAGTGCTACATAGAAATGAACTGGTAATATTTTGGTATGAATCCAAGATGGCGGCCTAATAAAATACTTAAAAATTCATCCCGAAAGTGTGACATAGATATAAACTATTAAAATTGTGGTACGAAATCAAAATGGCGGAATAAAATGATGATAAAATGCTTAAACAAATAACGTATCAAAGGGTTCCCAATAAATCAGACCAAAACAGTGTGATATACTTTTCCTTTATTACGATTTTTTTTATTCAGCAACGTTTTTGCGGTCGTTTACCACCATCATCAGGCTAAAATACATAAACCCTATTTATAAATTTTAAATTGTAAATACAAAGGACAGAAATATGGAATGACACTACTATACGTTTTGTTTTTTTTTTATGATAGGTTGAAATATATAAAATATTACATACATACATTTAAATTCAAAAACAAACAAACGTAATTATAGCTAATACACGTTATATATATATTGTTATTATTAGTAGGTAACCAAGAGAAAGGAAACAGAGACAAATTTTTTGTTTTTTATATATCTTATAGAAAAGCATGTATTATTATTATTATTTTTTTTTAAGCCCAATAAAGGCATCAAAACATGTAATACATAAACATTTATTATCATACCTTTTTTTTTTTTGGGAGGTGTGCACCAGTTCAAAGCATACCTTTGTTGTTCTAATTAGTATGTGGAGTCATATTTCGGTAATACCTATTTTTTTTTTTTTTTTTTTTATAGTTGGTATTACCGAAATATGACTCCAAATACTAATTAGAACAACAAAAGGTATGCTTTGAACTGGTGCACACCTCCCAAAAAAAAAGGTATGATAATAATTGTTTATATACTACATGTTTTGATGCCTTTATTGGGCTTAAAAAATAATAATAATAATAATAATACATGCTTTTCTATAAGATATATAAAAAAACAAAAGATTTGTCTCTGTTTCCTTTCTCTTGGTTACCTACTAATAATAACAATATACATATAACGTGTATTAGCTATAATTACGTTTGTTTGTTTTTGAATTTAAATGTATGTATGTAATATTTTATTCTTTTTCAACCTATCACCAAAAAAAAACAAAACGTCTACTTGTAGTGTGCTGTGGTTTATGTATTTTAGCCTGATGATGGTGGTAAACGACCGCCGAAACGTTGCTGAATAAAAAAAAATCGTAATAAAGGAAAAGTATGTCACGCTGTTTTGGTCTGATTTATTGGGAACTCTTTGATACCTTGTACAAAAAAGACCGGAAACTATACAATTTGTTAAACAAATAACGTAAAAAATGTCTTATACTGATTTTAGATTTTCCCAAATATTAAATGTGATATAGGAATAGACTGGTACGAATTTAAAAATCAGTGTAAAAATAGTTATTCAATTTATTTTAAATTATGTCCAAATATTGTGGCATAGGTAAAACTGTTATAATTCGTATATGTGTCATATTTCACTATTGCTAATAAAAGGAAAGATACATAATGAGGGAAGTTCCGGGTAATTGATATGTAACGATTTTTTTTTAAATTCAGTAATAAGTTATTTTGAGCTAAATAAACAATTCAAACAAACATGAATTTCCGATAAATCACTAATGGTTTTTTTTTATTTATTTACATAATAAAATCCAAATCATCATCAAGCATCTCCTGCCAGTAATCAATTACTTATTCAGGCGCTTACTTACAAATCCATAAAGCTGTGCTTAGATTATCATTTTTGCTGGTATTAAGCTCTCGCCTGTTCGAGATAATAGCGTTTTTATTGTTAATCGATACAACTAAAATCATGAGGAAAATTTTCGTGGGCGGCCAGCCATTAACATTTCACTGTATTAGCATTTGCCATAACGAAATTATGTAAATGCTCTCGAACTTTTCACATTAATCATTTCTGTTGGCAGAACTTGAAAATAATCACTCCGGGGCTAGTCAGCAATTCAGAGAATTAAAGAATTCTCAGGCCTCTTGTAGAAAAACCTGTTATAAAGTCGACAGCAGTCTAATAAGTCGGGTGTATCGTTTTATCAAAGACAAACTTTTCTAATGTTATTTTCGTCAAGCCTACATACCTATCTTAGTTTAAAATTGAGTGCTCCGTAGGAAAACTGAAAAGGTCTTTTTATTTGCTGAGAAAGAGAGCCAAATATAATTTCCAGTGGCTAGCACACGTTTGTATGTGTACTAAGACAAAGGTTGGTTTAGAATTGTTAAAAATAAAATTCAAAATATGATTAAAACGTCAAAGTATAGATGTGATAGAAACTTAATAAGTTCTCAAAAAAAATCTGGTGGAGGAGTATTAATTGCCGTACGTAAAAATGTGTTTTCTGTAGATTTTAATGAATCGAATAGAAATTTTGAAGTCAAATGTGTTAAAATATTTTGCAAAAATAAGAGCCTTACAGAGATAGCTTTATATCAGGGGCGTGGAGTCCATGAAAGAAAGGGAACCAGTGCTTCCCCAAAAAAAATTACAAAACATCTTCTAAAATGTAATTTTTGAAATAGGAAACCATTAATTTAGTTTATACTAAAAATGCTAAAATATTATCTTAATTATCAAGCCCATAACAAATGCGGCCTTGACTCCGACCCAACCACAATAGAATATCGAATAGAACCTATGCGGGCCGCTAGCTTCTCTGCAGCCAAGTCCTGTATGCTTGATTTCCTGTGAATCGAGCCAGAGGTTATTGAACTTTCCACCGGCTGTTTGCAATTTTTGCATTTCAGTCGCGTGCTTTAAGTGGGGACGGAACCTATCGCTGGAGTAGGTTCTTTGTTTGAACGGCTATCCGTGTGCTGTGTGATACGTACGTCGCGTCCTGCATGGTGCGATATGGAAGACAATAATACGGACGTGGATATGCAAATACCGTCAACTTCGGCTGTCGGTAATAACGTTGAAAATGTTGGAGAATTTAGTAAGAAGAGTGTGTGTGAATGTGTGGTGTGTGTCTTAATAATAAAGGGATTTTCAACATTAAACTTCGCTGATAAGCTTCAAATAATTTCCAAAGGAAGGGCAAAACCGCCTATACAAAATTTAACCACAAAAATGAAAAACTGTATTAGACATTTTTATCCGGAAAAACAATACGAACAATTTAAATGGCTAACAGGGTGTGAAAATATAAGTAAATTATTTTGTTGGCCATGTTTACTTTTTGAAAATAAAAAAGGTCTCTAGAATAAAACTAGTTTTTCCAATTTAAACAATTTCCATAAAGCTGTAAAAAGACACATTACGCCCAAAGCATATTTACAGGCCGTCATAAAAGAAAAAGTCTTTGGCAAAACCAGAATTGAACACGACCTTAATAAACAGTTGGAAATTAGTCACCGCCAACACAATGAACTAGTCGATAAAAAGAGGCAAATATTAAGAAGACTTATCGATGTTGTTTGTTTTCTCGGACAGCACGAATTGGGATTTAGAGGTCATGACGAAACAAGGGTTTCTTCGAATTGAGGAAATTTTCAAGATTTACTAGTTTAATGGCTAAATATGATGATTGCTTAAAACATCATTTAGAGCAGTCTATCGTTTTTCGCGGAACCTCGAATCAAATGCAGAATGATTTAATTTCCGCTGTTGCAAACGTTATTCTAAAAAGAATTAAGCAGGAGATTGGCGAGGCGCGGTTCATTGCTATTGTTCTGGACGAAACAACTGATATCACTAATTTTAGCCAATTATCTATAGCAATACGCTATGTTAAAACAGACGGAAGTATTCAAGAGCGATTTTTAGGTTTTAAGAATGTGTCCGAAAATCGTACAGCAGAGGCATTATATACCATAGTTTATAACGTTACTAAAAAAATTAATGAAGAGAAAAAAATAGTTGCTCAAAGCTATGATGGAGCTGCCGTGATGGAAGGACAATTAGGTGGTCTGCAAACTAAAGTTCGAGAAACTTTTCCAAGTGCTGTGTTTGTCCATTGTTTTGCTCATAAATTAAATTTAGTTTTATCCCAGTCCATCAATCACATTAAAGAGTGTAAAGTATTTTTCGTTACTTTAAGTGGCATGGCTGCTTTTTTTTTTCAAGTCAACAAAACGTACACAAGCTTTGGACTCCATTGTCCACAAACGATTGCCCAAAGTAGCTCCTACTAGGTGGAACTATAATGGAAGACTTGTGTTAACAGTATCTGAAAATCGTGAATCACTGATTGAACTATTTGAGAACATAATAGAAAATAATGAAACGTGGGACTCAGAAGCAATAAATAGTTCGAGGGGGTTTTTGGACTGTTTGAAACGAGATTTTAATTATTTGTTGAACATATTTTCAGAAATATTTCCATTCTCGGACAATGTTTTTAATATATTACAAACTAAAACAAATGATATTGCTTTTTGCCTAAAAAAGTGGTTGATTTTAAGAACATGATAAGTCAAAAAAGAGATGACTTTGACCTATTTTGGAAGAAAACGATGACGTTAAATGTAGAGCCACAAGCCAAGCGTCTTCGAACAGACAAGGTGGGAGAAGTTCAAACATCATACAAACCTCTCTTTTATGAAATAATCGATCAAATTCAGTAACAAATAAACTATAGATTTAACGGTTTAAATGATTTTAAATTCCTCGAGCTCTGCAATTTTGATGCATTTAAAGGAAAAACTTTTCCAAGATGCGTTTAAATCTCTTCTTCTTCATTATGGCCAGTTCTTCGACCGAGTATTACTGTGATCTGAACTAAAAGTGATTTACTAAACTGATGACATTAGCGCAAAAAATAACGCCAAGGAACTAATGCAGTTTTTAAAAGACAAGGAGCTGGAAGATGCCTACACCGAAGTGTCGAAATTGTGTGAATTAGTATTGCCAATACCTGCCACAAGTTCATCAGTAGAACGCAATTTTTCAACACTTAAACATATAAAAAATTTCGTGAGAAATTCAACGGGGCAGGAGAGACTTTCGCATACATCGCTGTTGTCCATTGAAAATAAACTTCTCCAAAATATGTCTGAGCATCGACGTTTTTATGATGACGTCATTGACGAATTTGCAAAAAATGATCGAAGAATCGAATTACATTACAAATAGGTAAGTTTCTAAAAATTGCTTCCCTTTCTTAAAATTTCACCACACGCCACTGCTGTATATATACCACCAGCTTGTGAGCTGGGTATTCATGAGGAACTTAGAGACTTTTATACAAGGATCCGAACAGAACTATTTAATCATAGGTGATTTTAATATTCTCCAATTTTGTCAATCAAATTCGAATATAACATTAGTGAATCAAATGCAAAATTTGATGTCATTCCTTAATTTGACTCAATATAATATGAAAAAATAAAAACGTTGTTAGACCTAGTATTTTATAATTCCGACCTGTATAATGTTGAAAGTTACAATTCTTCATTCGTAAGTGAGGATCCACATCACCCCACTTTATTTATAAAAACAAGTTGTAAACGTGAAATTGGTGATTGTACAGGGTGATCAGTTAAGGGTAGCGAGCGGCCATATCTCATAAGATATTGGTCGTATAGATTTGAAAAAAAAAATCGTAATAAAAGTCACAAAGAGAAATTGCTGAAAATTATTTTCGAGTTTGTCAAACTTCCGCTAGAGAGCGTAACAACCAACACCAAGTAGAAAAATGGGGTTTTTATAGAATTTTGCTTAATCAAAATATATCGATGATATCATTTTCATATTTAGTGACCATTTCCCTACACTTTTTGTCTAAAATGTTTTGTTCTATATATCAAAATAAAGCGGTGGATGAAGTGCAATTGTTTTTTCAAACAAACCAATATGTCTCCCGTTTCTTTTGACCGATTTTAGCAAACTTAGGCTCATATGAAAGAGCATAATTTGCACTACAAAACGCTTATTTGGTTTTAAATTTTTGACTTTTGCTGACGTCGCTAGATGGCGTTAACTGAATTAGTAGCATATTTTTTAGTTTTTTTCAAAAAAAACAAATGTAATGGTATATTCATTTTTACATATTTTAAAAGGGGATAAATTTCTCTATAATTTAATGAAAATAATTTATCATCTACCTTTTTTTGAACCGCTGATATTGACCAAAATATTATTTTATTTTATTAAAAAATGACACGCCACTGCTTTTTGTCAAAATAAAAATCATTTTCGTAATCACTTATTAGTTGCTAACAAAAAGAACCTCTTGACTTTTTTTCGTTAGACGAACGGTTTTGGACTGAAAAAATAAGATGTTTAACAATGATAACTATAAGGTTCAAAATTATTTTTAAATATTTACATCTCACAATAATAAAATTATTACCTATTATTTTTATCATTAATAATCATTTAATTAGCGAGAGAATGCTTTAGTTCATAATTTATTATTAATAATAATTATTATTTCATAAATTAAATTAAAAATCAAACTTAACTAACATCGCATTTAAGCGAAGCAGGCCATGATCTACGTTAAGAAACAAAACACCAAATTGTCAATCCCGTTGATAGTCATTTTGATAGTTCCTGCTATTGACATCTAATTTAATGTTATGTAAAAAGTATTTTTACAACAAATCATGCCTTTTACGAATGAAGAAGCCTTTGATATGTTGAGAATTTATTTTCAATGTTTTGAAAATGCGGCGATTGCTTCTAGGCAGTATGCACTGCGTTATCCCCTCCGAAGACACCATTCGAGAATGGTTTTTCATCGTTTAGCCTTACGTTTAAGGCAACATGGCCAAGTGCAACCAACTCCAACTTTGAGAAGAAATCGTAGAGTAAGAAGAGAAGATAACATTATAAATGTGTTGGCTTATATTCATGCAGACCCCCAGTTAAGCATAAGAGAGATCTCCAGAGATTTAGGAATATCCTATGGCTCAGTGCAAAAAATATTAATGAATTTTAAAATGCATCCATATCACATCTCGATTCATCAAGCTTTAAATGACACTGACTTTGAACGTAGGCTCGATTACTGCTACTGGCTTAGAGACTTCATTAGGGAAAACCATCATATTTTGTCACAAATATTGTGGACAGACGAAGCATCGTTTTGCAGTAATGGCAGGGTAAATCTTCATAACGTGCATTACTGGTCGGACACTAATCCACACTGGTTACGTGAAGATTATCAGCAGGGTCGATGGAACGTCAACGTCTGGTGCGGTGTTATTAATGTTGCTATTATCGGTCCGCACATCTTTAATGGCAATCTAACCGGTGACATGTATTTGAACTTTTTATTTAACGATTTACCAGGACTCTTAGAAAATGTGCCTTTACAAGTAAGAAGAAACATGTGGTTTCAACAAGACGGATGCCCGACACATTATTCACGAAATGTACAAGATTTTTTGAACAGGCATTTTCCTAACCGTTGGATTGGTAGAGGCAGTCTATTTTTCTGGTCACCACGGTCCGCCGATTTAACCTGCCTTGATTTTAAAGGATTTGGTGTATAAAACTCGACCAACTACTCGAGAAGACATGATAGTCCGAATTCAAAACGCCATAAATATTATACCAAGAGCGGAAATTGAGACAGCTGTCAACTCCACCCAGAAGAGATTGGACCAGTGCATTCAAAATAATGGACAACACTTTGAACATTTACGACAAAACTATTAATTTATTTTTAACGTTTATTTTTAAAGTTCCATGTTCTTGTTTTTAGTGTTATTGCTCCTGCTGTTGTTGGACAGTTTTATTAAGATTTTTCATTGTTAAACATCTTATTTTTTCAATCCAAAACCGTTCGTCTAACGAAAAAAAGTCAAGAGGTTCTTTTTGTTAGCAACTAATAAGTGATTACGAAAATGATTTTTATTTTGACAAAAAGCAGTGGCGTGCCATTTTTTAATAAAATAAAATAATATTTTGGTCAATATCAACGGTTCAAAAAAAGGTAGATGATAAATTATTTTCAAATTATAGAGAAATTTATCCCCTTTTAAAATATGTAAAAATGAATATACCATTACATTTGTTTTTTTTTGAAAAAAACTAAAAAATATGCTACTAATTCAGTTAACGCCATCTAGCGACGCCAGCAAAAGTCAAAAATTTAAAACCAAATAAGCGTTTTGTAGTGCAAATTATGCTCTTTCATATGAGCCTAAGTTTGCTAAAATCGGTCAAAAGAAACGGGAGACATCTTGGTTTGTTTGAAAAAACAATTGAACTTCCCCCACCGCTTTATTTTGATATATAGAACAAAACATTTTAGACAAAAAGTGTAGGGAAATGGTCACTAAATATGAAAATGATATCATCGATATATTTTCACTAGGCAAAATTCTATAAAAACCCCATTTTTCTACTTGGTGTTGGTTGTTACGCCCTCTAGTGGACGTTTGACAAACTCGAAAATAATTTTCAGCAATTTCTCTTGACGACTTTTATTATGACTTTTTTTTTCTCAAATCTATACGACCAATATCTTATGAGATATGGCCGCTCGCTACCCTGATCACCCTGTACACTTAACAGTGTTCAACAATATAATTTTAAGAAGGCGAATTACTTCTGTTTAGACTAATATGTGATACTAACTGGGATACCCTCAGGCTGTTTGAACATGATGTAAATGTTTATCTTGAAAAATTCTATGATTTATTTGGGACATTACTTGATCAAGCTGTTCCAAAAATTAAATATTCGAATAAGTATCCCAAGTAGTATAACAAAGATATTATATCAGATCTGAAAAGTAAACACCATTATCTTAAATTGTATAAAAATTATCATAAGTTAATATATAAACAAAAACGTATAAGGGATAGTGTAGCCATAAAAATAAAAACTGCATATTCTGTTTATGTAAAAGAATGTGAGAAGGACATTGAAATAAATCCCAAAATTTTTTGGAAATACGTTAATTACAAAAAAGGCAACTCCACTATTCCTTGTTTAATGAACTTAAACGATCGATGGCTGTGTGGGGGTAAAGACATTGCGGATGGATTTGCACAATTTTTTCAGTCCGTGTTTTTGAGTTCTGATAGCTTTTTGGAATTATTTGAGGATTTTTGTCCAGAAAAAAATGTTTATCAACCATTTGCTCTCTCCTAACTCCTTTAATGATGACGACATAACAAATATAGCTAAACAAATTAAATCAAACTCAATGGGCACTGATGGCATCCCAGGGTATATTTTTAGAGCATGTATTGGAGAACTAATCACTGGCCGACAAGATTTT
This sequence comes from Kuschelorhynchus macadamiae, assembly GCA_030620095.1. NCBI lineage: Eukaryota > Metazoa > Arthropoda > Insecta > Coleoptera > Curculionidae > Kuschelorhynchus > Kuschelorhynchus macadamiae. The sequence continues at coordinate 905,577 of JAUTXW010000584.1, forward strand.
TCTAACACAGGCCAGCTCATTATTTTCACAATGGAAATACCCTCCCAATAATAAAAAAAATATTCAGAAAGCCCTTTTTTAATAGCCTAATTAGAACCTTTTATATTGGCAGGTAAACAATTTTATTGTGAGGCGACTAAAATGGGTCCATTTTACAACGAAAAAATTACCTAGACTGGGTTGTTTACAACATTAGACATAAAATAAACGTTAAACATCACTCTTCTGTTGAGTTTCGAATTGAGTGGTTCTCTGTGTATCGATAAGCAAGTGTATGTGAAGACGAGAATGTCGAGTCAAACGCGCCGAAGTTGCAAAATTTCTCCTGACAAATTTTGTTATATTTGTGGAGAATTTCTGATGAAATCACAAGCTAGGCCATTTTCCAAAAATGTAAAAAAAAGCCAGCTTTAAATATTTTGGTGTGTTAATCGGGGATCAAGTTAAGCGCTGGGCTCCCCATGTGTGCTGTGTTAGTTGTAGTGTATCATTGGTGCAGTGGATGAAGGGAAAGAGAAAAAGTATGTCATTTGCAGTTCCAATGGTATGGCGAGAATCCACCAATCATTCTGACGATTGTTATTTTTGCCTGACAAAGGCTAGTGGTTATTCCAAAAGGAGAAAGCACAATATAGAATATCCAAATTTTCAGTCTGTTCCTCATAATGCAAATTTGCCAGTGCCGATTGCGCCTTTAAATTGGAAAGCTATTGATTTGGGAGAACAGTGCTCCGATCCCACTTTTACCACAGGTACCAGTTCCGGCTAGCCACATTTGATTGTTTAAAGTGAACTAAATGATTTAGTACGTGATTTGGGGTTATCCAAGAAACAGTCAGAACTTCTGGGTTACCGTCTTAAGGAATGGAACCTATTGGCCAAAGAAACAAAAATTACGAATTTCAGAAAAAGAAATGCTATGTTATCTGAATTCTAAAGTGTGGAAAATTCGTTGTGCCCGTGTACTGATATAGACAGTTTAATGCAGGAACTTGGTATTGAACATTCTCCCCGTGAGTCGCGCATATTCATAGACTCATCTAAATATATCTTAAAAGCTGCTAAGCTAAGCTAATGGAAATTTAAACCCCTCTATACCAGTTGCCCATTCAGTTGCAATGAAAGAAATTTATGAAAATATGCGCACGATTTTGGATAAAATAAACTACAATAGGTATAAATGGCAGATATGTGGGGACTTAAAAGTTATAGCGGTTTTAGTGGAACTTCAGGGTGGATTTAGAAAATATTGCTGTTTTCTTTGTTTATGGGACAGTTGTGCAATAAATCAGCATTATGCAACAAAAAATTGGCCAGAAAGAAGCGAATTTCAACCGGAATCTCAAAATGTTAAATTTATACCTCTTGTTGATCTCAAAAATGTCCATTTGCCTCCTCTTCACATTAAACTTGGGCTGATGAAAAACTTTGTGAAGGCTTTGAATAAAGATGGTGATGAATTTAAATACCAAAGACAAGTCTTTCCCCAGTTAAGTGATACCAAATTAAAAGAAGGTATTTTTATTGGGCCACAAATCAGAAAATTGCTGGACGATGTCAATTTTACGGAAAAGCTTACCAGGCAGGAACTCAGAGCATGGAATTTATTTGTTAATGTAGTAAGAGGATTTTTAGGCAACAATATAGATGAAAATTATGAACAATTAGTTAATTAACTCTTAGATGCCTATAAAGCGCTTGGTGCCAGAATGTCATTAAAAATTCACTTCCTTCATTCCCATCTGTCATTTTTTCCTAAAAATTTGGGAGCTGTTAGTGACGAGCAGGGTGAAAGGTTTCACCAAGATATCAGAACACTGGAAATTCGGTACCAATGACGATGGGATCCAGCCATGATGGGTGACTACTGTTGGTTTTTTAAGTTTAATTAGTGTTTAATAGGCGAAAACTGTAAACATAGTCAATAAACAGGGTTAAGAGTTTTCTGAAATCATTCTTTCTATAGATATTAAGTATCGTAATATTCGATATGGTTCTCCAACTCTAACAAGAAAACCCTACGTGCTACAACTTTCTATTTGTCATTTTCGTATTTGGATAGGTCCATTCTATTATATTACGCTATTCTGATTTGTGTTACAACAAAAAGAAAATTTTTTGTTGCCCAATGAATTCCCCTTAAAACAATTTTTAACTTGAGTTTAAATACAGGTACTTTTCGAACTATATGGAAAAAATAAAAAAATTGCCCATTTTCAAATCAGGCAATATAAGTAATATCGAAAACTATAGAGCAATTTCCATTTTAAGTTTTTCCGCCAAACTATTTGAATCATTAATATATAATAGTTTATTAAATCATGTAAAATCAGTTCTGTCTAGTAAGCAACACGGTTTTTTCCGCTACGCCCTACGGGGTCTAACCTAACTTATATGAGGCAATATTTAGCCAGTTCTATTGATAATAAGCAACAGGTTGATGCTGTGTACACGGATTTAAATAAGGCATTCGACCGTTTAAGCCATTTCAAGCTAATTACAAAACTTAAATTGCACGGTTTAGCAGATAACCTAATTAATCTGTTTTCTACATATTTAAAGGATCGTGAAATGTACGTAAATGCTAATAATTTTACCTCTCATGTATTTGGTAATGATTCAGGTGTCCCACAGGGAAGCAACTTGGGGCCACTACTATTTTCGATTTGTTACAATGATGTTGTTGAATGTGTTAAGAATTAGGAGGTACTTCTATATTCTGATGACCTTAAGTTGTTCCATGTAACGATTGTTCCTAGCTACAAACGGACCTTGACGCAATGTCTTATTGGTGTAAATTGAATGATCTAAATTGTAATGTTTCTAAATGTAAAGTGGTGTCCTACACTAAAGTTCGTATACCAATAATTTATGAATATAAAATAGAATCAGATAGTGTTAGTCGTGTTACCGAGATTAAAGATTTTTGGTGTGTGGTAAATAATATAGTTTGGAGTGCTACTAAATTGTTAGGCTTTGTATGCAGAAATACAAAAATATTTGAGTCGTCTCGACCATTAGATTTATTGTACTTTGCATTGGTAAGAAGCAAACTGGAGTATACCTCGCATAATTTGGAATCCTTTATATGCAAAATATGAAAATGGGTTGGAGAGTATTCGAAGTAGGCTTCTTAAATGCAAATATTTTAGAGAAACAGGTCAATATTTGTGGCATCAAAGAGAGTTTTTACTGGATTACTACAGTGTAACCAATGTAAAAAATCTCAAATCTATTTCATTTATTATGTACCTATATAACTTGTTAAATAACAATATTGATAACTCAGATATTCTTAATTTGATTAGATTAAAAGTCCCTACATCTGCAAATATTAGACCGAAATGTTTGTTTTATTGTGATAAACCTAGAATTAACGTTTTAGTGCAATCATCAATCTATAACACGTGTAACTTATTTAATACCTATTTTATATTATAGTTATATGTTATACTTCTAAACTTAAATTTAAAAGAAAGTTGGCTCAACTATTTGAAAATAGATCTAATTAATGTCTTTGGCTTTAAACTAGGTTATGTAATTCTTTTTTTTGGGTACTGTAGTATTTAATATTCTATGAACTTAATGCTATGATTTTTCTGTAAATATTTATCGTTGAACAATAGACAATATTATTATTAAAGTAAAAATGTGATTACCTAATTACTAATATACAATTAGGTACCCCGAAGAAAATATTTGTTTAAAAGTAATAACTGCCTCAAGCTTAGCTTATTTTATTTTACTTTATTATAATACATTAATGACAAAAAGAATTTTTTTGTTGTAACACAAATCAGAATAGCATAATCTAATAGAATGGACCTATCCAAATACGAAAATAGCAAATAGAAAGTTGTAGCACGTAGGGTTTTCTTGTTAGAGTTGTAGAACCATATCGAAAGTTACGATACTTAATATCTATAGAAAAAGTTATTTCAGAAAATTATTAACCCTGTTTATTGACTATGTTTATAGTTTTCGCCTATTAAACATACCATACATCTAAGAGAAAAATATTAACTTAAAACACTAATTAAACTTTATTTTTTCCGTTTATGAGCTAAACAATTTTATTGTTTATATCTATCTTCTATCTTCTCTCTTCAAAAACCAGCAGCAGTTACCCATCATGGCTGGATCCCATAGTCCTTGGTACCGAATTTCCATTGTTCTGATATCTTGGTGAAACCTTTAACCCTGCTCGTCACTAACAGCTCCCAAATTTTTAGGAAAAAATGACAGATGGGAATGGAGGAAGTAAATTTTTAATGACATTTTGGCACCAAGCGCTTTATAGGTATCTAAGAGTTCATTAACTAATTGTTCATAATTTTCATCCATATTGTTGCCTAAAAATCCTCTTACTACATTAACATATAAATTTCACGCTCTGAGTTCCTGCCTGGTAAGCTTTTCCGTATAATTGACATCGTCCAGCAATTTACTGATTTGTGGCCCAATAAAAATGCTTTCTTTTAATTTGGCATCACTTAACTGGGGAAAGACTTGTCTTAGGTATTTAAATCCATCACCATCTTTATTCAGTCTTCACAAAGTTTTTCATCAGCCCAAGTTTAATGTGAAGAGGAGACAAAAAGACATTTTTGGGATCAACAAGAGGTATAAATTTAACATTTTGATATCCCGGTTGAAATTCGCTTCTTTCTGGCCAAATTTTTGTTACATAATGCTGATTTATTGCACGACTGTCCCATAAACAAACAAAAAATAAATATTTTGTAAATCCCCCCAGAAGTCCCACTAAAATCGCTATAACTTTTAAGTTCCCCACATATCTGCCATTTATACCTATTGTAGTATATTTTATCCAAAATTGTGCACATATTTTTATAATTTTCTTTCATTGCAACTGAATGGGTAACTGGTATAGAGGGGTTTAAATTTCCATTATGCAATAACACAGCTTTTAAGCTATATTTAGGTGAGTCTATGAATACGCGCCACTCACGGGGAGAATGTTCAATATCAAGTTCCTGCATTAAACTGTCTATATCAGTACACGCGCACAACGAATTTTCCATTCTGTAGAATTCAGAAAACATAGCATTTCTTTTTCTGAAATTCGTAATTTTTGTTTCTTTGGCCAATAGGTTCCATTCCTTAAGACGGTAACCCAGAAGTTCTGACTGTTGCTTGGATAACCCCAAATCACGTACTAAATCATTTAATTCACTTTGAACACTCAAATGTGGCTCGCCGGAACTGGGACCTCTGGTAAAAGTAGGATCGGTGCAATGTTCTTCTGAGTTGCCTGATGATGCGTTACCTCCATTATCTCCCAAATCAATAGCTTGCCAATTTAAAGGCGCAATCGGCACTGGCAAATTTGCATTATGAAGAACAAGTCGTATGGCAGATTGGAAATATGGATATTCAATATTGTGCTTTCCCTTTTTGGAATAACCTTCAGTCTTTGTCAGGCATCAATCAGAATGATTTGTGGGTTCTCGCCATACCATTGGAACTGCAAAAGGCTTTTACTCTTTCCTTTCATCAACTGCACCAATGATACTCTACAACTAACACAGTACACATGGGGAGCCCACCGCTTATCTTGATCCCCAATTAACACACCAAAATATTTAAGGTAGGCTTTTTTACATTTTCGGAAAATGGCCTGGCTTGTGATCTCACCAGAAATTCTCCACAAATATAACAAAATTTGTCAGGAGAAATTTTGCAACTTCGGCGCGTTTGACTCGACATTCTCGTCTTCACATACACTTGCTTATCGATACACAGAGAACCACTCAATTCGAAACTCAACAGAAGAGTGATGTTTAACGTTTATTTTATGTCTAATGTTGTAAACAACCCAGTCTAGGTAATTTTTCCGTTGTAAAATGGACCCATTTTAGCCGCCCCACAATAAAATTGTTTACCTGCCAATATAAAAGGTTCTAATTAGGCTATTAAAAAATGGTACGTATTAGGGCTTTCCCAATATTTTTTTTTGTTGTTGGGAGGGTATTTCCATTGTGAAAATAATAGCTGGCCTGTGCTAGAAAAATCTTGTCGGCCAGTGTTATCAATCGAATAATTTTTGAGATAATTTTATTTAAAACACTGTTTGGTTTACTCACCTCTGTAAATTTAACCTAATGGTTGTCACCTCGGTTGTCCCATTTTCTAGGAGTATTGTCAGTGACAAAAAACTTTAGGGTAAAATCCGAAGTAAAATGGAAAGCAAAAGTCGAACATAAGAGCCGTACATAGGATTGTTAAAGAAAACGCGATAATATTCCAGCGAAAAACTGCAAAAACACTCAAGATTTAGACGGGTACATGAAGATGGAAGTAAGAAATGTAATATACGACTTATATAAATTCAAACGTTCACATAACACTTCTAGTTTTAAAGGACACTTTAAGGGACCGTGGGATTTTAGAAATTTGGCTTAAATCTTTTTCAAAATTAATTAATCGTCTAGGATTTAGGTATAAAAAGACTTCAATCGAAGATATTTATGTGAACTGCCAAACGTAACAGGTCAGCGAGTCACCTTTCTAAGAAAATATGTTTTTGAATTCAAAATTCAGGAAAGTTATTTTTTGGACTAAACATGAGTTTTTTCCAACGGGATTGGGTAGAAATCCTAGAAAGATAATTCGGCTAACTAGATTTAGAAAAAGGGTTGTGGTTCGGGAAAAAGATTTATTGTTTTGCATGCTGGTTCATCTCGTGGATTTGTTTCTGGGACCAACCTAATATTTACATCCACATCGAAAAGTCTGGTAATCAGCACACGACAGTATGAATAATTAATCTTTTGAAAAGTGGCTAAAGTTGTCTTGTCAACCGTTTTTTCTTCCTTTTATCGTTAGGATTTCATGCCGTACTATAATAAAATGCTAGAAATGTATTAAAAAGTCTTTTTTTTGGATAAAAACATAAGTAATCATATTGTGCTGTACATCGTTGAATTCGCAATGAAAAGCGCAATCTAATACTGGGTGTACTTTTTTTCTGTCTCATAAGAAAAATCAAAGTTGATGGTGGTTCCATTGAAACGAAATGTTTTAATAAAAATTTGTTAACGTCACCTTGTACAGTTTAAAAAGTGAGAACGAAAAAGTGTTTTCCGTTTTTTCATATCTTCAAATAGGTTCAAAAAAATATTTCGGTTTTTCTCGGTTATTTATTATATGAAGACTACTTGTTGCTTTCCCGGTACATAATTCTTGTTGTTCGTCGTTCGAGAACCCTATGCATTAATAGCTTTCTCTATGGTGCGATTTGTGTAGCCATTTTTCTTTAAAGCACTAGATATTATATTAAGTTCGTTTTGTCTCGTCTGTGTTTCAGTTAATCGCACGGATCTGGATATTAGAGTATTGGCCACAGCTTGTATTTATGCTGGGTGATGATGTAATCTGGCATTTAAATATCTATCTGTATGTGTTGGTGTTCTGTACACGCTGTATTTGGAATGTCCATTAAGCAGTTTTGTGACATCATCTAAAAATGGAAGTTTGCTGTTTCCCTAGAGCAAATTGTATTCTGGGGTGGATTGAATTTATGTCAATCAGAAATTTTTTGAGCTCTGTATGACCATGTTGCCATATAATAAATATATCACTTCAGTCGGTATTCGGACGCGAGAAAAAAAGCTTCGAAAATGCCAAATGTGCTTTTGACGAAACGTCAGCAAAACTGTTCCTTTCAGAACGACAGAAGTAAACGGATGTACACCCGGAGTGAAAACACATTGTATTTTTCCATCAGTGAAGGATGGATACATATATATATATATATATATATATATATATATATATATATATATATATATATATATATATATATATATATATATATATATATATATATATAATGTTTTTTTATCAAACGTATTCTGGTATGTAAAAAGTCTACTTATCCAGAAGCGAAATAAATAAATATAAAACAAAATATCGCTCGACCTACTTACTATTTAAGTACAGGAGTTGAAATAAAAAAAAATTGCCTTTTCCGAAAAAGAATCAAACAGCTTCGCTTCATTTTCGGTAAGCCACCTTATGAAAATCAAATTAAAATATAACATTACAGTTCATTCGTGAAGATAATAAACACTTGCGACAGTCTGCCAATATATTTTTCTTAATAAATCTGCAAAATATTAGATTTATAAACGGGACCCCTTCATACTATGTCATAAAAAGCTGAGATGATGTATCTCACGGCTTAATACCCTCTCGAAAAATAAAAACGACAAGGACAATGTCACTCTGATTACGGCATAAAAAGTTTCAGTAAAAATCACGCGTCAGTCTACGAGTGTGGGAGCAGCCAGTGTTCTGGTTTTATCGATTGGCTGATAGAGCAAAGTAATTGCTTAAAAGTGTATCAGAAATCTAAAAATATAGGAGTATAAATACCATATCTTGCAATGACCTTAGTTGTATATCATTTATATGCTTAAGATTAATATCATAAACTACACTAATTAAATTATAAACGGTTCAGAGGACACCATAACGCTTTTGTATTTTGTAATAAAGGTAAAAAGGACAAGGAGCCCTACAAAGGCTGCCTTAAAGTCTGGTGGATATTCAGTCTCTTGTACAATCTATGTGTTAATAAAAACTCAAATCAATGCTTCTTTTTTATTAATTAAAGCAAATTAACTGTATCTGTATAATTTCAATGCAATGCCAAGAGAATGTAACGGCATGCATTGTCCTCGTATTACGAAACTGTAAAGCCAAAGCAGCTGTGGGAGATATTCAATGAACTGGGCAACAGATTTTTAAGGGCCCCATGAAAATCTGTATTATCATTATAAGTTTTTGCTTGTTAGATATTCAGAACGAAGGCAACCGTTTTTTGAGATATTTGCTCATTTAAAAGCAAATTTAATTGAGCACGGATGATTTGTTTACCCGCGACCTAAAACATACAACAAAAGAACAGAGAGAAAAACGATAGATGTCTAGATATATAGAAGCAACACCTTCGTCCTCATGTAGAAAAATTGACAAGGAAATTGGTGTGCCAAAAACTGACGGTCAGAAGTTATCTGGTCAGACGAATGCTTTTTTTCAAGTGCGGGAATTTTTAATCGTCACAATGCCAGGAACTAGGCATAGTGAAAATCAGCATTTAATGTTTAAAAAGGCACAACAAGGAGGAGGTTTTGGAGTTGGGGTATCATGTTTTATTTTGGGCAGACATATAGTTTATAGGATTTTTGAAGGAGGTTTAACACAACGTAGATATCTAGAAATCCTTAAGAAAGTTATTCCAGAACTGCTCGAAAACATTCCATTAGCCCAATATAATGCTGTTTATCTACAGCAAGATGTTTCCCCAAGTCACAACTCTGGGCTCTTAAGGGTATTTCTTTATTATAACTTTCCTCAAAGATGGATAGGTACCAAGGGACCTGTTAGATGGCCTCCACGATCTCCAGATTATTGCTCGTCAATTTAAACATCATGTTTAAAAATTTATTTTTTCTTTTTTTTTAATAATGTTATTTTTTTGTGTTTGTTATGTTGTTACTTTATGCTATAAAACTGTTGTTACAAACTTACTGATGATTAAAAAAGTGTATAGGTATTTTTATATAAGAAAATACCTGTATGCTACGTATCCAATTCCTCGTTAGCAATATGTAACTTTTGATTGTTTATTATTGTTATTCATGGCCTACTATTAAATTATGCATTTAAGTTCAGAAAATTGTCGTTTATTTGCGTGTTTCTGAGAAAAAGTTCCCAAGGCGGAATTGAATTCTATGGCAAGAGTTATATAAGAAACAGTTTTCACATTTCGAGAAGTTATCTGATGGTTGAGGTACGAGGGGTCCCTGAAAATGCAACATTTTCAATTAAAAACTAAAAGAGCTGTGATAATTGTGTTAATGTGTAATTTATGGCATCTTTAGTTTAACGAAAAGTAGCACACTGTCGCGAGAATCGCAACTTTCTATCTATAAAAATAAATGAGTAAAAGTACCCAAAATGGGACACCCAGTACAATGTTCAAAAAAATTATACATCGATGACTAAATAGAAAAATCCTGTTAATAAATTAAATATACCTTAACCAAATAGTTTAGTTTCTTGATCAGTGTAATAGCTTAGAAATAAGTTTCAAACATATACGACCAAAACAGCTTATTATAATTGAATAAACAAATAAATAAACTAATAGTAATATTCTAATATTCTTGCGCCACGCTGAATAATTTTTACAATCAGCATAGTAAAAAAATTTTTGTTTTTAAAATCTTATAAAAATAAATCTTTTTATAGCACACCCTATGCCTAATTCCTTTCTTTGCTATTATCAGGTTATTCTATTCTTAAAAGTAGCCCATTCGCGTCTTAAGTCGGATATTATCTTTTGATCTATTTTCTAGTTACTTCAGTCCAACATCAATAACAGGTTGAAAAGAAACACCATTAGGAACTTGCCACTATGCTACACACAAACAACAGATATTTTGTTTCCGTTTCGAAGCCACATCTGGAACAACTTCGAACGTATTCGGCTTTTCAGAAGTTTTTATTTTGGCATTGTGGTAGTTTGGAGTGAGATAAAGCGCTATTAGTCAAGAGGAAATTAAAAACTCTGACATTCTGAGAGTCTGTACACCTGTTCTAAATAAAATCAACGAGTTAGTTTTTAATACAAGCAATTTTCAATAATTTAAAACCATTATAAAAACTAATTTCGATATTAATTATTTAATTTCTTGATAATTATAAATTATAACAGTATATAAAATAGCATAATTGCGATGCTTTTTAAACAAAGGGACAGTTAAGTTTTGTACTACTGTATTACAAAATTAAAAACTTTATATATTTAGGAATACGCTCCATATTTGTAAGCAAAACTGATAAAATAGTTAGATCACTAGGCTTGACCTGGCAGTTTACTTTACTCATAAAAGATTATAACATTATCAAGAAAAAAACTGCGCTTTTGATGAGGTATATATATATATATATATATATATATATATATATATATATATATATGTGTTGATTTTTACTCCTTCACGGATGGAAAAATACAATGTGTTTTCATTAAGGGTGTACATCCGTTCACTACTGTCGTTGAACTGTAGTGAACGGATGTACACCAGAGAAAATTTAACTGGAATGAAAACACATTATATATATATATATATATATATATATATATATTTTGCGCATTCTGTGTTATTATATATATATATATATATATATATATATATATATATATATATATATATATATATATATATCTATATATATATAAAATATGTATATATATATATGTATATATATATATATATATATATATAGGGTATAACAAATTCGTTTCTCACCATTGGGAATTCGGAAACCGTAAGAGATGCAGAGTTGGGGGCAAAGTTGCGCAATTTAGGTGTTATTAATATGCCGCCGAAGAATTTGTAAAGTGCCGACTATACAATGTGTTTTCATTAAGGGTGTACATCCGTTCACTACTGTCGTTGAACTGTAGTGAACGGATGTACACCCGGAATGAAAACACATTATATATATATATATATATATATATATATATATATATATATATATGTATATATATATATATATATATATATATATATATATATATATATATATATATATATATATATATATATATATATATATATATATATATATATATATATATATATATATAGGGTATAACAAATTCGTTTCTCACCATTGGGAATTCGGAAACCGTAAGAGATGCAGAGTTGGGGGCAAAGTTGCGCAATTTAGGTGTTATTAATATGCCGCCGAAGAATTTGTAAAGTGCCGACTACTTCCGAAGATATTCGTAAAAAAAACGAAAATTGGCGTTTTCGTTTTTAATTTTTTTCTGACTATGTTTAGAAAGATAAAGTAAAATAAATCTCACATTTCCACAGCCACTTTTTGTCCTCTACAAAACTGTGCAAATTTTAAGTCACTAGTGCATTTTGTGTCTAGGGGCTAACTAAGGTTTTCAAAATATACGACGTTTCGACCCTAAAATGCATAGCACCAGTTACTTTTTGGGGAAATAGTAATCAATATATTTTGCAACAAAAGGTAGTAGGTAGTTCATAATCCTATTTCACATCCTCTAAGACTAGTTAATTACTTCGGGAAAAGGCTGAACCACGACCGTCAAGACAGCCATAGCAGCCCATAATTAATGTAAATCGGTAATTTTTCTTTCTTATCCTTAGTAATAAAATTTGATTTATTATAGTGGTTATTAATAATATGAAATGAATAAAAGAAGATTTTGTTCCAGAAAATGTACACCTTATTTCATTTAAGCTTTACTACTTTTTTATCCTAAAATGTATACTAATATACGTTTGATTTAAAATCAACGGTATAAACAATAAAAATTATATATTATCTTAGTCTAAAATGCGTTTAAATAAACGATTTTATTTTAAAACGTATAAAACACGGTGAGGCTGTCGTCTTTCAGGGTATATCTGAAAATACAGATTTGAAGTTCTACCCCATTTCTTCGGCAATGATAAAACGCTTTTAGCATATCTCGCTTTTCCTCGATGGGAAACATAGTTTGAACACAAGCTTTTAACTGGAAAAGACTATAAAATTTGACGTTTAAATATGTCCTATCATTGGTTGTTTTTAGACTCATCATGGCAGTTATAGCCCTCTTGATGGCAATCATGGCGCTCTTGATGGTAGTCACGGTCCTCTTGACTGAAAATTGTTATAATTGGCAAATAGATCAATATGTAGATTAGGTGTTTTAGGGACTGTTATTCGTGTGTCTCTTACACTAGGGAAATATGAGAATATTTGAGTATTTGCAAAATACTTTGTGTGGCGTCGGCTTTACGCATACCTTGCCTTGGGTATTTACTTCGGTATTTACAAAACTACAAAGAAGTAAACAGTATATAATATTATTATATTATATATTATTTTTATCTTACCGACCTCTGTAGGCCTTTACAAACGATATTTCGGTTCTTAATAGCTACTATTGCTAAATATCATATTTATATCTCAATTTTTTTTTAGATATTTAAAAGGTGGTGTCTTGCCATATAAGAGATGTGAACTAGAATTATGAACTACTCTTTGTTGTAAAATAAAACGAGTACGTTACGATTTCCGCAAAAAGTAACTAGTGATGTACATTTTAGGGTCAAAACGTCGCATTTTTAAAAACCTTAGATAGCCCTTAGACATAGAATAAACCAGTGATTTAAAATTGGCAAAAAAAAATCTAGGTCCGTATTTAAAAAAATGAAGTTGATGATGGTGTGTCGAAGACGAAACGTCGTTTTTAAAATCTGACTGCAGCAAATTATAGAGAACAAAAAGTAGCAATGCAAATCTGAAATTTATTTTGCCTTATCTTTTCAAACACAGTTAGAAAAAATTAAAAACGAAAACGCCAATTTTCGGTTTTTTATGAATGTCTTCGGAAGTAGTTGTAACCTTAAAAATTTCTCGACGGCATATTAATGACACCTAAATTGCGCAACTTTGCCTCCATTGATACAACTCTGTATCTCTTATGGTCTTCGAATTCCCAATGGTGAGAAACGAATTTGTTACACCCTGTATATATATATATATATATATATATATATATATATATATATATATATATATATATATATATATATATATATATATATATATATATATATATATATATATATATATATATATATATATATATATATATATATATATATATATATATATATATATATATATATATATATATATATATATATATATATATATATATATATATATATATATATACTACTGTTAAAATAAAACATATTTACAACGGCATTTTAATAAAAGCCCGAGTAAAAGCCAGATATATAGTTTTTTGAAAACAGGGACCAAAATTACTTAATTTGAATAAATGGCACTTTCTTATTTGAAATTAGAGAATACTAGCAGAGTAAATATGATACTCTCTTATATTTTACCACGCAACCTCTACTGTTACAAGTGCCACTTAAATTCATATTCTGAAAATGCTCTATAGCTGACATTGTCCAGTTTTCATTTCTGTTGCTAATTGCAAGTGTCATCTCGACTTTAGATCATTGTGGTCTTCTTGCTGCGGATTCTTAGCATAGTCGAAACTAAGAGTGCGTTATTCTTAAATAAGAATTTACATTATCTTTCCTCTTTACCTTGCCAGACGTTTTGTTAAATATTAAGAACTTTATCAAAAACTATCTTTGGAAAACTGATTTAAAGAAAAGGAATTCAAATATTATTATCTTATATATGCAAAATAGCTTTGCTTGCGAGCAGTATATTATAGCAAAAGAAATTTGAGTACTGCTTTAAATTGAGTATGTATTGCCAAATTTCATTTTTCTACCATTACATAATGTATGTGACTATGATAGCCATTAGATTACAAAACGAATATTAGAGTTTATAAAAGCTTCAGATGATACTTGATGAATGCTTGGAGCCTTAGTCGTCTTATATATACATATACCTTTCGAATATACCCTGTATAAAAAAACCAACACATATAGACAGATATTTAAATGCAAAATCACATCATTACCCAGCACAAATTCAAGCTGTGACCAATATTCTAATATCCAGATTCGTGCGATTAACTGAAACACAGATAAGACAAAGCGAACTTAATATAATATCCAGTGCTTTAAAGAAAAATGGCTACACAAATCGCACAATAGAGAAAGCTATTAATGCACAGGGTTCCCGAACAACGAACAACAAAAATTATGAACCGGGAAAACAACAAGTAGTGTTACCATATGTAAAAAGCACAACAGAACGAATCAGAAGAATTCGTAGGAAATACAACATACAAATAATACACAAGCCATAAACAACTATAGGTAAACTACTTGGAAACCCAAAAGATAAAATCAAACTGGAAAACCACGGAATATACATCATTTTGTGCCAGGACTGTGAAAAGATGTACATGGGGCAAACTAACAGGCAAATATCAGTGGAAGAGCATAAACTCAGCATCAGAAACAAACAAACAACCTCAGCTCTATCCTACATCATCAGGAAACCGGCCACAAAATAAATTTCGATAGGTGTAGGGATATTGCCAATATAGAATATTATAAGACCAGAATAATCCGAGAAGCCATAGAAATTGAAAAACAAGGTGATTTGAATAAAAGAGACGAATCATTAAAACTACCAACAGTATGGAAGACAATAATCGACAAATCAACATCAGAAAAAATCAAGCGCAATGAGCACAACAGCACCATCCGGAAAACATAAATAACGACCAACGGCCGCTCAGATATAACCTTTGGCCCCGGGTGGGGTATAAAAGGAAGCGGCGCACAGTGTCAAAAATAGAGCCATTTTTGGAAAAAAATCATATTTTTACAAAATATTTAAAATTAATATTTCTTACTTATGCACATTTATTTAGGACATAAATAACATTGTTAATCCAATTTTAAAAAATCCCCTATGCCAATAGGGGAGGCTGGGGCTAAAATCAAATTTGAAAAAATCAATATGGTTACTTTTTTCAAAATTTATTATTTTGAATAAAAATATTATTGATCATAAGTGAAGCTACTAAATCAATAAAAGTTTTATTTTGCTTATTTGTGCCTATGTCTATGAAAGTAATGCATTAATTGTGCTTTTAAATGTTTCAAAAACCTAAGAATCATTAAAAGTACTGTTTTAAATGTATTGTTCTTTATATATTTATTAACTATTTTAAATTTATTATTTTTTTGATAAATTTAATGTTTGTACAGGGTGGTTAGCAACTATAAATTAATTAGGTAACATAGGAATAGCTCAAATCAGGTAAATATTTTATTTGCATATCCGAAACGAAAAATTAACAATTGATTAACAAGAATGTATAATATACATTATACATATTAATATGAAATATATATATATATATAAATAGTAATAACTCTAAAGAATATTTTATAATTATTATAACAATAACAAGAAACTTACATATGTTTTACAATAGAAATGAGGCAACTTAGAGACCTTTAAAATGACTAGGTACCTAATTTAAATACCTTTTAAAATAGATAGTTTATTCAACTATTAAAAATTTCTTTATATCGTCATCAATGTTACCACGATTATTAGTGGTAACTTTTCTGTGTGTAGATAGTTGTGGATCCGATGAAATCAATAAATGATTCATCAAATCTTTGTTTGTATCAATCCTTGAGGTTTTTCTTGTCCTTGTTAATCTCAACTTTTTGATTTCTTTATGGCGAGCTTCTAAGGCTTCCTCAGAAAGCTCGCCTATGGGGAATTCAAAAAATTGGATTACCGAAATTCCATGCACGAGAACTTTATGCACACTGCTTGGCATATAGTACCAACTGTACAAGTGTATATAAAGTTCTCTGGTCTCGTTTAATAAACGCTCAAATTCGCTAACATTAATTTTTTGGCCGCTAGATAGAACTCTCAGGATAATAGAAAAATTTTTAATTAAATTTAAGTCTACCCCTGTTATTTCAGAACTCTTTTCAGGCTTCAAAAAGAATCTCCGCGCAGTATTGCCATCATTGGTTGATCCAAATCCTTGCTTTGGTTTGTCCACCAATAAAGCCATTTGAGTTTTAAATTCATGCTGGGTACGTTTTTTGTTTTGATTCATAATTTCTTTATTCTCGGTTCCCTTAATTTGACATGTCGATATAGGCAACCTGTAACCAATATGAATAACACATTCAAAAAAACGTATCCAGCAATGTAAGGTGGACAAACCAAATCGAAGGTTGGAATCATTAAATGATCTCTGCAATACTGCGCTTTGATTCATTTCTTTTGGACCTGCACCACATATAAAGCAACGTGCAGTTGCATTAGTACCTGATAAAATGTTACCTATACTGCCATCTAACATGGTCAATAACATTTCATAGGTGACGATAACCTCTTTGTCATAAATAAAATATTTATAAGGATTAAGATTAGATATGACTTCTTTCATTTTACGCTCTTCCTTCCGTACAAGTTCTGCAGTTTCTTTCGTAAATACAAATTTGATAGGTCTGCAGAACCTTGTGGAGGAAGGACGTGGATTTCTCCAAATCGGTTTGCCATTCAAAAGGACTCTAATTGGTGAAAATGCAATAAAAAAAAATAGATTCATAAGTTGTGGAACTTTGTTCAGAAAATTTCTGTTTGAAAGGGCTGTGCCCCGAGCTGCCGTCAAACCCCCACTTGCACACTAATTTTAAATTAAATTTGTCATCATTACTTATTTCCGAAAGGTTTATAATGTTTAATAGACTTTTTACTGTTTTGTCTAGAATTTCTTGTAGATCTACTTCTGCAGAAACTTCGGTCACTTTTATATTTTTTGGCAAATATGTGTTTTTTAAATTATTTATGACGGTTTCGCTCGGCACACAGCCCTTATGAACTGCATTAATTGAAGATCTCAAAATTCTATATTTTCTGACTGATAAATCTAAATCCAAAGAGAGCACAAGAGCCTTTTCTGGGGACATAATCCTTGGTTCTTGGCTTGGTAAAAGTTTCTCGGACTCACTTACTACATGAAGAAGTTCTTCATTTGACATACCAGTGACTTTTTCCTTTATTCTAATTTTTTTGGCTTTTGGGCCCAAATCCTCAAAACGTTTCCTAGGTCTGCCTCTTTTAAGACCCTACAAAAACCAAAAAAAAAAAATCTTCAAAAAATTTACAAAAAATTTGACGTATTGACAAAATAAGAAATAAAATTCAAAATAACCCGGTATATACAAATTACAGTAGCCTCCAGAAATAATGTCGCCTCCCTATTTTCCAACTTGACTTCTAGCTCAATGATAAAGACCACATTTATGCCATTATTCCTATCTTTTAGTTTGTAGAGTACAACGTTGCGTAATAACACTGATATTGATTCTTAAAAAAAATAAAAAAGTGACATTATTTTTGAAGGCACATTTTATTTTAAGAAACTTACCACTTTTTTTTCAGCATTTTTACTAACTGGAAAAGTAATTGCCTTATTTAACCAATTCTCATGTGTCTTTTTAAAGTATTTAATATTTCGATTGCAGTTTTTGAAAAAAGTCTTCATTTTTAAACAAAAATATTTTGTCATTTGTTCCAATGCATCTCTAGATGGTGTATTTTCTTTATTATCACCAAAATACACGTTTACTTTTTCGACAACTGCTTTTTCTTTATCGCCATTCCGAGCTCGTAACCAAACCTCTGAAAGATCCCCATTTTTTATGGTTACTGGACTTTCTAAAAAATATCATATTGGCTAGAATCGCAAAAAGTCGCAAAAAAAATTATAACAGTTATAAACTAGACATATTGAAGTATTGAATAATGCAAAAACTGGAAATATGGTTTTTGGTGTATTTTTTTAAATCTCGATTAAAATTGAAAATTCAAAAAAAAATAAAGATTTGGAAATTCGACAAACTTTGCGTTAATACATGCTTAAATTTCTTTCTTATTAGCTTAAATCATTAACTACGTACCTCTGCTTATTTCTTCCATAATTTATAATCACAATTTTTTACTTAAACGTACGCTTATACCAAAAGAAACTGATGCGTCAGACTTAACTTGTATTGACAGCTTCGAGTAACCTTCAACGGTTTCCCATTTTCCATGGCTTACTGCAAAGTTTTTAGCAACTTACCTTAAATACATTGGGCATGATATACTTTTATAATCTGTTTTTGATCATTTGCAAATATAAATACTTTTTAATTTTAAAGTTAAAATTTGGATTTTTTTCCGCTAAAATGACACTGTGCGGCGCAGTCACTAACACTTCAGTCTCTGTTCGCACGCGAGAAAAAAGCTTCGAAAATGTCAAATGTGATTTTGGCGAAACGTCAGCAAAACTGTTCTTTTCAGATTGTTTGTCTCTCTCTTAATACTGATACCCAAGGAAACCTTGATGAGCCTTGCCGGGGCAGATATTACGGTCGCAGAATGGCCTCTTGGTTTTGAAACAAAAAGAGCGTCATGTTTTGGTAATTTCTTGAGGCATTGGTGAAGGAGCAATCCCTTATAGTGAGTTCTTTCATATAACCTTTTACGACCAAGAATCGTACAGTAATTGACATTTCTGTTTTCTTTTATTTTGTGCAGATGCGTGTCTTGTGTCTCCCATGTAGGTCGCATCTAAAACAATTTTGTGCACCGTGATACCTACAGATGGCGCCACTGATTGTGTATTTACCGCATCGACTTTCAAAAGTCGAATGATATGCCACTTTGTTTGTTTTAAGGTTTATGTAATTCGGTTTTAATTAGTGTTGTAAATATTCGGATGATTTTGATATTCGTATCATACGGAATCGGATGAAAATGATATTCGGATTAATGATCCGATTACGTATCCATATACCAAAATTGCTCTTTGGGAAGGAATACAAAATATTAAAAACTATATAATACGTATGTGAAAGGGAGAAACATACGAACGCTGTTGCCAAATCTACCGATTTGACCTTTTATCTATTAAACTACTGATTTTAATACAAAATCTACCGAAAATTAAAAATAATATAAATTATTGTTAAAAAAATTGAAAATCCGCCGTACTTTATGTTGCGTTATAGTTCGAAATTACAGGTTAACGAAATATGTATTTTTTATTATTACTATCTTGTAGCGTTCTGGTTTGTTCGTTTTCTGTTAAATCATCGGACAATAAAATGTCCGTGTGTAAGTTATGTCATCAGAAATTAAAATATTTTACTAGTACTGTCAATTTAAGGCAGTTTATGATGCCCGAATTATACGAATTCAAACCTTAGAAGAAATAAAATCTCATCAAAACATGTCTACATGATTTTATTTTTAAACAGTTTTTAAAAACATTTAAATATTTTTAAAGTTTTTAAAACAAAGAGAATTTGTTTTGTGTTAATGGTATGTAATCAAACCAAAGAGTTTCATTTTTATATAATGTTTTTTTTTTAAGATGTTTACTTGTTTTTTTCTTATTTTTCTCTATTCAATAAACTCGACAACACACAAAGAGTTTTTCGTTTATTTTATTTTTCAAATGGGTTGTAAATAATATGCGCTTATTGTGTTTTATATTTAATTTAATACTTTTAGACAGTTCGTAACACCACCGCACTGTCTAAACTAGGAAAAGGCATACGTTCATGTCATGCGCGATCAAAATATACCCTCGAATCCCGATTCGAAATATCTTACCACACAACATACAAATTAATACGTATACGCCAATGTTCCACATTAATGTATCTATCGCTCGTCCTTGTGGTAGTACTGACATTCCTGCAAAACGCCTCTATTACTAACCGATTGTTCCGTATTACGTATTAATTTATACCAAAATATTCGGATTATTCCGAATAGGTTGATATTCTAGTTTTAATACCCAAACTCGCTGATGAGACTTGCCGGGGCAGATACCACGGTAGCACAAGGGCTCCTTGATTCTAAAACAAACAAAGCATCATGTTTTGGTCATTTATTGGCACATTGGTGAAGCAGTAATCCCTAAGTTTTCTCGTACATTTTCATTTTCCAACAGTCTACATAATATTGCGGTTAAGACGATTGGATTCAATTGTACATCGTCAAGAAGATTATCGAAAGTGATAAATACTATATACAAAAAATATTAATTTTATTTTGCTAAGATAGATTTAAATCTAATAATTTATATTTTTGTTTCTCTACAACAGAATTCCAATAAACCAAATGTAGGTTTACAATTAAGAATTTAAATTTATTCAAATAAAGATGTAGTTTGTCAGAATTATATTTGTTTGAAAAAGCTACCCATTTAAAGATTTGCAACCTAGCTACAATGTAAATTTTGATCAATTCTGACGCAAACCTATTATTTGTAGTGTTCTAGGTTTCGATAGGGGAACGATAATTTAATGTTACGTCATATTTAATGCGAACCTTGTCATTTAACTGACGTTAATTCAGTTAAATTTCCTGATTTAATGGATAGTGGACAACAACCAATATGTGAAGTAATAACAATTAAACCGAAATTAGATACAAATACGAGATTGTGCAAAATGTATTTAGAATTATTGCGAATTAGTATAGCGTTTTAGAATTCAGCTTAACTCTTCAGTAATATCGAGGGGCATGATGATTGATGTATTAAATTATAAAAAGGGGACAACAAAAATCATCATTGCTTCATGCATTCTTCGATTAATACGTTAATAGATATCATAATCAGTATTTGCTATCAGGGCAAAAAACGTGTTTAAAATAGGCTAATAAAATTTTTCTGGAAAACTCAGAAACCCCAGGCAAGCACTGATAAATCATTTTTGGTAAGCAAAAGTTAAACTGGCTCAAATATTTTTACAATTTTGTTACAATATTTAAATTTAAGAATTCTGTGACGCTACAAAATGTATTTCTACATAAAAACTTTCACTCTTTCATACTTTTAAAGCCTCAAAGCGATATTGTCGATAATATCGGGTCCAAGTAAACTCCGAGAAAGTTAACAATGTCAACCCCAATATAAACACCTTCAAGACTTCTTAGGGAAAAGACAGTTTGTTGAGTTTTGTCACAATTCAGCGCAGATCCAGATGGCCGATGGAAACTATAAATCGATCCGATATAAATCGTGATAGTAAACATTTTCCATTTTCTTGTAAATGTTGTGCAAACATTGCAAGAAAGTGATAGTAAATATGGTGAAATGCAACATCTGTTTTGAAAATTTTCAAATCAGAAAACACAGTGAATACCAAAATGTTGTGTGATTCTTTTATAGAGCTATTAAATCTCGATGGGCTATTTACAAATATACAGGGAGAAAGAAAATAGTTTTTTTTTATTATATTACGCAATATTATTAAGATAGCCGCTTAATATTATTTTATATATTAAATGGCGAGGGACTAAATTCGCTAAATATGTATTTGGTTAAAATTTTTTGGCTGGCAAAAAACAATCAGGATATGTTCTAATTATACAATGTTACAATTATACAGGAAGTGAGATTTTTTATCAATCACCAAAAATTATGAGCCCCCGCTTGATGTATATATATATATATATATATATATATATATATATATATATATATATAAAAACGAATTTGACCTTTCGTCAACATATTTTCTTGAAAATAAAATAGACCTTCCTATTCTTGAAATATTTTCTTTTATCTTTGCAGACAAAGATATTAAAATATGTATTTGTCAAAATATTGTAACTATCCCAGATAAAGACCAAATACCAATTATATTGGAACAATACCATTTAGGCAAAAATAATTTACATCGCGGAATTAACGAAACTTTAAGACGCATCAAAGAAAAATATAATTGGCCCAGAATGATTAAAGATGTAGAAAATTTTATAAAAAGTTGTGAAAGATGTCAAAAAATTGAAATATGTCGAAAAAATTTAAGCAATCCTTTAGTGATAACAGAAACACCGAAAACACCATTTGAACGAATAAATATCGGTATATTTGAATATCCATCTTAGAACTATGCTTTGACAATACGAGACGAACTTACTAAATTTACCCAAGCTTATCCAATTGAAGATAAAACATCAAAAACTATTGTCAACACTATTATTTTATTTTTCCAACATTATGGTACCCCACTACGAATCCACTGTGATTATGGCCGTGAATTTAATAATACACTAATGAAAGACCTATGTGAACTATACGACATAAAAATAACATTTTCTAGTGTAGGTCATCCCCAATCAAACGGATCTCTAGAAAGATTTCACTCTACACTTAGCGAAATGATAAGAGCTAATCAAACCGAAAACCCACATGAACATCCGTTCAACGTAATTCCGTATGCTGTTATTTGTTATAATAACCCGAAAAATAAAACCCACGGTTTTACGCCCTTTGAACTAATTTTTGGTCATACTTCTTCTAGACCCCCTGAAATCCTATATAATGAGAAAACCCTTATATCAAAATACATACGTGATTTAAACAATCGTATGCAATTTCTTTATAAATCTGCTCGTGATAAAACGAAACAACAAAAAGAAAAAGCAAAAGAACGTTTCGATCAACATGTTCTCAAACATCCTCACAAATATAAAATAGGTGAAAAAGTATATGTACGCGAATCCCAAATTAAAGATAAAGCTCAAAACAAATTTAATGGCCCTTTCGAAATTCTCGAAATTTATCAAAACTCAGCCCTCTTATTAAATCCTAATACTAAACAAAAATCTAAAATAAATTTTGACAGATTAAAACCATACTACGAGCAATTTCTCTTCCAGGACCATCCTCGGACTGTCATCAGTCGTCCAGTCCCAATACTCCATAAGTCCAATTAACAGCACGATAGGAGTCTTCTTTCATGAAGAAACAAAAATGAGAATCTCTAATGACAAATGGACATTACTTGTATATAAAGACTTAGAACCAATTAAGGATACAATTGTAAATAATGATAGAATTTTAGAAAACCTTATAAATAATATCAACGAAGACGTACCACGAATGAAAGCATTTAAATCTGAAGTATTAACACATATTAGTCTCCTTAGACAAATATCAGGAGCTGTAAATCAAAAATATACAGAGATAATGGCAGATACTAAAAAATATATTCTTAGAGAAAAACGTGGAATTTTTAATGGTATAGGAACATTTTGAAAAGCAATTACAGGAAACTTAGATGCCTCTGATGGCGAATATTTTAATGACTGTATAGAAAAAATAACACATGATGAATATCAAATCGAAAATCTTCTTAAAAATCAAATCTCGGTAACTACCTCAGTAATAAAAGAATTTAATTCAACTATTCAGAAACTCAAAATTGACGAGGAAACATTCGATAACGATATTATAGAAATTCGAAAATCAATACTGGATATTTCTGACGATCTGAAATATTATTCCTCTCAAATATAAATATTAAATATTTGCGAACTTTTAATGGAAAGTTATTCATTTCTTGAAAATTCTTTGAATGATATTATAAATTCAATAGTTTTCGCCCGTTTACGGATTTTACACAGTTCAATTATTACACCTTTTGACTTAATAGAATCACTAAAGCACATATCTCAATCATTGCAAAGAAAAAATTTACCTTTGTTAATTCACCCTTCAAGTGTGGTTCAATATCTCGAAATCATAGAACTAAAGGCATATCAATATGATTCAAAAGTAATTTTTGTTCTCGAAATCCCATTAGTTGATCCAGAAAAATATATTCTCTTTAATTTATATCCATACCAATTTTGGATAATCGAACAGGTCTTCACCACATTCTTTCAATAACAAATAATTTAATTGCGCGAAACGATGATTCATTATTATATATCACAATTCGCAACTTGGAATCATGTAAATCTTTGAGCAGCCGAACACTAATATGTTCCAACATCCTGCCATATCCAATAGACAGTGATGCTGTTTGTGAAGCCCAGTTACTACGATTAATCAATCGCCTTCCAAGAACGTGCCAAGTTTTAGTTATCCTAGCCAAAGACTATCATGTGCAAGAACTTAATCAAAACTCCTGGTTAGTTGCTGTTGCAGACCCTCTACCTGTGACTATTAAATGTGGTTCCAGAGACGTTGTTACCCAAACAATCAATACCAACGCCATAATCAAACTTCAACCAGAGTGCAGTGCATTTATTGGCAGCACCAAAGTTCTAGCGAAGAAATTTGTAAATATTTATGATAATGTTACCTACAGCAACGTTCCAATTCAAATTCCATATGATTGCTGCAGCCATTATCCTGAGAAGATTCATATACCAGACTTGAAGCCTCTTAAGTTACACGACATTGACACAGGAAACTTAAATATCGCTCAACATAAATTAAATGAATATTCTGATCAGTTGGACAGACTAATCGATCAACCATTCGTAAAGAAACATATCGGTTGGTTTACGATCCTGACCATAACTCTGATCATCAGTCTAATTATCCTGTACATATTTTGTAAATGTTATAGAAGAAAACCTAAAAACCTCAGTATTGGAATTGTCAATGTCAATAGTGATGACTACCCACCTTCTCCACCAAGGTCCAGAACAAATTTTGTACAATGGAGAAGAATATTTCCAAAAAGGCGACCAAACATACGTGTTGGTGAACCAACAGAAGAATCTGAAGAAATAGAACTTAACCTGAACAAACATTCAGCTTGAAAGTTGCTTCCACGTACCAACTTTCATCTTGATGGGGGAGTTGTTATAGCTATTCTCACCAGCTATTTCATCATACAAGTTATGCTAACCTTGGTTCCCAGACTATCAGATATCACCCGCCAATGCAGTTATTCAGAAAGCCAAGCTTATCTCAATAACAAAGTATCACATATCAGTCAACAACGTAGATCATCCTATACTCATAAACAGCAGGTGTTACTTATTTACGAAAACAAGTCTATACCAAGAAAGCTTCATCAGCAGAACCCACGTCCTGACCCAGTGTTCAAGAAAGAAGTAAACAGTTCCCACTGAGTCAGCATAACAAAACATATAAATAGTTATTTTTCTTTGTATACAGTTCAGTTCAGTACAGTTCAGTCTAGCTTGAATTCATTTTGTTAAATATTACTCTTTGCAAGTTCAAATGAATATATTTTAATTTGTATTATTTTTGAGTTATAAAATATTTTTTTAAAAAGTAATTTAGCAAGAAAGTGATTTAACATATATATTTACATTGTTCTTAAACCAGACTTTATACTAAAATATTTTTTTTCTTGGATATAAGTTTGATTAACGAAATTTATTTTTCTTCAACTAGCTCGACGTTTCGCTTCTTGTTTGCAGCATTTTTAAGAGCATTTTATTGCATGTCTAGTTGCAGAAAAATAAATTTCATTAATCAAACCTATACCCAAGAAAAATAAAAACTTTTAATAATGTATATATATATAAAAGTCCTCATCTTCTGAGTCGTCCTCAAATGGCGCAATGATCATTGTGCTATTTCGACATCTAGAACTCGTTCTCGATTCCACCAATCCCATTAATTTCTCCGTATGTTCCACAGATTTCTTCCAATACTCTGGCGTAATATAATTTAATGTAAGACCATCGTTCACGTGTTTTTCGTAATATGATTTTGCCCCAGCCCATATTAATTCTATTGCGTTAAACTGGCAATGGTATCGCGGCAGTCGTAAAACCTCATGTCCATTTTCACGTAATATTTCATCTACGGCATATATTGTTTTCAATAGATTTTGTCATTAAAAGAAGTTCTAGTTTCAGCATATTGGGTAAGAAAACAGTAAACTTGCACTTGGGAGAAATCCTGTTGAAGAATCTGCATGCGGTTGAGGAATATATATATATATATATATATATATATATATATATATATATATATATATATATATATATATATATATATATATATATATATATATATATATATATATATATATATATATATATATATATGTATATATACGGTTCAATTTCGGGTGTCTCAGGGACATTTTGTATTCCGTTATCAGTCATGGTTGCTCAATATATCACAATATCAAAATGAAAGAATATAGGCACACAATATTATATAAAAAGGATACGAACTTAAAATTAAGAATTTGGTTTGATTGGCAGTACGTAAAGTAGTACACAAATCAACGTAAATTTAAGCAATACTAAAATCTACAAAATTTAAATTTTTCTTGAAATTTGATTAACTGTATAATCAAAATTTGAAATTAAAATATTCTTTTGGATTTGTTTTTGAATTCAGTTTTTCGTTAACTAATTATCAAAATTGAAAAATCGAACAGTTTCCTTAAAATTTGAATAAAATTTCAATATTTTTGGAAAATTAAAAAAAATGAAAATTAATAAACGAGATGATTCGGTCTTACGTTACTAGTAGAAACATCAGACTTCGTCGTGTTCTCTGCAGCAAATTCTACCAGGGGCTTCACTAGGTGTTCCTAATCCGTAGATTGACTGCGAGTTGGTGACGTCGGGTCGTGATTTTCTCTGTTTTTCTTGTTTTTCACAGGTTCTTCTGAACAATGGATTGGGATCCTCCGTCGACAGTTAGAGTGCACAAGGGCTTCGTGTTCTGTTAGACGTTTTCAGATCCTACCGACTGCGCCAGTTTGTTAAATCACTTTCTTGCTAAATTACTTTTTAAAAAATTATTTTATTACTCAAAAATAATACAAATTAAAATATATTCATTTGAACTTGCAAAGAGTAATATTTAACAAAATGAATTCAAGCTAGACTGAACTGTACTGAACTGAACTGTATACAAAGAAAAATAACTATTTATATGTTTCGTTATGCTGACTCAGTGGGAACTGTTTACTTCTTTCTTGAACACTTGGGTCAGGACGTGAGTTCTACTGATGAAGCTTTCTTGGTATAGACTTGTTTTCGTAAATAAGTAACACCTGCTGTTTATGAGAATAGGATGATCTACGTTGTTGACTGATATGTGATACTTTGTTATTGAGATAAGCTTGGCTTTCTGAATAACTGCGTTGGCGGGTGATATCTGATAGTCTGGGAACCAAGGTTAGCATAACTTGTATGATGAAATAGCTGGTGAGAATAGATATAACATATATATATATATATATATATATATATATATATATATATATATATATATATATTTACACTGTTCTTAAACCAGACTTTATACTAAAATATTTATTTTTCTTGGATATAGGTTTGATTAACGAAATTTATTTTTCTTCAACTGTAACTTCACTTGTAAGTCTTAACTGTTTTTTTTTAGTTTGATATTATTTTAATCTGTGGTGTATTTTAGCGTTTCCTCCTGATAAAGTCATAAATAAATGACGAAATATAGAGGGTATCAGAAGTAAATTAGTTATTTATTTGACCTACAGACCGCATACCCGATATTAGATTCCTTATTTATCTTAGTACGGTCGTGAGCATCTAAAATGAATATATATATATATATATATATATATATATATTCATTATATTCATTATATATATATTATATATATTCATTATATGAAGTAGGATGTTTATTTAAGATTCTTGAATGATAAGATGCATTGTCCAGAATGATTAAAGATGGAGCATCTAAATTTGGAATCCGTTGTTCTTTTAACCACTTGTCAAACAGTTCACAGTTCATATTATCACGGTAGCCCATACTGTTGGATGTTGAAGAAAACAGTAAACTTGCACTTGGGAGAAATCCTGTTGAAGAATCTGCATGCAAAATGATGAACCGTTTTCTCGTCCCACATCCCTTTTTTTCTCTTGACACTTTTTACAGACTCGTCCTGCCAAGATTTCGAACCACTTCCATTAGAAAATATCCAAGTCTCGTCTAAAAATACCACTTTTCTAAATTTTGAATTTTTCTTTAAAAACTGGATACGCTGACTTGCTATATTTGGGAACTCTCATAAGAATCTTCAATTACAGTCCTTTTTATATCGGAAACCCAACATTTTTATTAATTTTGACGATTTTAGTCCAATTTCCAATATGCCTCGATTTTTTAAAGCTTCTTTTAAAACTTGAAGGGTTATATTAGTCTTTGATGTGTATAAATCGTAAATTGCATTACGAACATCCATTTTTACATCTGTCTTTGGCTTTTTTTGTGTACATTTCTTAATCTTCTTCGGTAGTAAATTATGCTTTTTTTCATGCACAATTTTCTGCACTGTCCTTATACCGATTCAGGTATAGAGTGGGGCAGAGGGGCTACTAATGGAGTACTTTCTAGGACAGAGAGCATTTGAATTAAGGTACTTTAGCAAATATTGCCTTATTTTAAGAATTGTGAATAACAATATAGATTCACCAGAAACATTAAATTAGATTATTTGTAATATTTCGTCGGGAAAATTGAGACAAGCACGTCTCTAAAACTCAGGCTGCTCACAAAATGTCCTTGTTTACGTGAATAAATATAATCAGTTTATTAATTTCCTCGGCATTTCATTCAATTAGTATATATCTAAATCGAAATCTTTATTGTTTTTATAAGTAGGCAAAATATTTTGTAATATTTAGGTGTTGGATCTGAGGCTCCTGTTTGCAAATGTAATTACCATGTTCAACTTTTGGGATGAATAAATGAAATTCTTTAGCTAAGTTTTTGGTTAAGTTTTTTCGATTATTTAAATGTAAAATTTTGCTAACGTTGGGATAAACAAATACGTAAATAAAAAAATAACTTTCGAAACGTTGGCAACTTAAAATTACGTTTTCAATCCCATCCTATTAAAAGTAACATAATTAGTATTAATTGTATCATTAACAAACTCTGAAGATTGACCTGAATCGTCAGGTCCATTACCAATTGCGTTATGAGTTTTCAAAAAACAGTCGGAAATAATCTAATGAAAATATAGAAAACTCTGGTAATTTGGCATAAAATAGAAAGATTAGATATCCAAGTGTTAACAAATATCAATAATATTAGCTGTCTAATGATTTTAAATATTTTTCGTTCAATAAATTTATTTTTAATGATGAATAATGGATTCTTCTTTCTCTCTCTTGCACTTATATTTTGGCTTTATGTAATTAGCACACATCTACCTGACTTCTGACGTTAATTGTTGACATATTATGCGTAGGTTGATAAGTGTCAAAGTTAACCTCTCTAGAAATAAAATTTTCATATTTATTTTGACTTGTGTTTTTGGCTGTCTGTGTTATTACTATATTTACCACAGTACTAAATATTTAATTAATTTAGTTCCTATTATATACCCTTAAAAATGCCAGGAGCAACGTGGTATACCCCAATAGCGAGACTAAAGAATCGAGAAGAGGTGTGGACTAGAATTGAGAACAAGGGATGGGTAAGTAGGTTAAAAAGAAATTGAATACTAGGGAAAGTTTAGACTTATTTTTTTCTTACCTGTATAAAAAACTTTATGAAAATTGTTTTAAAATTTTAAAAAATTATTTACCTACCATACCATCAAAGTTCACAATCTTGTACACTCAGTTTTTCATCTTCTTTTTTATAAGAAAACGATTGATATACAATTATCTGTAAATTCCTATTTTTGTTAGGGGATTTTTGTGTTTTATGTTTGCAACTATTGTCATTCAAAGGAGAAAATGCAGCAAAATCTGGTACCGATTCACCTCAGAGCTGCAACACTCCGGCGCCAGACCATCTGCTAACATGACACTTTTGTAACAAATACCTCTAATAAAGAATACAGGGTTCTTAGCAATTTTGAATTATCTAATTCCTAGTCTTTTCCAGTTTTCCCTGACAATTCCACTAAAGTTGCAGGTTATATTGTGACAATTTATATTTTTTATAAAAAAGTCAGCAAAACTAATGAAACTAAACTTAAATGTTAAGAAAATAAGAAATATAAAATATTAAAGAAAATGCTGCAGTAATAGAGCAAGCAGAGTTATTTAACTGGAAGAAGTATAGATTTTGAATGGAATATTCTGTTAATTATAATGTTAATTAAGTAAACAAAATGCAGTTGTACAAAGCATTTGCAAACAAAAAATTAATATATACTTATGACATGTCATTATTAAAAATTTAATTTAAAAAGATTATAGAAAAACAGAAAATAAGTATTTTAAATTTTTCTTCTCAGTTCCGATATTTCCAGTTCGATGGATGCTGCTTCCTTTTCTAGTTTTTTCTTTTTACTTTCTAAATGATAAAGTTCACTTTCGGCTCTTTTTTTTCGACATCAATTTCTTTTTCTTTCCCTTTTCGGCGATTTTGATTGTCAGGGACATATTGATAAGTTTTGTAAGCATTTTTAACACATACCCTCATTTTATGGGAAATATTAGTAATAAATGTACCACCTACTTGATAAATTACGTCATATACTTGTCTTTGGCAGATAATGCACTCATCGAACAGATTTTCAACTAAAATATTTTTATTTATAGAAAACCCCGACTCAACGATTGCGTTTCCATGAGAAAGAATCAAAGTTAATTTAATCACAAGCCACAATTATTAAAGTAGTCATTTTGTCGCAAGAAATTGTTGAAAAATATCTCCAATCGAGTAGTTTGATTATATGTTTTGCAAAAATTTATAAATTCGGTATCTATTAGATGCTGGCTATACCGTTGACCAATTTTTTCAGCGATTTCTGCGGAAATATTTCTTTTTCGTACAAATGCTTTAACATATTTTGGGCTTTTATATGTGAAACTCCTTTATCAAGTATGATGTTTGGTTTTAATCATTTTACATATATAATAAACTTATATTTAAGACAATAACGTCCTATTAAGGGGGAACTGCACGCAGTATTATGGATCATTTGCAAGCCTTCCGCCGCTGCAATATTATGTTAAAACTATAATAGATGTGTATTAGCTTCAATAGGGAAATATGTATAGCTGGGCGCTAAATGCGATTTTTTATGAAAAAATCTAATCTAGAATTATAAAATAGAAGTAGATTTGTCCATTTTCGACCATTTTTCGACCACTTTTTGACGCAAATGCCGTCGCATATAATTTTTTTTTCTACAAAATGGCTCTTTACCGCCTTGCATCGATCCTTTGTCTACGTAACTGCAAGATTTGAAATGGTAAATCGTACTCATATCTTTGTATTTCTGCAGCGCGTGAACCCTTTTGAACCCATTTTTAAACGAAATGTAATTTAAATTGTCTATACATAACGGACGTGCAGGAAGTTTTTTCTAATACGTAGGTACCTTTAAGTCTTACTTTGAACTTGACTAGACCTTGTCGCTGGTTTATCACTTTTTGCGTGCAGTTCTCCCTTAACTTCTTTGTTACTTCTGTGTCCTTTTCAGGAACATTTAGGTCTATTAATGCTTTTTTAGTGGCAAAATCAATTTTAGTCTTATTAGTTAGTAAAAGAATATCTTTATTATCAAAATTTAATTTTAAAATTTGTTGGAGACCTTTATCCATAACTTGTGTTTTTAAAATTTTTTTGTTCTTTTGGTATTTGTAATAGATCATCATACAAAAAAAGAACCATAGGTTTAAAATGTGAGTCTTGGTCTTAAAAAGGTATCTTTTAAAGACTTTTTTGTCTTAGAAACTGAAACATTTCATGGAAGCCTAGTGGCTTTATCTTCGATCCAAATTTTAAGGGGAGGTAAAATGTCCAAAGCCCTTTCACAGACTCGAACATTTTCTACCCATCCAATTTTACAAAATTTATAGGGGAATTTGTCACAATTTGAAAGAGCCGTAAAACTAGCTCGCCTGGCAGGTGAATCTTTTAGAACATAATATGCTCTCACTAGAAAGTCACACTACTTAAGCGATTTTCTAGTCGTCCGAGTTACTGTTATTGTGAATAGCGCAGGCGAGCAAGTCTGAATATACGGGGGTGTTAAATAAATTATAGTTATATAATATGTATGGTAAATATAATTATAGTTTTATAAACGCAACGAAATAATTTTGTGTAAATACAATCAAGCACCGCTGATTAATTTTATTATTTTTCCAGGTTTAGTATAAAATCCCCCGACTTTCTATTATTTTTTGAAAATTCCCTGACTTTCCCTGATTTTTAGTCAGATTTCTGAATTACCAGAATTTTCCAGGTTGCTAAGAACCCTGGCGTACCAAAAACTGTTACTTTGATAAAATTTGGGAAATTTTAATTTTGAATATTTTTTCGAATGACAATATGTTGCCAACAAAATCAAGAAAAATTCCCTATTAAAATAGCGATTGACAGATACATACAATTTTATAAATTGGAAAATATGTATAATTTTGATATTTTAATTGTGTTTTCTTATAAAAATTACTGAAGGAAACAGAAAATGAAGTAAGAAACTCTGTGATAAGATTGCGAATTTTGATAACGAATATCTCGAAAACGAAACGTCGCCAAAAAAATGTTACTTCGGATTCGTTATCAGCCTACCGGTGTACCGAAAATCATCAAAATCGGAAATAGTAAGTGTAAGAATTACCAAAATTATCATCACTGAATCCAAATATGCAGACTTGTTTACCTTGAAATCGGAATATGGATCAATTTAAATAAAAATGGAATAATTTTAATTTTTTGCAAGATAGAATTTTTTTATGAACAAAGAAGTATACTTCAATTCTGTGACCATGCAACTTTCGCAAATTATAAATATATTGAGATTTGGGCGTAGTAAGATTAGTAGCTAATAGGTTAGATTAAAGTGAAAATTGACAACTTTTTCTTTGCAAATAAGAAAGATGTGCAAATACTTTTATAATGTAAGAAACATTTGCAAATAAATTAAATGCAAAATTGTATTTTTCTACAGAAAACAGTAAAGATGGATTTGGTGCCTGAAATATCCTACTTCAATAACCAACAAAAACATTCCCGTAAGTTAGAATATGACCATTATTTCGCGTATACAAAAACATTTCCACTGTGGGATCCGAAGAAACCAAAGGATAACACTAAATATCTTCCGCCCCTCAGAGAAAACATTTTTCAACAGGTTAGTTGTAACTACATTTTTAGTTTACTACAAATTTGTTAAAATAAAAATAAATTTTTAAAAATACAAATTTTTATATATACAGTATGTCCATAATACTAGCGTGTAAGGTACCTGTGCCAATTAAGGCCACCCTAACTGGCTGTATTGTAGTAATAATGTACCAAAAAGTAATGCAAATTTGTATACATAAATTTTGCATATATATATATATATATATATATATATATATATATATTTATTAGAGTTATTTTACGGGTTCGCAACGACATGGCGTCATTTGTTCTATGGTATTTTTAGGATTAAAAAAAAGTCAGGCCTTATTATGAACACCAGAACTTAATAAGGCCGTACATTAGATGTGAAAAATATGTAACAATTATGTTTATATTTAATTATCTACTACTAGACACCTTACAGATGTCTGAAAATGCTAACAAAAATTTTTAGAAATAAATCTTAGAAAATACGGTTATTCGAATCTGGCAATCTGGAGAAACAAATTTAAATTTATCTGTCTTATTCTTATTAATTCTATCTAAAACTTGTCATTCTTACACAAGAAGCAATGTCAGCTTTTTTTCGTTTTCTTCGTGTTTTTTTTTGACAATTACTTGGTCATGACGTGAAATCAATGGTTGAGTGTAGCGCCGTCAGGCGTAAGATTTGGAAACTAAAAACTATGCGACAGATCATTTATTCCTAAACTGGTTAAAGTATGGAAACAGGGTTGGGAAGGAAAATATTGCATATATAGCTCGAAAAGTAGTATGAAAATTTTCCGGTCACCTTGTCAAAAAGACAATTGAATCTCATTAGTTTTCTCTATGTTTTTCTATACCAGTGGCGTCTCGTGGTGAATTATATTGGGAGGACAATAACAAATTTAAAAATAGGCATACTTAAAATAAAAATAAATATCTTATCTTTAAATTCAGCTTTAAATTCTCTTGATGTTCAGGTCTACTCTTCGTTCTTTGGAATTGGAAAAATGCTGAATGACAGGTTAGTTAAAATTGCACGTACATTCCTTTTATAAATGATTTCTCGATACTTAACATTGCTAAAGCGCATAGTCTATCTTGGCCCAACTCCTCAACAAAATTTATAAGCCCTCGAAAAACCCCTGGATTTTCAGAAAAAGCCGTTTCATCATGGCCACGTAGTGCCAGCTCGAATGCCCCACAAAATTTTACACAATCTGTAATTTTGTTTATTTTTTGGATGCATTTTTATTAAAATCTTTAAGGGATTTTCTATAAGCTGGGTCTAGCGAACATCAACACTTCCGACCGTAGCATAGTTCACCGAACATTTCATGTGATCTGCATTTTTATTTTTTCTTTTAAGTGTTTTAAGTCTAACACCGGTTTTGCCCCATAATAAGTCTGAGGAGTCCTTAGAAAACAACAAACAAACATAACAGTAAAATGAGTTAAAGATTTTACAACCACATATCCAGTTAGCTAAATCGTACATACTTTTGCGAAAGTTTCAATGAACCTCTTTATTTTTATCTTTACTAGTTTGTCGTATACTAAGTTCTGGCAAATTTCGACCATTTACCTTGAATTCGGTTATTTTCTCAAAATTAAGTTCGTTAGAACTCTTTAGTTGTTTAATTTTTTGCACTACCGACATTTTATTTCAACTACATTCACAACTCAAACATAGACCACTTTGAAATTGGTTATTTCTGCAAAATTAAGTTCGTAAGCACTTTTTAGTTGTTTATTTTTTTGAACTAGTCACTACCAACATTTTATTTCTTGTATATTTCCAACTCGCACATGGATCATAAAAATAAAAAAAAAAGAGATTTGCTTCAATTGGACTTTTTCTACATAAAATTCCAAACGTCTATCGGAAACCTTGTAACTTAACGATTTTGAAAAGATGAACAATTTATCTTCAGAAATGCGACTTAAATATTGAATTTTGTGCTAAAAGTCGGGGAAAATCTCTTTCTAAGAATAGATAAGTTACCCAGTAAGGTGTTTTCCCAGGAAACTTTGCAATTTTGGACCGAGTCCAGTTTAGGCAATTACCAGAGGCACCGGTCGTTACCCCATATCAACGGAAACTCTTCTATTAATCCAGTGAACGTAATAAGATAATTTATTTACATCACTGAACACAAGGCAGCATTATTAAAGAAAACTGAGTAGAGAAATTCAATTACTTCGCGATAGGAAGTTTTCAATTAAATGTATTTGATTAAAAAAGTAAAAAGCCTGAAAGAACATAGTCTTAGCGAAATGATAAGGACTCCCTTTAACATCTATATTACGCAATTTTGAAATTTCAAATTGATTCAATTCAAGATTTATTAGTTTAGGCCGGACGAGAAAAATTTGGTTTTTACTTCCTCCGTAAGATTGGTAAAGTCAGGGGCGTGCAGTCCATGGAAGCAAGGGAAGCAACGCTTCCCCAAAAAAAAACTTACAAAACATCTTCTAAAATGTAATTTTTGAAATAGGAAACCATTAATTTAGTTTATATTAAAAATGCTAAAATATTATCTTAATTATCAAGCTCATAATAAATGCGGCCTTGACTCCGACCGAGCCGCAATAGAAATCGAATAGAACCTATGCGGGCCGCTAGCTTCTCTGCAGCCAAGTCCTGTATGCTTGATTTCCTGTGAATCGAGCCAGAGGTTATTGAACTTTCCACCGTCTGTTTGCAATTTTTGCATTTCAGTCGCATGCTTTAAGTGGGGGCGGAAGCTATCGTTGGAGTAGGTTCTTTATTTGAACGGCTATCCGTGTGTTGTGTGATACGTATGTCGCGTTGTGTCGGTAATAACGTTGAAAATGTTGGAGAATTTAGTAAGAAGAGTGTGCGTGAATGTGTGGTGTGTGTCTTAATAATAAAGAGATTTTCAACATTAAACTTCGCTGATAAGCTTCAAATAATTTCCAAAGGAAGGGCAAATCCGCCTATGAAAAATTTAACCACAAACATGAAAAACTGTATTAGACATTTTTATCCGGAAAAACGATACGAACAATTTAAATGGCTAACAGGATGTGAAAATATAAGTAAATTATTTTGCTGGACATGTTTACGTTTTGAAAATGAAAAAGGTCTCTGGAATAAAACTGGTTTTTCCGATTTAAACAATTTCCATAAAGCTGTAAAAAGACACATTATGTCCAAAGCGCATTTGCAGGCCGTCATAAAAGAAAAAGTCTTCGGCAAAACCAAAACTGAACACGCCCTTAATAAACAGTTGGAAATTAGTCACCGCCAACACAATGTACTAGTCCGTAAAAATAGGCAAACATTAAGAAGACTTATCGATGTTGTTTGTTTTCTCGGACAGCACGAATTGGGATGACGAAACAAGGGTTTCTTCAAATAGAGGAAATTTTCAAAATTTACTTAGTTTAATTTAGAGCGGTCTAGCGTTTTTCGCGGAACGTCGAATTGAATCCAGAATGATTTAATTTCCGCTGTTGCAACCATTATTCCAAAAAGATTTAAGCAGCAGATTGGCGAGGCGCGCTTCATTGCTATTGTTCTGGACGAGAAAACTGATATCACTAATTTTAGCCAGTTATCTATAGTAATAAGCTACGTTAAAACAGATGGAAGAACGGAGAGAAACAATTAGTTGCTCAAAGCTATGATGGAGCTGCAGTGATGGCAGGACAATTAGGGGGTCTGCAAGCTAAAGTTCGAGAAACTCTCCAAGAGTTGTGTTTGTCCATTGTTTTTCTCATAAATTAAATTTAGTTTTTTCCCAGTCCTCAATTACATTAAAGAGTGTAAAGTATTTTTCGTTACTTTAAGTGGCATAGCTGCTTTTTTTTCCTAGTCAACAAAACGTACCCAAGCTTTGGACTCCATTGTCCACAAATGATTGCCCAAAGTAGCTCCTACTAGGTGAAACTATAATGGAAGACTTGTGTTAACAGTATCTGAAAATCGTGTATCACTGATTGAACTATTTGAGAATGTAATAGAAAATAATGAAACGTGGGACTTAGAAGCAATAAATAGTTCGACGGGGTTTTTGGACTGTTTGAAACGAGATTTTATTTTTAATTATTTGTTGAACATATTTTCAGAAATATTTCCATTCTCGGACAATGTTTTTAATATATTATAAACTAAAACAAATGATATTGCTTTTTGCCTAAAAAAAATGGATGATTTTAAGTCCATATTAACCCAAAAAAGAGATGACTTTGGCCTATTTTGGGAGAAAACGATGACGTTAAATGTAGAGCCACAAACCAAGCGTCTTCGAACAGACAAGGTGGGAGATGTTCAAACATCATACAGACGCCTCTTTTATGAAATAATCGATCAAATTCAGCAATAAATAAACTATAGATTTAACGGTTTAAATGATTTTAAATTCCTCGAGCTCTGCAATTTTGATGCATTTAAAGACAAAACTTTTCCAGAAGATACTTTTAAATCTCTTCTTCTTCATTATGGCCAGGTCTTCGACCGAGTGTTACTGCGATCCGAACTAAAAGTGATTCACGAAACTGATGACATTAGCGCAAAAATAACGCTAAGAAACTAATGCAATTTTTAAAAGACAAGGAGCTGGAAGATGCCTACACCGAAGTGTCGAAATTGTGTGAATTAGAATTGACAATACCTGCCACAAGTTCAGTAGAACGCAATTTTTCAACACTTAAACGTATAAATTTAACGGGGCAGGAGAGACTTTCGCATACATCGCTGTTGTCCATTGAAAATAAACTTCTCCAAAATATGTCGGAGCATCGACGTTTTTATGATGACGCCATTGACGAATTTGCAAAAACTTATCGAAGAATCAAATTCCATTACAAATAGGTAAGTTTCTGAAAATTGTTTCCCTTTCTTAAAATTTCACCGCACGCCCCTGGGTAAAATGTTTGTAAGAAATTAAGAAGGCCGAACAATGAGGCATCCCAATAAAATATAATCTCTCCAGATGCAAAAAAAACATGTTTCCTCAATTCCATCGGTCTGTCTGTCTGTTCGCATAGCATAGCTAAAAAAATCGGTAAATTTCCTTTACCCGGAACTTCCTTCATTATGAATATTTCCTTTTATTAGGAATAGTGAAGTGTGAACCAATTTAGTTCATTACATAGATATTTAGAAACACGTATATACTGTTCTCTCAAACATTTTTATTGGACGCCATTTTGTTCCAATATATTGGATCCCTAACAATATTTTACCAGTTTCTAAAATCAATTCAATTAAATTCAAGAAGTAGTTTTTAGATTGACAAACATCGCAATTTTGTTACGTCATGTTGAACTCGCACCAGTTTATCCTTATATCATATTTATTTTCTCTTTAAATTAATAAGAAGATTTTTAACGTTAATTTTTTTAACAATTTATTTGGCCGCCATTTTGTTTTGCTATCTTATATGCATACTAAAATGTTACAAGTTCACTATTATGTAACACTTTATTGTTTTGTAAAATTTGAGATAAATTGGATAATTAGTTTTTTTAGTAATACTTTTTTAACGTCTCACTAGGCCACCATCTTGTTCCGGCATATTGGATTTTTTCCAAAATATTACCAGATCATCCCTATATGAGCCTTAATTTTTGACTAAAATTTAAAGTCAATCTGATGAGTATGCTGCGAACTGGCAGACACAGACAAATTCTATTTGCTCCACCATCTTGAATTAATCCAGAGTTTTACTAGTTCATCTCTATACTACACTTAGTTATGGCAGACAATTTGAAATCACTTCGTTAAGTAGTTTTTTCTGGCTGAATATTTAAATATTTTACTAAACTGCCATTTTGTTCCGCCATCTTGGATTCGTACCAAAATTTTATAAGTTGATTTCTACATGATATTTGATTTTTGGGCAAAATTTTAGATAAATTGGATAATTAGTTTTTTTAGAAATAATTTTTTTAACCTTTCACTATGCCGCCATCTTGTTCCGGCATATTGGATTTTAACCAAAATATTACCACCAAGACATCCCCATATGAACCTTAATTTTTTACTAAAATTTCAAGTCAATCTGATGAGATGAGACAAACAGACAGAGGGACTTGATAAAACATATTTTTGGCATCTGGAGACGCTAAAACGCGAGGATATGTAAAACGTGAGTGGATAATTTTTTCAGATTACAAAAATTTTGTTTGGTCGCCCATTTTGTTCTGCCATCTTGAATTAGCACCACACTTTTGCTGGTTCATCTCTACACTATAATTAGTTATGGCACAAAATTTGAATTCAGTACACTAAGTATTTTTTTCAGACTGAATTTTTAAATATTGGATTAAGCCGCCATTTTGTTGCTCCACCCTGGATTCGTACCAAAATTTTACCAGTTGATCCCTACGTGATATTAGATTTTTGTGCAAAATTTGAGATAAATTGGATAAGCAAATTTTGCTGCAATATAGGGTCAACTGTTTAACAGTGAACCACCCAGACACAGTGAACCACCCCTACCACCTACTACGTCATAATAGTTTCACGCGCCAAACACGTTCCAAAGCCACGTTTGGTTAAACGGTTTAGTTGTCAACTATATCCCGGCGAATACAGGTGGTCCATCTTGGAATAATTTATGAATTTCTAATTTCTCCCGCTAAAAGTAATTTTTCTAAGGTAAGTTTAATGTTTAATATCTACTTTGGGTAATATTTTATGCTTTGTAATGTTTGATGTAGTAAAAGGTGTTTAAGTTTTTGTTTATTTACCACTATTAAAACATAAATAGTCTTAGGAGATTTTGTTCTGTGATGGTTTATTTGTGACATGTGCTAAAGGTACACACTGAACCAAAATTATGTGTTCAACAGTGAACCACTGGTACCTTGGCTGGTTCACTCTACAACACCACCAAATAAAACTTTTTTTTATAGTATGCCACGGAATAAAACAGCGGTTAGAAAAGTGGGAGCGCATTCAGAAGCTGTAATGAGAGATGCACTGGTCCTTATTTCGGAAGGAATGAGTATACGAAAGGCTGCACAAGAGAAAAATATACCGTACCCAACACTAAGGCGGTACGCTTTAAAAAAGAAAAATTCGCCCAACGATGAAATTCGATTGATTCCCAATTATGAAGTTATCCAGATATTTTCGGCACCCCAAGAAGTCATTCTCAAAAATTATTTAAAAAACTGTGCTTTGATGTTTTATGGACTAACTACGACCGACACACGCAAAGTCGCATATGACATGGCTGTGCTTAATAATATCAAAATACCAGAATCCTGGAAGAAG
This sequence comes from Kuschelorhynchus macadamiae, assembly GCA_030620095.1. NCBI lineage: Eukaryota > Metazoa > Arthropoda > Insecta > Coleoptera > Curculionidae > Kuschelorhynchus > Kuschelorhynchus macadamiae. The sequence goes on from JAUTXW010000584.1 coordinate 946,256, forward strand.
GAGCAGTTGGCTGGTAAGGAATGGCTGCGTGCCTTCAGAAAGAGGCATCAAGATCTTACATTACGAAAACCAAAGGCAACGAGTCTAGCACGAGCAACTTCTTTTAATAAAGAAAATGTCAAGAAATTTTTCGATAATCTTGAAAATGCACTTTCCAGGAACCCCGCTTTTGCTGACGGAACTAGAGTTTTTAATCTAGATGAGACCTCCACCACAACTGTACAGAAACCTCAAAAGGTAATTGCGCCTACTGGGAGAAAGTGTATTGGAAAGGTTACAAGTGGAGAACGAGGCACGCTAGTCACTACATGCTGTATTATAGGAGCCAGTGGTATCGCTTTACCCCCGGTCATTGTCTTTCCCAGAAAGAATTTTAAGGATTACATGATGAAAGGAGCACCACCTGGTTCACTAGGACTAGCAACCCCAAGTGGTTGGATGAATTCTGAATTATTTACGCACGTAATGAGACACTTTATTAAACATACTAACTCCTCTCAACAACATCCGTCTTTATTAATATTTGATAACCACGAGTCACATCTGTCCATCGAGGCTCTAAACTTGGCCAAGCAGTCCGGGGTTACCATACTTACGTTGCATCCACATACATCGGCAAAACTGCAGCCGCTTGATGTTGGAGTTTTAGCACCTTTCAAAACGTATTATAACAGTGCTGTTGATTCGTGGCTTTTGCGTAATCCTGGTAAGCCAATTACCATTTACGACTTAGCTGATTGTATCGGTATGGCGCACAGTCGCGCAATGACTCCTGCAAATATTATTAAGGCCTTTAAATGTTGTGGGATATTTCCATTTGATAGAAATATTTTTACTGACGCCGACTTTTTACCAAGTGAAGTAACAAATCGACCACGTCCTGATAATCTGGCCTCAGAAAATATTACGGTCCCTCCAGAAATCGATTCCCTTGATTCAGAAGTCTTTCAAGATAAAGATCTTACGGCCATTCCAAGCACGGCGCAGTCTCCATCTGCCAGTCCGGTTCCAGGTTCATCTGAAATACTAGACCCAGTTAATGTTGCAGACATCCCAAACATACAGTCCTCACGTGCCAGCCCGCTTTTAGGTTCATTTAAAAGACCAGACCCAGATGATGTTGCAGCTTTGCCAAGCATGCAGACTCAACATACCAGTCCAGGTCCATCCAAAAAAGTAAACAATTTTGTGCCCCCAGAAATATTCAGACCCGCTCTAAAAGCTGGCCCGAGAACTAACTTACGAAAAAATAGAAAAATGAGAAAAAGCATAATCGCCACGGACACTCCGGAATTTAATCAAATTAAAGAAGAAAGACAAGCAGTAAAACGTAAGAAAGAAATTAGCAAGAAGAAGATAGTAAAACGTCAAGTTTTTCAGGAAAGCAGGGAGCAGGACGAAACAGATCTGGAATCGAACATTAGTTTTTCCAGCCATTCCACCGATGGAGGGCTGTGGTACGAATCACCTACAGATGATGAAGATCCCTGTGTTCTTCTTACTCCTGGTAACTTTGAGCCATTGCCCAGAAGACCTGATATTAACGATTATGTGTTGGTGCAATTCGCGACAAAGAAGCAGATCGTTTATTATGTGGGAAAAATAATTGAACCACGCAACAATCCTTCGTGGGAATACCAAATTAGTTTTTTAAGAATTAAGTCTAAGAACAACGAACAATTTTCGTTGCCAACAGTTGAGGATAAGTCTTTTGTGCTAGAAGAAGATATAAAGTACATTCTTCCCCAGCCCGAGTTTCATAATGGCACCAAAAGACAAAATTCCTATGTTAAGTTCGAGGTTAATTTTAGCCTTCTAAATATGCGTTGAAGAACAAGAAGTTTTCGTTTCCTTCCGAATTTCAGTTACCAGTTTTTATTTAAATTAATTAGATTAGATAGTGCAGCTAATATTTTATTGTTTTAGTTTAAGTTCGGTGAATGAATCCTAAAAAATAATTTACTTTTTGTTCTTTTGTTATCAGCTTTACGTAGGTAGGTACCTTACTTATAAATGTTACCAGTTTTTGTTTTATTTTATTAGTCTTAATTCACTTCCAATACATCTTTATAACTGACAGTTTCCTGATTAATGTAACCTGTTTATGTTTAGTTTTGTTGGACTTAATTCAACCAAAAATTTTTTATGTCCTTATTATCGTTATACTTGATTTTCATTCCAATATAACGTAAATTAATAAATAATCTGAGTTTTTGAAAAACTATTAAACTTATTTTAGGCTAGAAAGCTATGGTTCACTGTGTACACAACGTTAGTTCACTGTGTAACAGCAGTGTCCCACAGTGAACCACTTGCACTACTTTTAAAAAAAGTAAATTCTGTCAAATCTAACTATTACTTTTTTAATTTTATTGCAGAAAAAGATAAAAAACTGTTTCCAATATCGACTTAAAAATAGCGATTTACAAAAAAAAAATTTTTGAAAACATTATCTGGGTTTTAAAAAAATGTGGTTCACTGTTGAATAGGTGACCCTACCGAGAGGTTCAAAAGTTAGACGGGGGCGACGGAGTTTGTGCCTTCACTGTACAGGGTGTCTTAAATTCGAGGCTTATCATTGGGATCTCGGAAACTATAACAGATACAAAGTCTGTTAAATTAAGGCAAAATTGCGCAACTTCATGCCAATCAAAATGCCGCCTTAAAAGTTTTAAAATTCTGAATACTTCCTTAAGATATTCAAAAAAAACCAAATATCCGCGATTCCGTTTTTATTTTCCGTATTTGAAGCGATATGACAAAATAAATTCCACATACTTTTTCTGCTTTACAAGATAGCGTAACTAGATTTTTAATCCAACGTTTCGTTTCTATGCAAACATCATCAACTTTGTTTTTTTTAAATAGGCAAAAAAAATCCAATTTATGCTTAATTAACTTTAATTTAAATTCTAAATTCAATGACATAGCACACTTGATATATCCGACATTTCGAGCAGAAAATCCATCATCAGTGCTAGTTGCTGATGATGGCGATGGAACGAAACGTCCGATCAAATGCCTGATGACGCCATCTTGTAGAGAAGAATGAGAGAAATCACTATAAAAAAGTAAAATTTATTTTGGTCTGTTATAGTAATATTAGAAAAAAAATCATTTGTTAGAATTTACGTTTGAAATTGCCAGAACTTAATATGAGAATTTATTCAAAAAAATAGATTAAAACAAACTTTAATTTTTGCTCTCCCTACATGATGACGCCATTAGATTTACAGTCCGACGCCGACGTTACTTTTTTAAGTTGTCCTAGTGTTGTTCTACAATAGCAATATTTGCATAGTGTCATATACTCGTTATCTATCATACTTAGCCATGGAATTGTCTTTTGTTTCAAAATGGCAGGAGTATTTTGACGTTATTCTTTATTTATTTGAGTCTTGATTATTCTCGATTTCTGTTATCAATAAAAATGCTTTTCGCGTGATTACATTTGTTATAGAAATGACCACATTTCAAGTCAACGATATCTGCAGAAATAATACTGAATTGACACAAATTTAGCAGAGCATGGAGATCTTGAAAAACCAAGAAAGAAATACGGCAGGCGAATGGATCAGCAAAAAGAAGCGTGCATTTTAGATACTGTAACTTAATATAGCGTACTAAAAGGTAACTAATTATGTACTAATTTCTATATCATAGGTTGAAAATGCACCTAGATCATCTCTAAGGGCAAATGAAGATGATTTGGAAATGCCACGCATGAGAATTTGGCGAACTTTTAGATCGCATGGGTACAAGCCATTTAAAATTCACGTGAGTCAATTTTTAAGACCTGATGATTCTGAAAGGCGTCTAGAATTTTGTCGTTGGATGCGGAATAAATTAGAAGAAGAGGGTGATTTGTTGAATAAAATAATTTAGATGGACCAGTGCATTTTTTCCACGTCCAGAGTATTTAACCGACAAAATGAACATTATTGGTCTGTGAATAATCCGCGACAAAATCAAGAAGTGAAAAAAGGAAGGGAATCGTTTAGTGCATGGGTGGGAATGTGGCGTAATAAAATCATTGGCCCATTTTTTTTGGACGGTCACCTTACATCTCAAAAATATATAGTTTTGATAGAGCAAGAAATTATGGATGCCTTATCGAACGAACCGTTAGAAGTATTAAGAAATCTATGGTGGCAACAAGATGGTGCTCCTCCCCATAATGGAAGTGACAGAGATTCCCAATCTTTTATTTCCTGTTAAATGGATTGGGAATCAGGGGATTGTATGCTAGCCAGCAAGAAGCCCGGACTTAAACCCCTTAGATTACTATCTCTAGAGTTTTTTGCAAAATCGATGATCGGAATTTGCCCAAAAATATCGAAGAGCTGCATTATAATTTAGTGAGAGAAATAAGAGCTATACAAGCAAGAACTATTCAACGCGGAATTTACAAAATTAATCGATTAACCCAAACATATATTGAAGCAAACGGTTTTCAATTTGCATACTTGTTGTAATGTTTATACGTTTGCTACTTTCATGTGTTTGTTAAATATTTAGTAATGTATTTGAATTCATTTTAACTTAAATTTGTAAAATTTTTTTAGTCCAAAAATTGTTTAGTTTTTAATGAAAATATATTCTCGAAGCTTTCACTGAAAAAACAAATATTTTTTTCTACTTTTTTTTAAATAAATTCATTATAAAATCAAATTTCAAATTCTGACTTCTGGCAATTAATTGCCAGAACATACATTTTAACAAGTTATTTTTTCTGATTCTTCTTTAAGTAAGAAGTAGATCAAAATAAATTCAACATTTTCATGGCCATTTTGTTTTGTCTACAAGATAACGTCATCAGGATTTTGATCGGACGTTTCGTTCCATCGGCATCATCAGCAACTAGCACTGATGATGGATTTTCGGCTCGAAATGTCAGATATATGTCAAGTGTGTTACGTCGTTGAATTTAGAATTTAAATTAAAGTTAATTAAGCATAAAATAGCATTTTTTGCCTATTTAATAAAACAAAGTGTATGTTGGTTGCAAAGATACCAAACGTCGGATTAAAAATCTAGCAGCGCCATCTTGTAAAGCAGAAAAAGTTACAATGAGAATGTGGAATTTATTTTGTCATATCACTTCAAATAGAGTTAGAAGAAAATAAAAACGCAATCGCAGATATTTGGTTTTCTTCGAATATCTTCGGAAGTATTCGGAATTTTCAAACTTTTAAGGTGGCATTTTGATTGGCATGAAATTGGACAACTTCGCCGTGATTTAACCGACTTTGTATCTCTTATAGTTTCCGACATCCCAATTCCCAATGATACGCCTTGAATTTGGAATACACTGTACATAAACGAATTCTAAACAACTTTTCTTTTTTGAGATCTTTAAAAATGAAATACCTTGAATTTTTTATAACTTTTTGATAATTGCAATAATTCATTGCTTTGCAGATTAAATTTCGAAAATATTATTTTTGAGGGTTCCTAGAAAATGAAGATTGACTTTTTTTTTCGTGTAAACATTTTTTTCCTATCGTCAAAGCAATCGGTGGACATACTATATAAGAACTAATCAACATACAATACTCCTGTAGTACGCCATCATTATACATAATAAATATTTTTTTATTTATTTACTTAAGTAAATTGTGAGAACTTCCAAACTTCAACTGGCGCCAATACAGACAAGCCATTTATTTCCTTGAATTATTTACAGGAGAAGAACAAACCCGTGCCGGCACTTACGTCACTCAATTATGGACGACCGACCCTGACTCCTTACGACGAAGTTGAAACAGCTTTCAAGAGATCATGTGCCACGGTCGACTTTTACAGGAAACGAGGCGTCCTGGAAACCGAAGATAAAAAGGAAGCCCTCTGAGCCGCGGTACTTCAGCGCGCGTAAAATTCAATTTGAATAGACCGAATCGGGTTTACATTATTTTATTGTAAGGATATTTTACGTTTTATGTATATACAATTTTAATTTTGCAAAACCTGTGGGATAGATAACGAATGGTAACTGAACCTAAATAAATGCGAAATTGGTGGGGAAACCGTTATATATTTTATTTCTAAAATAGTAATATGAAAGCAAGTTTTTACCGTGTAGGATGTATATATATATATATATATATATATATATATATATATATATATATATATATATATATATATATATATATATATATATATATATATATATATATAGGGTGGGGCAAAAAAGCCAACATTTTAAAATTTTTAATACAATTTTTTATTTGCTAAAAATTTTCAATAAAACGTGTCATATTCTTAGATATACAGGTTATAGAAAATCATATATAAAATGAATGAGGTTCAATTGTCTTTTTTACAAGATGACCGGAAAATGTTCGTACTACTTTTCAAGCTATATATGGAACATTTTCTTTCTTATAAAGTTCTTATTAAAACTTTTTATTGAACGTTTTCTGAGGTTTTTGCGCCCATATATTTCAAAGCTACTAAGAAGTTATAATTGTTTCCCAGGACAGCATATAATGAAAAACATATTATTGCAACAAGTTTATGATATGTGAGATACACGTACGATGTCACTAAATGTGCAATAAAATAAATATTAAATGATATACTGAAAAAATAAAATTGCAGTTTTGTTGCTATGCTTATTCTCAAAATATGAAAAATATTGTTTGCGAGCGTTTTTGAGAAAAGAGAGCTTTTACATCGCCCTGTACAATAAAAAAAATTGAATCTCATTCATTTTGATTGTCTTTTTATAATCTATACATCTGTGAATATATCTCAAAAATTATAATAAATTAAAAAATTATTGCAGATTTCAAAATGTGGACAATATTTTTGGCCCACCGTGTGCATATATATATATATATATATATATATATATATATATATATATATATGTACACGGTATATATATATATATATATATATATATATATATATATATATATATATATATATATATATATACATATATATATACAGGGTTCGCCAAACTCAGTGGCGTATTAGAAGTATATGGAGAACGAGTAAAGATATTTACTTGAGATTTGGGTAAGTTTCATACTAACACGTGAACTTTATTTTAAAAATAATTTCGAAGTTGCGGCGTTGCCAGCTCTATTGCAGACAGACAGAAAGTTTCTTTTTTAAATACAATACCCTGTATATTATTGCATTGTCAAATTCTATGTATTATTCTGAGCGTTTTTTATGTAGTATGTCCTATACCTAATTTGAGAGGTTTCTGAAATAAAAATTATTTTCTAATTTTTAAGGGTCAAATCGAGTTCAATGTAAAACACGATATATTTTTAGAACGTTGTCCCAGAATTCTGAAATTTTTATACGAGTTTCCGAACATGTAGGTTAATTGACGACTCAAGGTAATTTTTAATTAAAAGTTATATAGGGTGTATAAAAATATAGTTTATTCGCGATGCACAGAAATGTTCATAACTCGATTTTTTTAAATGGAACACCCTGTATATTTTAATTGCATCAAATAGAGAGAGACATTGCCTTTCAAATGACATTAGGTATTCCTATACCTATCTCTGATGGGTAATGAACTAAGTGGCATTTTAAAAAAAAATCGACCATTTTAGTATTTTCTGTAAAAAAAATCTATTTTAAGCGCACTGAATAGAGAAGTAAACATTTTTGTCAAATACTGACAAGTTATTTCTACGTATATCTGTCTTAATGATACTTAAATGGAAATACTTTTCTTGAGAAAAATCGATAATTTAATAGTAACAATATGTATTCACAAACGCTTTTGATAAAAAATTAACGATACTAACGAATAAAACAATACTCACGATGGAACACCCTGTATATTTTTGTTGCATCCAACAGAAAAAAAATTACCTTTCAATAGTATTAGCATCGCTGATGATTAATTAATTAGATGCCATTTAGTAGAAGCACGAATAATATCTCGTAAAACGAAAGAGTATTTAACTAGTAGGCTGTGCACGCCTGTCATCTCCCAGGAAACCAAACAGAGAACATTTGTTTTTAATATGCATAGTTGTCAAAAATTCACTAATTTAAAATGGCAAATTCTTACTCAAGTGTAGAAATTCTAAATTTGTTTTATGTACGCGGTCAATGTGATAAAATAATATCAAGAACATGTAGACAATTTAAACAACTTTATCCAGATTCTGTCCCAATGAACGAGAAAAAGTTTAAAAGAATAGAGAAGAATTACAGAGAGTACAATAATGTTAAAAGACCAAGACTTCAAGTCAAACCTGTAACAGGTAACGAAGACAATGAAATTACTGTTCTGTCTTATTTCCATACATACCCTCACGCATCAATTAATAGCGCAGAGAAAGATTTAGGCATTTCTTACAAATCGGTGGAAAGAATTTTGCACAAACATAGAATGCATAATTATAAATTTATAACAGCCCAGGCTTTAGAGCCTACTGATCCTCCTCAGCGCGTCGCATACTGCGAAATGATCCTGATGCGTACACAAGAAGATCCCAACTTTTTAAAAAAAGTTATTTGGACGGATGAGAGCAAATTCACAAAAGAAGGAATATTTAACAGAAGAAATTCACATTTTTGGTCCAAAGAAAATCCTTATTTTATCAGAGAAAAAGGTTTTCAATACAAGTTCGGTTTCAATGTATTTTGCCTCATGATGAATGACAAAATAAAGTTTTGCTTTTACCACTACCACAGTCTATTTAGTGCTTTTAACATAGATTTTTTTTTCCAGAAAATAATAAAATGGTCGATTTTTTCTTTTAAATGCCATTTAATTCATTACCCATCAGAGATAGGTATAGGAACACCTAATGTCATTTGAAAGGCAATGTCTCTCTCTATTTGATGCAATTAAAATATACAGGGTGTTCCATTTAAAAAAAATCGAGTTATGGACATTCTGTTCCTCGCGAATAAACTATATTTTTATACACCCTGTATAACCTTTTATTAAAAAATACCTTCAGCCGTCAATTAACCTACATGTTCGGAAACTCGTATAAAAATTTCAGAATTCTGGGACAATATTCTAAAAATATATCGTGTTTTACATTGAAGCCGATTTGACCCTTAAAAATTAGAAAATAATTTTTATTTCCAAAACTGCTCAAAATAGGTATAGAACATACTACATAAAAAATGCTCAGAATAGTTCGTAGAATTTGACAATGCAATAATATACAGGGTATTGTATTTAAAAAAAGAAACTTCCTATCTGTCTGCAATAGAGCTGGCAACGCCGCAACATCGAAAATATTTTTAAAATATAGTTCACTTCTTAGTATGAACCTTACCCAAATCTCAAGTAAATATCTTTACTCGTTCTCCATATACTTCTAATACGCCACTGAGACCCTAGGCCAAAAAATTTGGCTTAGGGTGAAATGAAATACCCTTTTTTTGTATAGTCAATAATTTTCTTCTCTTCACATTTTCCTCAGAACAAGTTATAAGGAATACGAAAAGTATGTGAATTAATCTATCAACAAAATATTATCTGGTTAAAAGAAAAGACTTACCAAAAGTTGGATTTATAATGATAACAAGTAATATTACGTCAAAACATATCTTCTAGAATTTTATTTCGATTTTGTTACCCGCACTTACTAAAAAACAGAAGTAAAATAGCATACTATTTGTTTATTTATATACTTGTAAATCAAAATTTGACGGCTAAATTATCGTGGCAATTTTTTGGGCAGTAAATTTTCATTTATTCATTTGATCTGTTGTCATGGTAAATTTGGTTTAATTTGCCCAAGTGATATTCTCACTTATAATCTCCCTAGTGCTTCAATTATTACCGAAAATTCGATTATTAATTCGAGCACATGGGAGATTCGATAAGAAAATTTCATACAAGATGAAAAAAAAATACATTAAAGGTGACGCTTTGGTAGTACATCAAAATAATAGTAGATAAAAAGATGCTATTATCGTTTATCGTTAAAAACGGTCCAGACGCAACGTCTTGTATATGTATATATATATATATATATATATATATATATATATATATATATATATATATATATATATATATAATATATATATATATATATATATATATATATATTAAATAACTACCAACTTTAGTACAATAATATAATGATACATACTTCAAGGAAGCTATATTTGTTTATATATAGTAGATTTCAAATCATTAAAAGTAGTGGAAAATTATCTAAAACTCATTTTTTAGAACACTTATACCTACCGATAAAAGTTGGTTTTTCCCAAAGAAGAAATAAAATTCCGATTTTAGTTTAATAATTTAGTCAGAACTGTACAGAAGGAGCTCTTTTCTTTTATTTTTGATTCGTTCGAAATTACTAAGATTGGTGGAGAATATATTATATCTACTTCGTAAAACACCGACACCTATTAAGGGTCTGTTCTTCAACCACTACAAGTCTTATTTATTCACCATTACAAAGAGAAGAAGTCCAGGAGTTCATGGAATATTTCAATTCGCTTGTACAAAGTATTCTTAAGTGCCTACTACGTAAGAAGTATCTTTGTTTTTGTCTTTACCTGTTTAATGAATTTTAAATTTGGGCAACGGTCTACTACTGGTCCTAAATTTGAGCCGTTTCTCAAAGTTCAGCTCGCTAATATAACTGAAAACGGATTATAAAGTCTTAATATTCTAAAAACACTTTGGCTACCTTTCTTTAAAACATTATTATGAGCATGTAAAAGAACAGTGGTCTCAAATATAAAAAAAAGACTATGTCCTTTTCAAAAAAAAGACTGTCTTTAAAAAAAACAACTCTTGGCTTCAAGTATGTTAGTTTCAAGTAGTTCAGTATTCAATATGTATGTGATGGTAAATGTATGAGTGGTTCGGTGGGTGTTATTTTACCCATACGACAGATTTTTTTTTAAACCAAAACACCTAATTTTACAAATAATCGTTTGAGATGAGTTTTTGGTTAGCCCAGTTCAAGCTTTTTTTAGTTTTGTATTTAAATACGTGTTCTATCACACAAGCGTATTGTGACGTCAAAACTGGAAAATAATAAAATTTTCTCCGTCTGTGGCTACACGCCACTGTTGACTTTATTCTTTCATAATATTATTTGGAGTTGTTGAGGCAATTTATGGTAAAGTTCTTGAAATGTGCGACCTTCGCTATTCATTAATATTCATGTGATTCAAGTGTAACTAGTTTCGTGATGATAATATCAATTTGGCTCCGACGTCGCAAAGCCAAGTTTACAATCGATAAATGAAAAGATAAAAACTTCAGTAATAATTAATGGAAAAGAAAAGTTGCATCATTAGGAACTTACCTAGGAAGACAGTAATTTAAGGCTTGGTTAAAGCGGAAATAGTAGACTGAAAATTAATTTTCAATAGTTGCTTTATTGTAAGGTGAAGGTGAATTTGAGCCCTATATTTCAATAAAATTATAAGTATCAAAGGCTAAGTGATATGTATTAATACCCAATAAACTAGTTAATAATTTAGATAAAATATTTACTTTTATTTAAAAATCCAGTGGTCAGTGGCGTGCATCTCTCATTGATAAGAAACTATAAGTGTTTCAAGATAACACGATCGAACATGTACAGTGACTCCGTCTATATTTTCAAAGGGCACTACAATTTTTATTAAAAAAAATTATAATAGTGTTAATTAAATTAATAAAAAAATCGGTAAATTTCTTTACCGGGAACTTCCCTCGTTATGATTTATTTCCATTTGTTAGGAATAGTGAAGTGTGACCCAAACTAGTTCATTACAGGGCATCCGAATTTCGGTGGTTTTCGGGGTATCTCCCTTATTACTGAAGATAGAGAGATGCAGTTTTCGCAACACTATGCTACTTTTTTGTGAAACCAAAGAAGCCACAAACAAATTTTTCCTAGCCCTCTTCGTTTTTGAGATACAGGGTAAAATTGAAAATTTTGCGTTTTCATTGCAATTGAGGTACCCCTCGTATCTCGATGGCCTGGCAACTTACCGAAACGGTGAAAACTAACATCAATAGGGTTTTTTGCGTAGAATCCAGTGGCGTAGTCAGTGTTTGGTTAGATACTATCGTTTTCGAGGTATAGACTAAAGTTGGGTTTTTTAAATAGGATACCCTGTATATTTTTTAATATTTGGTTTCCGCTCATTTTTAGCTTCTTAAAAATATATAACACTTGATATTTATTTCAATCCGGTACCGACAATAAAGTCAATTTAAAGAAATTTTAATCTGTTTTTCTAGTAGGCCATGAAAATTGTGTGTTCTAAATCTGAATTATCTGTACCAAAGTTTGTTATTAATATCATAATTAAACAATAAATCAATAAACAAAGATACATACCTACTATTTAGTATTTACCCTGGACAACACAACTAACACAAATACTTAGGAAATCTAATCAAAAAAATATATACTTATTATACACTAAAAATGTTTTATTTACAACAAATGACGTTGGATTTAATACTTTTCTAATGTTGACAATTATGTTGTTTGAAAATACTTACTTACAACTATTTAATTTATCCCTTAGAAATATCCAAGATTTGTTTTAAATAAAATAAGGCGGCCATGACTTGATTAAACAAAAGAATATATAGATTCTGTTGAGCCATTGCAGAAACTAATTGACATTTGTCATTGTTAAATTATTTTAATCAAATATTGCCTTTGTCCATTTACTAAATATCAAATGGCTGCGAATTTCCAAAACTTGGAGAAATATGACATGCTTGTTTATTTTATACAGTGCCAGGAAAATCCGGATGAAGCGTCAGAGATGTATCTAATCCGGTAAGTGACAGGAGTAATACTAAGTAAACAAAATAACTTTGCTTCTTAAACCAGGGCTTTTTGGACCTAGTGATAGCCGATGTAGAAGGACTCTCAGTATTTTTGAAAAAGAAAAGTATAGATAATAATAAAACTTTAGTTTTGTGACTTTTTTTTCAGAATAATAATATTTCAAATTATACCTATCATTCCTAATAGGTTACAATTGTGTCCAAAATTTGCTAGTAATAAAAATGCATATTATTGCAGCAAGTCTGTAACATGAAAGATACGATTTGACTAAATTTCCAATAAAATTAATTATAATTAAAATATTTGAAAAGTAGAATAGCAGTTTTGTTGATAAGTGATAAGAAAAAACATATTTTACATCGCCCTGTATAATAAACTAATTAAATTTATTTTGAATATGTCGTTCTATACTCTATATATCTGCAAATAAGGATTTATTCCTTATAGATACCCAGAACGAAGAACGCCCGATAAGAGAACATTTTCAAGAATAAAAGTAAATCTGATCAATCACGGATCATTCAAAGTACCGCGACCGAAATTATATTACAAAGAAAATTGCAATGACTTAAAAACTAATTTTCCGACAACTCCTGTCTTGTGCTGAATAAAGTTCATGTCATTGACAACCATTTCCCGGAAGATCTATGCTACAACTTAAAAAAAGGGCCCACTTATGAATTTTTGAAAAAATTAATAAATAATAGTTAGGAGTAGAAAACACATCAGCATGAACCAGCGAAATGTAAGTGATGGCACAGGTATTTTTGTCACAAAATCAATACATTTCTGCTCTATTGCTTGCCTATAAGGGGTTTTGACGCACTAACTCAAATGAAACCCCAAAATGATAGCTGGTATGAAAAAATTCTAAAAATAATAATTTTTAGAAAGAAGCCAAGCTATAAATATATTTAATAAAAATAGGCAATATACCGAGTGGTAAAAAAATATGACCATAAATGTAGGGCATATACCCCTGTTCCACGCCTCTGAAGTGACTTCTATGGTTCTCGTTTGTTAAGTTAACGGGTCTTTATCTAGTGATAATATGTTCCAAAATTGAAATTGATATCTCGGTCCTAAAAGACATTACATAATAAAATGTCCTTTTTAACACACATTTTTAATGCCTTGTATATTTCAAACGGTGAGGCTTGCAGAAAAATTATATAAATTTTTTTTTCATATTTCGTCAAGGTTTATATGCCTGTAACGAAGCACTTATTTCTGAATCACCCTGTATAAGTGAAAGTAGACGTGCAAATGGTGCGAGTGGTTCTTGTTAGATGTAAGGCAAATATTTTAATCAAAACCACATAATTGTGTATTAGCTGTATTTTAATTAACATACTGTTAGGTTAGAAGATTTTTTTGTTTTTAGGTTAAACACTAAATCTATTATAACACAAGCGCGACGTGACGCCAAAAATGGAAACGAATTAGATACAATGTTTCTCTCTCGTTCAATTAGATTAACTAATTTTTTATTTAATTTTTTTATTTAGATATTTTTAATACTAATTTTTATAATGTATTCCAAATTTTATAAAAATATCAGAAAGCAATTTTCTGTAAGAACAAGAACCATGCAGTTTTCTTGTTTGTTAGACTATTGAACAGATATAAAGCAAAATATTGGTAAAAGCTACCTAAAAATATCAACAGAATATTTGTTTACTTGCCTAGATCTCCTCCGTACACTATATAGTTTTATTTTTAAATTGACATCAATGTAAATATTTTGTGAATTCTAAAAGGATTTGATGCAATAAACAAGCAAACAACTGACTTTACTATGCATATAACCAGTTCATTTTAAACCAAAACTATCATCGATTTAGGGTTGGTACACATGTTTGAAAATACGTAAGTACTATAAAATAACTCAGCCTACAAAGATTGTCTCACGAGAGCTTGTCACTCCATTTTGTTTCTAGTTGTTTGAGTTCTTTTCTGGCCTACTTGGATTTGAGATAAATAAAACAGTGTCATAGCCCACTAAAATCTAATACTGCAATACTATTTAAACCCAAATGTCTTGAAGAAAATTAAAAGACAAACAAGGGTCAAACATAAAAATTGTGTTTCCGGTGTCATACTTCGACCGAAAAAAAAAAATTAAAAGCCGAATCCATAGAAATTCTTTTTATATGTCATAAAAACGTATTAAAATTACTGAAAGACAAAATTTTAAAGTCAGTTTTTCTTCTATATTTTACTTACATTTTTTTTTGTTTTATATTTAGGTAAACCGGAAAATTTAATTAGGTTAGTAAATAAGTTTTTACATTTTTATACTAACAAAATCATAAGGAAATAAAAACTTAAGACCCGCTCTCGTGCGACATCCTGTACCTACTTATGCAAGGGATTAAACTGATCCTGTTCTATAGGGTAAATTATAAATATACGGCAAAGAGGTCAAGAAAAAAATAGAAAAAATGTTTTAGTTTTCTTAATATGCCTCGTACATTCCTAGATTTATTTGATTTAAATTTGGCAGACGATAAAATGTAATAAATATCTATACAGTGACCGTAATACATTTTACAAATAGTACATTGTATACCTAGTAGTAAAAGTTAAACATTCCCGGACGACCGACTTACGAGACATATTATTTTTCCGAAAATTAAACATTGTTCAAAATTTTGAAATAAGCATTATTAATTTTAGTCACAAATAAAGGATGCCATGAAATGTGTGTTTTGTAACTATGGAAAAAACCTGCATCGAGTAGTCAAACTTGACATTATTTTAGTTCAGAAATAACTATAATAGAATAATATTTCTTTACAGTATAAAAATAAATATTTCCTAAAGTTTATTTTCCGTTGCCTGGCAATGACTAGTCGCAAGAAATATTGACATTTTCTATCAAAAATGTCAACAGTTCTGAACGATTTTCGGAAATTTATATTATTTTATTTGACATTTTTTCGAGTCACAACCCTTTTGATTGCCCTAAAAACATGTATATATATATATAATTATACAGGATGTATAACAGTCTACATCCTGTATAATTTTTTAAATGTATTATGGTTACTTTAAAGACCTTAATTTGTAAAAGATACATACAAAAATTACGAGATATTTACAATTTTACCAACCTCTATCTTAAAATCGAAGCGTTTTCGGGACCAAGTTCATAAGACCTGTTTTGGCATTAAAATTTTAATATAATTAAAATAAGAATTATACCAGATAATTAAATATTACAATACATAGAGTTCGCCACGTTATGAAATGTCCTAAAACATATGCATGTAAAACTTAATTGTATGTATTAGATTATTCTGGTTAAAATTTCCTGTTTTAGAAATATGTGAGAAATTCTTCTGGCTAAAAATTACAGGAAACAATTAAGATTCGTTAAAATTAATGACCGTAATTATTGTTTTAATTTATTTTATTTTTGTCAAACGTTAATATACAGAAAAATTAGTCTAATTTAAAGTTACAAGGTGCCATAGCTAATAGGAACAATTTTGTTTCGTTAGAATTTATGTTTCACACATTTTATACTGCGCAAAATGAAAATAAAAGATGTTACACGTGGATCCGGTTACGAAAGAAAAATCTTAATTAAAATTTCGGTTATGGTTATTTTTTAAAAATCTTCGGCACCTGTAAGTTTGTGTTTGTGAAGGAAAAATATAAAAATAATACTATTAGAAGATGTTCGGAAAAACCTAAAATTATAATAAGACTACAAATCATAATGTTGACTATAAAATAGAATTAGAGTTGACTTCAGAGAGGATTCAAAGGTCGAAAATAAATATAAAAAACGCCAATCTCATTTTTCAAATTTTATTATCGTTTTAACTACCATCTGGACGGTTTGTATTTAGGGCCCTGAAGATGGAAGATGGAAATATTCGTTCGTATAAAACTAGACCTAAAACCCAGCGAGTCCACTTGTAGTAGTTTGTTCGGGTCGCCAACATTGCAACAAAAGATTGTTTCTCTTATTCCAAGGTTGGGAAATTCCTTTCTAAATTAATTCTTAGTTAATAAATTAATTTTTGCATTCAGTAAGTATTATCAACTGACTAGATATATATTTTATGATCTGGAACAGAATTTTTCTAACGAATGCTACAAAAAATCACTGTATTCATTTTTCAAAAATGCACATATATTTTCTCAAACATTACGTGTGAATAATGCATTTTGATTCCATAACAATTGGCAGAACACAAAGAGTACATTCAGTGGCATGCTATAGATTTTCCACAGAGCACTGAGAAGTAAACATTAATAGCAATTATAGGAAGAGATTTTGCACAATACCACAATACATAGAAGTTTTTTACTTTTCATATTTGACAAATGATTGTTACTGCGTAGCACAACATTCCAGTCTAATAAGAGATATTATTTGCAGAATTCTTCTTTACCTTAAATTTGATTATTTTATTTGCAAAGAAAACATTTCAGAAAGTAATAATTGTAAATACTGTACCGAATTTTGTAATGCTAAAATTTTGAGCTCTTTAAGGCCGATAAAAATAAAAGCCTCAATATAGCATATATTTTTCGGCTATCTGGATGGCATTCACACAAAGGGTTGATTGATGCTCCAACTGCTCCAAAAAAGCTAATATCGACTAGCACTGGAGAGAAACGAATATAGGCATTTACCAAACATAGAATACGATGGCTAATTGTCTTAATCAGATCTTTCTAAATTGAAGAGGCCATTATGTCCCAAAATGTGGTTAACTAACATCCAAATTTTATCCAGCCAATCTCGAAAATACTCCAGGAGATGATTTCAACCCGCTAAGAGTAAATTAAATTTATGTAGATATTTATTAATTCATCTTTGACAGCTCAGATCACTTTTGACAAGGATAACTCGATATTTGCGTGTCTATTGTTATCGATATAAAATCGTTTTTGTTGCTAGGTTTTGGAAGGAATTCAACAAAGCTCAGATTATGTCGATGGGTGTGTACTAATGCTTAAGTCTTGTGCCTTTGTTCTGTTTCTACCTAATTGTTTTAATTTTCCATGATTTCCTAGTTCGTACTAGTGAAGATAAATAGAGATAATTAGAGTTATAAAATTATACTGGGGCAGCCAGATTTTTCAATGAAGTACTTCCATATAGAGCAGTTTCTGCAAGTTGTGTGAGAAGCGTTGTTTCCAAGTTCGTAACAACATTTGCCATTAAAGATGCTCCCCGATCTGGTTGTCCTACTGTTAAATCTGAAGATATTGAAGTTTCAGTTCCACGAATCTTCGAAAGCAATCACTTCGAGTAGTAGCTGATATGTGGCTATGAGTAAATCACAGTTTAAAAACACACACCTCTCTGTACGAAAACTTAATGAAGACGACCCAAATCGAATATTACAGTTGTGTGAAAATTTATTGGAAACGCAACCAAATTACTTGTATGAGAGATGTCATGTAGTAATGAAGCAACTTTTTTTTGAAGGGCGTAGTCAATAAACATAATTCTCGTTACTGGACAGATGAAAATCCTCACTGGTTTGAAGAGACTCACACAGCGTCCTCAGAAACTTAGCGTATAGGCTGAAATGATTAAAGATGCGTCAGAGAGGATTTTCATAACGAATTTTCTGGGTGCTGAATTAGAAGTCGTGAAGCTGTTGATTGGCCAGTACGATCGTCGGATTCTGCTCCATTTGATTACTTTCTTGGAGGTAACGCGAGTGTTTCTTACAAAATTCAATAATCTACAAGAACTACAACAAAATGTTACTGATGTTGGGCTTAGTATGGCGCCTGAAAGGCTCCAAACGGAATTTGATTGTAGACTTCATTATTTTCTAGAAATTAATGGTGGCACATTTTTAACGTCTTTAAATAACACTTGGAATTATTATTTCAGTTGAGATAAAGGCCTCTGGTTTGCGTAGAAATGTTTTGCCTTTTAGAGATGTTCAAAGCAAAGGTAAAATTCTATATCGAATATAGCATTTAAATTTTAAAAGTTCGTCCTCCTCTCGCCACACCCAGAAGGACTGAAAAAAGCGTAAACAGCCACAAAAGCGGAAATGCTTTTTATAAACATGAACAATAAATACAAAAAAAAACCATTCGATTCGGTTTTAGAATAATTTAAATACTAATATGGTAAAAACCTAGCTTCTTTATTTTTATGAAAGAAAGATTAAACGTTAAAATGATGTCCAAAGTTGTTTACAAAATACATTGTTTCCATTACAACACCTAAATTATAGACTGAAGGCCGTTAACAACACATGTAATAAACAAAATGGGGAAAAGTCGCCAAAACATCGCGTTAGCACGACATTATATTTTGAGTATGGAATTTTAATTCAGTTAAAATAAAATACTAAAAGGCTAATTCCTGACCTTAATTTTATTAATAAGTACTAATGGGATAATTTTTACTTCAGGTTGTTTCAGTTAAGAATTCAATCTATTAAAATATGATTGTTTATTTGATATTTCTTAGGACACTGGTATCGAAGTAACAGTGTTACAAAAGTGGGTAAATCCATTATTCTAGGGAACGAGCCACATTTCAAAATACAGCGGTTGACCTTGAATAACGCATTTTTGTTAAGTACAAAACGGTTATCTTTTTTGAAAAAAAAAACGCCTACAGTTTTTCAGTCAACAAATAAATGTTCTTTGGAACTTTCCCATCTTAACAAAAACATCGCATAATTTTACTCAAAAAATTTTCTCGTCATCATTAATATAATGTTGAAAAGTCGACGCATTTTAGAGTTACTCCGATTTCCTCTTAAAACGATTGCAAAGCCTGCTATTTTGTTACTTTTATAGAACTTAATAAAGCTTTTACCCGATATATGGCCAGTTAAGGAAAGAAATATAAAATACTAACTAAGACAAACTTATCCAAATTTATGAAGATATACCAATCAAAATTCAACTTCAGTTTCATGCCACGTCTATAAACAATTTCCTGTCTTTAGGTAGTAATCCGGCCAATATATACAATTTTCGATAAATAAATGCCAGTAGAATTTAATGGATTAAACATGTCATTAGCCTTAGTGGTTTTTTACCATGGAAACATTATTTCTTATTCACAAATAGCTGTAGTTTGAGTAAAAACCTTAACTCTGCTCACCACTATCTCCAATCCTGCAACTCTCATATTTTATCTATAACCGAATCCAAAATAAGCCATACAAATTCAACTAATCATCTTTACTTGCTTGGCTATGAACTTCTTCCACCATTTCGCCAGAACCGTGGCGTTTGCTCCTACGTCGTAGTCATCCATCCTATACAAGACTTCCTAGTCTTAAACAAATCTGATATCTTGTGGTTTAAACAGTCAAGCTGGTAGTTAAAACTTTCGCTAAATTTATTTGTAATATATACCACTCTCTCTCTCAAACAATTCCTTCAACAAGCTCTTAGACTTTTTATCTGCTAAAATGGATTTCCTAATCTCTGAATTGCTTTTTTTGAAATTTTTTTACTTGGAGATTTTAACGTTGATAATAAAGAATGGTTAGGTTCTACTAAAACCGATATCCCAGGTAGAGCAGCAGAGGCCTTTGTAATTAGCTATTCTTTTACTAAACTTACTCCTTTTCCACTCCCATGGGTTCATCTGACCACGGTTTAATCACTGTTCCTTGCTCTATACAACAGGAAGTTTTAAAATCCATAATACCTCATACTATCTGGTACTATAATTCTGCTGATTAAGATGGGTTGCGGATTTTTACTCTTCCTTCCCTTAGAATTATGTTTGTTTTTCATCCAACAATATTTCCAAAATGTGTTCACAAATATCTGAAGTTTAGTATCTAATTTGGTATATAAACATTTATACTACATTCTATTAAGGCTTCGAAACCTCCCAAAAATAAATCTTGTGTGTGTGAAAATCTGTGCTCGTTACAATTTCTTTAAGAACCCTACTCGAGAAAATCGACTGAAAATGAGGCGAGAAATCATTACGATCGCAAAATTTTTTATGCAAAAATGGTAGACATTCTTATGATAGCTTCCAAAAACATTAACCAAAAGCCGAGGCTTTTGCAAAACAATTCGCCGCAAACTCCTCTTCTCCATATTCTCTTCCTTCAGTAGCTGCATCGCCATACAATATGTACGAAATTACCTTAAGGATGAAAAAGATTCGACGGTTTCTCAACACAATACAAAAAATCCTGTGATCTTACCAGGTTATTCTAAGTGTTCTATGACCAGAGTATTTTCCTTGAAGGTGAACATCTACTGGTGTACAGTCTGTCCCCAAAAAGGGGCTTCAAAGTTTTTCCTGTACCTACAGACCCATATCCAAACTCCCAATTACGAGTAAGGCAGGGAGAAGTACATCAAAACTGATTTTATAAATTACCTTGAAAGGCATACACTTATCCATGACAGGCGCAACATGGCTTCAGCAATCAAAGAACAACCGCACTTCTTACCAAACTTCTTGCCGAAACTTCGTACTTGGAGTGCGAATTTTGCCTTCAACAGAAATATTTGTGTAGTGGTTAATGGTCCTTTATCCTTTCACAAAATCAACGGAAGTGTTCGATAGGGTTCAGTGTTGGCACCTACCCTAATCTTCCTGCACATCAGTGATCTGCTTTTTTCTACCAGTATTTCTATTCTAGTATTCTATCCCAAAAATTATATTCCAATACCAGTTTTAGCCTAGTTGGCATCACGTTTCAGCAGGACCTTCGCTCAGCACCTCAATTATCACGACAACAAGCGTGGGTTTCCTTTTATGAGGCCGAAAATACTTTTCTTCTGCCAATTTTTATACCCTTTGCACTTCGCAAATCGGACTCAGCCTTCATTATATCTCACACATATGGGAACAACATCTCCTCCAATCCTTGACTGTGCCTAAAGAGGAGCTATTCGCGTGGTTGATGATCCAAATATCGCAAGAAGGCTTTCCTCAGTAGAGCATTGTCGAACTGTTTTAAGGAGACTAATGGTACCTAATACTTAGCCCTTAGGAATATTAAAAAATTCTGCCATGAAGAAAATTGCGTAAAAAATAAATACAATAAAAAGTTAGAAGTCTAGACATTTGACTTGGTACACAGCGGAGGGTTGTTTGATTTTGGACGATAATCAAAGCCAACTAATAATCATATTGCTGGGTATGGTTACCACAAAAATTGTAATACATCGGCTCGGGTCGAAATATCACATGAATGTATAGAAGTCTTTACGCACGTGCTGCATATTATATTCTTCTACGACCGTAAATAATACAAATACGAATTAAAGATGAATTATTAATTTCCCTCCTTTATAATAATTGCAATTTAATAGTCACAGTATTTATATCCGCACTTTGACAATCCGTTACGATGACAACGATAAAAATTGCGAAGCACGGCCGCCTAATAAAATTATTACCGGTGCCGTAAAATAATGGCGGTCAATGCATTTCTTATGGAGCCGATGTCTAAAGTGGATCCTATAAGAAATTTATTGTACTTCAGACATCGGTGTTCAAAAACAAACTTTAACTACTGAGATCAATGTTTGAAATAGTATTTCAGTTAAGGCCTAAGGAAAAAATTATTTTCTAGTTATTAAAAATATAAAACGTCTATTCTATAAGAAAAAAATTGTAGTAATAGCCTTTTTAACACTTGTTTTTTTATCTGCAAAGTTGGTAATGCTAAGTCATGGCTACCTCGAATTTGAAACCCGTCAAGTCCCGCCCCCCACTAATGCTGCCAAATGAAAATGTTGTTTCGTTTTATAAAACAATTAATGTTACTCGCCCTCTAGAAAACACGCCTTTGGCTCGTGTTATGAAATCATGTCTTATGAAAGTGTGTGTGTGCATGTTGACAAAATTTTGCCCAAAAATAATTTGAGAACGTTCCAACCGATTCTTCTCAAATTTACACTAAGAATAGTTTAGGTTAATGTCTCGCGGGGATTATATTTTGCATATAATGGGTGTAGATCTTTAATACCTTTAAGGTGTACGAAAACGTATCCTATCTCGTTTTGAAAAAATATGGTCTCATGATTCTACCATCCCATAAACCACAACACAGTGACCTTTTGCGGATACAAAGGTTTCTCCCGAATCTCCTGAGGATTGTTTTCATACCAAAAACGACAATTGTGCTTATCCACTTAACCAATAATGACCTTCACCTGCAAAGTGTGTGTGTCAAACAACAAAGTCACCACTCTTACGAGTTGTAAACCCAGTTTGTTGTTCTTGTAAGGCCTAATTCTTAAGCACGATGAGGAAACCATAAATTGGGAACTTCTGCAACACTATCACTTACAGCAGCAATGCTCTCTACACTTCTTGCATTTCGATGTCTTGTTGTTGTTTTTGCATCGTAAAGAGTAAAATTAATTTCAAATTTTCCAACGACTGGACGAATAGCAAGCAAAGAAGGGCGATTATGTAGATCATAGTTTTTGATAAGTGCACGTTGTGTATTCACACAGGAATCTTTGTTTTCATACAATTTTTCGATAAGAACCAAACGTCCTTGAAGAGTGTATTGTACCATGATGAGTTGTCAGGTATACTGAACACAAATGACAGCTACTGGCTAGATTTTAACCATGTTACTGCATTCAAAAATAATATCGTTCTTAATGAAAAACTTTTCTTAGGAACGCTGTATATTGCAATCAAACAGAAGTCTCTAGAAACTGTTTTATTTTTGTATTTTGTCAAAGATCATTTGGTTAGAAGCAATAAAAATGATAAAATATTTCGAGAATTTTGGGCGTTAAGAAACTTCTGTTGCATAAATGCAAAAGTTTTATTTTAAGTCCTGTATGTACTATTTTTATGCGCATATTCAGTGATGCAAGTGGAAAGACATATCCAACACATTTTCAGATTCATAACTGAAATATCCAACTATAAACTTTCACGAAAAATATTCTTGATGGTTTATGTAGATGAATATTTTTTTAAACTAACCGTTCCAGAAGGCAAGGCAGATAACCTCCCTATCTTAAAAAGCCATTTAGGATAGAAACAAGTGTCGGTAGAATCGGAATTATATAGATTTGACATGTTTCAACGCTTTTTTAACAAAGCGCTTCATATTTCTATGCCTACCCTGTTTAATAGAAGAACGTTGCTTTAAAAATAGAAAATATTTGACGTGCTTTACCGTTTGCTAAAAAAATCTAAACACTCTTGATTTTTCTTTTTCGTTTTCAGGGGGCTGTTTAATTGTTTTAACGCTACCCTGTATTATGAAAAAATGTTGGATTTATTAAAAGAACTCTGGTGTTTCCCCGTTTTTTAATTTTTTTCATTCCTAGGTAGCTAGCCTTTTAGGACTTAATTAACCAAAAAAATCTATTTTTTACGCCAATGACTTCTACAATTTTTCAATGTTCGTCAGTACATTTATTCTAGTTCTTGCTGTTTTCCATTTGACTGTTATCGGTTTGTGAGTTCTCAAAATATATTTTTTCCAATTTTATACCTTTAAAAATTATTAAAGATCTACGCCCATGACATTCAAAATCAAATCGCCGCGAGGTACTGACTTAGCGTATTTTTGGTGCAAATTTGAAACGAATGAGTTTGGCAACATCACAATTGTTTTCCTAAAAATATGTTTTCCTTATTTTAGGGGCAAACATTAATGAAACTGAACGAAACCAACCACTCGAGAGGTATATATGTATATTTTTTCAAAATTGGTAGTAATGTTCAAAACTTACACAAAAACAGACTTTTTAATTCAGTGCCTTTTTTGAAACACTCTGATTCTATATATTGTAACTTAAACTTTTTGTTAAAATACCATCTTCTAAAGCTTCAGTGGATTTATAGAAGCTTTCTCTCTATATTATATTTAGTCTTTCCTCTAAAATGCTTGCAATAGAACAGATATTTATTAGCAACTATCTGAGCCTACATAGATCGAGTTGGTGCCTTGCTAAAGTGTTTATTCTGACGTTTATCATCAAATCTATCCATCACGCCCTACTTTAAAAAGGGCTTTCGTCTTTTAAAAAAACTAAAATCTGCATTTTTTGGTAAAAAGCAGTGCTAACAAATATCGTGCCTACCCTTGTTAACAAATTGAAACTAATACTTCGCCTTTCTCCAGTGCAATAAAGAGTATACTTTAAGTCTTTAAACTAGTCACTAGTTATCACTTGCTTGCCGCCACGGAATCGCTAATGAATGAACAAAATGCCCAGTTAAACCTCGCTGTCTGTGATAACTTTGACACAGAACCGCTTTGAAATACTATTTTGCAATTGAAGTTAACTAAATGACAAGGGTAGTGTGCTTAATAGTATATTCTTTCAGGCAAGCTATGTGCCTCTGAAGCTAACAAGTGCTAGTTCACATTTACTATGAAAGGATTTTATTAATAAATCTTTCTATTGTATACAACGAGGCACAAATTTTATTTAAAAACACAAGTATGATCTTTTTTATTGGATCTAAGTAAATTCAAAAGTATATTATTGATGCATTTAGCTAATAGAATACATCTTTAGGCTTTTTGGTAAAGCTGAGTTTTAATGTTATTATAAATATTTTTATTGCTCTTAAGCTATGATATATCGCAAAGTATCAGTACTAAGTGTCCATACTATTAAAAGTTTAATCTAAAGGAAAGACGATCTTGTATTCCGATCTATCCTTTAGGAGTCACTGTTCCTATTTTTAATTATTTTAGTGGTGCAAATCACTGTGCAGATTGTATTATTAGTATACAATTATCAAAGTGGACTATTATCTAATTTTGGAACGTGAAAGTAAATACTTTTGGTTTAGTAAAATATCTATTGTTATTGTGATTTGTGCAAAAGCTCCCTATAACCGAATTTCAGCTATAAGAACTGGCAATATGCTAAGTATATTCAGAAAAGTTTGGTTACAGAAAACGTTGGAGATGTTCAGAGAACCTTGTCACCTTAAAATACGTCAACCAGGTTATTTGTAATCTAATAAGAATGACATCATGATCCCGATGTCTGTGAACTGGTCTTATAATTTGGTTATTTGTAGAGATATGAAAAATAACGCTTGGAATAAAAGCTGTGGGAATTTGAGATTTAAAAAGCTGGATCAAAACGTTATTCAAAAAGACGTTATTTCATGTAATATTCTAGTTTGTTTTAATATAAAACACCTTTGCCGAGATATTAGCCAGAAATGTTTAAATGTCATTGTCTTTCAGAGGATTTAGTGCATCAAAATTTATTGTAAATATAATAAAATATAAACTTTTGTTTAATTTTGACTTCAATAATAAATTTGAATTTGAAACAATTGAATGTTGCCTAAGGTATGCTATTCGAACTTGCTTCGCCTAGGATTTTACGGATGATTTTAAAAACATAACAAAACTGCAGTGTGTTATATATAAACGTATTCTTGAATAATGCTTATGTCGTTTTTAATCCCATTTGGCTTTATTTTCCCAATATAATTAAACCGTCACAACTTTTATATTTAGCATTTGTTCATAACACTAAAAATAACGGAGATAGATCATATACAGAGGTACTGTGATTTCCAGAAAAATGAAAGACCATTTCATAAAGTTGAGACCTGGCATTTGCTAATTAGAAGAAATCTCTCAGTTTATTGCACCAAGTGACATATAAAGCCAACCTAAACAATTGCTTAATGTTTTATTCTTTAATAATTATCAGTTATAAAATTAGCCCGAGAGCTCGAAACAAAAAACCGCACTCACAAGGTCAGGTGGTGGGTCACTAGGAAGCGGCGCGCTTTGTGTGTCCTTATGAGTAAAAACTATTGAGTTTGCTTCCTAATCAAGCATTGATGTCTCCAAATTTTCGTTTTTTTTCTTCCTACGACGCCATCTTACATCTTTCTATAAATATTTATTTGCAGATCAATAGAGGGAGTTAAGATCTATGGCTCACCCAAAGCCTGACCTGCTGGGTCACTTCGTTAAGGCAAAAAACTATATCTCAGGAACGGTGTGCCCGATCGGCACCAAACCTTTGTTTAAATCCTAAAACATCATCCTGCAAAAGGTCATGCCGATAAATGACAGATGACAGGTAATTTTTTACATTGATTTTGTCAGATGACATGAGACATGTGACTAGTTAACGTTTGCGCAGACTAAATAATGCCCAGATGAACGAAAAATGCCAGAAGTCAGAGATATCGAGATAATAACCTCTACCCAAATTATGGGACGTGCATAAGTTGTCGCGAAAATCACGTCGTTACAAGAATTTGTTTAATGGTCAAAAATGTATTTACAACTTTATTATATTAAGATATGAAGCAGGCGCGGTGTTCTGAGCTCTTTTGGGACCACCATCCACGAGTGGAGGTCCTTATCTCGATATCTCTGACGTCAGGCATTTTTCGTCCACGTGGACATTATTGAAGTCTGCGCAAACGCTAACTAATCACGTTTTTCATGTCATCTGACAATGTCACCTGTCAATATCATTAAACTCAACTGTCAACAGTCGTTTGTCAAAACTGTCATTTTTGAGCAGGAACTGATGCAAGATGCTATAATGAGCATTTTAAAAACAGTTTGACGTCGATTGGCCACACCGCTCCTGAGGTCAAGTTTTATGTCATTAGGGCTTTAACGAGGTCACTTAGCACGTCATGCTTTAAGTGAGCGCTAGCTAACCCACAGAAAAGATCTAATATAGCGCCGTAGGAAGGGAAAAACCAAAATTCGGAGACCTCAGTGTTCGATAGGAAACAAACCCATTAGTTTTTTAGCCCTTAGGACATACCTGAAAGCGCGTCGCCGCGAGGTGTCCCACTACCTGACCTTGCAAATACATTTCGCATGCTCATCATATTGAGATATGAGCTATTACCAAACTCACCTGTCAGTCTTGAAAGGATCTAAGTATTTATTTAGTTTTTGTGTAAATAATAACTAGGAGGACTTTTGTTGGGCTCTTTTTAGTTTTACTTTAGTTTAGATGAAATAGCTTCAAGTTTTTATTTCTTTGTAGATGTTTATATATGTTTTCCTTAAAAGCTTGACCTCATATACATGGTATTAAGGAGCTTGACTTCCTATATTTTAACACGCAGTCTTATATAACATTGAGTTTTTTTGTAAAATTTTGAGAAATATTACTTAAATATTTTTGTATGTCATTTTTACATGATGCCTTAAGAATTTTCTGTTAAAACTTTTTAACAGTCTAATCTTATACAGGGTGTCAGAAAATGCGGTTCCAATATTTGAACAGATTACTCTAAAAAAATTCTTTTGAACATACACCCGGTAACGCTTTGTTTTCAAGATACAAAGATTTTAAATAATTTTTAATTTCTTTTAGGTGCCACCTATAGTTCTAGATATATGTTATTCAAATTGAGCACAAAATAAATAATATACAGGGTGATTTTTTTTCGAGTCACCATTCTTTTGACAACCCCTACAAATTTTCTATAGCGACACTGACCTAGTTCAGTAGTTCTATGGCTTTGCTTGCCTTATTTTACAAATTATATATCCCACAGACTTTTTTGATACCTTGCAATGTTTTTAAGTATTAATAAAAAATGTGTTTAAAAACATGACCTGTTTTAATTATTCTCTATAAAGTGACCATAATACATTTTAGAAAAACATGCATTATTAATAATTATAATTTTATTACATATTAATTGATAACGATAAAATCTATATCCAAATATTAAACTTGAAAACTGAATCAATTGCCTTCTGAATGCAATTTTTTGCAATGCTCTACATTCCACATTGTCATCTCGATTGACGGGAAAATCATAGAATTTTGAGGAAAATGATACAGAACTATCCTGAATATAACAAAATTTTCTTTTTCTTTGATCCTCTTAACAATGTTTTTATGTATTTCTCAAACATTGCGAACAGAAATTTTCCCTCTCTACCAAATACAATTCACCTCTACGAAAAATCAGTCTTTATGTGCTTTCTTTTTTTTTCAAAACCTTTAAGCGTTGGACTAAATCAAAACTGTCCCTATTTTGAAACACATTTTCTTAAATTACTTCAAAACGGTGCGGGGTATTAAAAATGTTCAAGGCACATAAAATTTGTAAAAAAAAAACAAGCTTTGATTGATGATCGTTGTAGTCAAGTTAGAGACCTTGACTACGGACTACAGTGTACCAAATTTGAATTGAATAACTCTAGATCTATATGATATACATAACAAATGTAACACCCTGTATCTTGAGAACGATGTATTTTCGGACACATGTAGCAATTTTTTTTTATATTTTCATGTGAGTCTTTCCAAATATTTAAACGGGAGTCCTGGAAAAACTGTATAAAAAAACATAGTGATTACTCGATTAACTTTAAGAACTTATTTTATTGGGCATTGAGTGCTAATTAGAATTTGAAGACCATTAATGGTCGACACAGTATTTCAACGAAATTGTTTAGGCCCTTATGCTGATGGGATTAGATCACATACAAAATAAGCAAATAGCAACGTTGTCACGTTTTCGAAAACTAAATTGAAACCTTTTCCAAAATACAGGGTGTCCCACGGAAAAGTAACACATTTCGCGACTTAATAGCTCGAAAACGAAAAATGATATCGAAATGCGATTTTCACCGAATGGCTTAGATTTGCCCCGAGTTTTTTCTTGTCAATGTTGCCAAATTTTCCCATTTATCCTAGGATCGCTGAGAAATTCCTATTTTTTGGGACTAAATTACTGTTTTATTTTAAATGGGACACCCTATAGTTTGGGGATATTTATTTTAAGTTCTTAGATTTTAAAATTAACTTCGTAATTTCTTGCTTTGAAACTAATTTCAAATTTCTTTATTGCTAAAAATACCTATTTTTTGGGACTAAATTACTGTTTTATTTTAAATGGGACACCCTATATATTGTAATGGTCTTGGATAGCCTGACACTTCTTGTTTTCAAAAATACATAGTTAGGGGATATTTATTTTAAGTTCTTAAATTTTAAAATTTGTAAACTTAGTAAACTCTTGCATAATAATTAACCTTTCTGTTTACATGAAATGTTGCTTCGTCCGGCATTATTAATTACGCATTAGGAAATTGTTTCGTTAAATCTAAAATTTTTTCACATGTTTATCTAGTATCTTTGTTCGTAAGCGTGGGGATAATTCGTTGAAATGCTTTAAAAGTCGCTCTACTTTTCGACATCATTTCGTAGTTATGCGACACCATAACTATCAAGTGTGCTTCGGAGCAAAAGTATGTAGACGTCGTTCCTGTCGACCATTAAATAGAAGTTTGTTGTCAAATGCAACTGTCAGATTTTTAATTTCTTCGATTTTTGAAATGTTTAATCAAATTGAAAAATCATTTTTAGTAATCACATATGCAGAAACGAAATCAATGACAATATCCAGACTCAGATTTCGTACAGTATACCAAAAAAATCCCCCATCCAGAAAGCCGAATTTGTTATGGGTGCAACGGTTTAGAGATACAGGCTCTTTGAAGGGAATCAAGTGACGTGACAATCGAGAAGACATGCTACTGAACGAAGTCTTAGCTGTAAGGGAATTTTTAAGTAATAATAATTATAAAATATCTATTCGTAAAATGGCCAGCACATTGATGATGTCGAAAAGTAAAGTAGAGCGACTTTTAAAGTAATTCAATTTAAGGCATACAAAATTCAAAGATTTCAACGAATTGTACCCCACGCTTACGAACAAAGATACTACACATGTGAAACAATTCTAGATTTAACGAGACAATTTCCTAATGCGCAAATAATAATGTCAGACGAAGCAACATTTCATTTAAACATTTAAACATTAAAAATTAGCGGATATGGGGGGAGGAAAATCGGCGAGAATTTATCGAATTTGAAAGGGATTCGCCAAAAGTAAATGTTTGGTGTGCGGTGTCGTCTACCAAGGTGTACGGTCCTTTTTTCTTTATAGAGAATACCGTCTTTGGAGCTAACTACACCGATATGTTAGAACTTTTATTTTATTCGCAACTTGAAGAAAAAAGGATAATTAATGACATATATTGCCAACAAGATGGCGCCCCAGCGCATTATTCAAACATTGTGAGATATTCATTGGATCGAGTTTTTGCAAACAGGTGGGGGGTCCTATACAGTGGGCTCCATATTCCCCAGATCTAACGATCCCAGACTTTTTTCTGTGGGGTTATGTGAAGGAAGCATGCTACAATCCTCTACCACGAAATTTAGAAGCACTTAAAAGAAACATAAGAAATGTTATAGAATTAATTCCAGAGGAAATGTTTCAAAACTTATATGAAAATTTTCTCTATAGATTGACTAAGTGTGTGGTGTTAATGCAGGTCACATACAACAATTGTTATAGTTTTTGTTTATCTTCACGAAAATAAAACTTTTTACGTTTTGTTATTTTACTAAATTGTATTTGTAGCAATAAAGAAATTTGAAATTAGGTTCAAAGCAAGAATTGACAAAGTTAATTTTAAAATCTGAGAACTTAAAATAAATATCCCCAAACTATGTATTTTTGAAAAGAAAAAGTGTCAGGCTATCCAAGACCATAAAAAAATATATAGGGTTTTTATAATAAATAAAATAAATAAATAATGTTAAAATAAAACAATAATTTAGTGCCAAAAAAATAGGTATTTCTCCGCGATTCTAGGATAAATGGGAAAATTTGACAAGAAAATACTCGGTGAAAACCGCATTTCGATATCATTTTTCGTTTTCGAGCTATTAAGTCGCGAAATGTGTTACTTATCCGTGGGACACCCTGTATAATATTTTAAACTGTAGTATTTCGAAACAATTTGGAATTTTCCGATGGAATACAAGAATTATTTGGTTAAGTTTAAGTTAAGGTTAAGTTCATGTGTTAAAATAGTTGTAGTCAGACTCCTAAAACCCCCTAATTCTTTATACTATATAAAATATTTTCGGGCAAGATGTGCTTTCCTTTCTGAATTGATTGATGCTCACAGTATAGGATGGCTAAAGATATCACTGTCTGTTGCTTTCTCAAATATAGTTTTTAATAATACAATATATAGAATATTATTCTAAGGTGATCAAGGCTTGAAAGGTAGGAGAAACAACAACAAAGGTTAGGCAACAGTAAACTAAATACTCCACTGACCTTCTCACTGTCTACTATGACACTGACCGAAGCGGACTGAAAAAAAAAACAAAACTATGATTATAATTCAAGATTATGTGCTTTTATCATAACACCAAGATCATGAACAATATTCCACTTCGATATCATTTTTCACTTGCATCTTATATAAACTAGCAAGTGACCGAACAAATGCTATTAAAGTACGGAAAACTTTAGCCGTAGTAATAGATTCATGTTATAAGTTAAACGTTATTCATTATACAGGGTTATTCACGCAACCCGTTCATTAAAAGTTTTTGATGATGCCATTTAGATAAAAATTTCAAATTTTGGGATTAAGGTAAGGTCAAGGGGTACTTCTTTTTTAAAATATTTTCAACTTCCTGTCACTTTCGGTTTAACCGAAAGTTGGTATCAACTTGCTTATTTTAAACGGAATACCCTATATTTTATGATATTTTTGGATTCTACGGAGAATTTTAATGCTATTTTATGTAGCATGTCCTATACCTAGGTTCAAGCGTTCTTAAGATATTTGACCTTGAACCGAAAATGAGCCTTCGGTTTTAAAGATATAATCTTCATATTTTGCAGACGATCGGTAAATAATCTTAGGTTTCTATTTTTTATTGAATTTGTCTATTTTTATAAAGGGTGGCCTAAATTCAGCGGCAAACATTCATATTTTCAAAGCCGCTAAAGTCCGTTTTTTTAAATGGGACACCCTATAACTTTATGCACTATCAAATGTAGAATTTCATTTTCTATCGAACTGTATTAAGGGGCCCTATACCTATTCGTCACCATTTTTGGAAATAATTGGGTTTTATAAAAATATCGTATGTATTTGCTTAAATGTTTACATGTTCCAATGGTGAGCCATGGAAAAACGATTGAGATCCAATATCCAATATGACAGACGATTAGTATGCGTTATTTATCAAAAGCTGTCAGTGATAAACTAAATCTTCTAAATCGAAATGGAAGAATACTCAAACGCTGATATTCTCAATCTATTTTATATTCATGGAGAATGTTATAAAATTTTGGAGTGAACGTGTCGTGTATTTAATGAACGCCACCCTGATTTGCCGCCAATGAACAAGTCAAAATTCAAGAGGATTGAAATGAACTTTTTGCGTTTTGGCAAAGTTAAAGTTACAAAAAATGTTCCGAAACCAGTGACAAATGCCGAGGATAACGTAATAAACACATTAGCTTATTTCCACGCAAACCCGCAAAGTTCAATACCGTCTGCAGAAAACGATTTGGGAATTTCTTCTTCATCTGTCCAAAGAATCTTGAGCGAACATCATATGCACCCTTATTCCTTCCAAAACGTGCAAGCCTTAAGACCTGGTGATGACATCCGACTAGTAGAATTTTGCGAATTCATGTTTTTGAAAATTCAAGAGGACCCTCAATTCCTTTCAAAAATATTTTGGACCGATGAAGCGAAATTTTCTAGAGAAGGAATAACAAATATAAGAAACGAACATTTCTGGGCAGTAGAAAATCCGCACGCTTTACGCGAAACGCGTTCGCAAGAGAGGTTTAGCTTCAATGTTTTCGGTATAGTATTAAATAATCAGGTGCGGTACTAGAAGTTATGAAGACAATTTAAACAGTGATAAGTATTTGGAAATTCTACGAGGGACGGTTTCTGAATTTATAGAAAAAATTCCTATTGGTGAGCTGCAAAATTATTGGTATCAATTAGATGGGGCACCAGCACATAATTCCGCTGCAGTTTATCTCCAATTATCTCGCATTTTTGAAGATCGCTGGATTGGTCCCGATAGCCCTTGGAGATGGCCCCCGCGATCGCCTGATTTAACACCCCTGGACTTTTATTTATGGGGATTTATCAAAGGTAAAGTCTATGCTTCCCCAGTAAATAACCAACAAGATTTACTGGACAGGATACGAACAGCTTTTGCCGAATTAGAAAACGGACAAATTCAACGGGCCACAGCAACTGTACAAAGAAGAATTGAAATGTGTCTTCAAATGAACGGACAGCATATAGAACATTTGTTATAATTCAATTTTATTCTTTTATTTATTTATTGTTGATTGTTAGATTGCTATAATTTTTAAGTTCACTAAAACAAATTTAGAACAGTCTCGAACTTAGTAGATATGGTTAGAAATAATGTAAACAATTTATTACATTTTTTATAATTTTAACTTTTCCGAAACGAAAAAATTTCGTTTCAATCCTCTTCAATTTTCTCTTGTTCATTGGCGATAAGTGAGGATGTTTTTCATTAAAAACATGGCACGTTCTCTCCAATATTTTGTAACATTCTCCGCGAATATAAAATAAATTGAGAATATCAGCTTTTGAGTGTTATTTTATTTTAATTTAAAAGTTTCAAATCAGCTGTCATGTTGAATAGAGAAGCACAACAATTTTTTTTCCATGGCTTACTACGGTAAGGTGTAAGCATTTAGCAAATACATATGACAGTTTAACAAAAACCTGATTATTTCGAAAATGTTTACGAATAGGTATAGGGAACCTTAATACATTTCGACAGAAAATTAAATTCTACATTTGATACTGCATAAAGTTATAGGGTGTCCCATTTAAAAAAAAACGGACTTTAGCGGCTTTGAAAATGTGAATGTTTGCCGCTGAACTTAGGACACCCTGTATAAAAATAGACAAATTCAATAAAAAATATAGAAACCTAAGATTATTTACCGATCGTCTGCAAAATAGGAAGATTATATCTTTAAAACTTAAAATATGAGATTTTAAAATTTGGTACCCCGAAGGCTCATTTTTGGTTCAAGGTCAAGTATATTAAGAACTCTTGAACCTAGGTGTAGGATATGCTATATAAAATAGCATTAAAATTCTCCGTAGAATCCAAAAATATCATAAAATACAGGGTGTTCCGTTTAAAATAAGCAAGTTGATACCAACTTCCGGTTAAACCGGAAGTGACAGGAAGTTGAAAATATTTCAAAAAAGAAGTACCCCTTGACCTTACCTTAATCCCAAAATTTGAAATTTTTATCTAAATGGCATCATCAAAAACTTTTAATGAACTGGTTGCGTGAATAACCCTGTATTTTAAAAATAGGAAAAACATAAATATAAAGATGGGAACTGAACTTATATTTTTTTGGTGGAACATCCAGGGTGTTACATGCTTACCGAATGGGGCTTTTTGCCAAAAATATATATTTTATTTTTTCATTCCAGGTGTACGGGGGTTGCGGTTATATTTTGAACGGAGTCTACACGCTTTATTTTTAGAGATAGAAAAAAATGTTAAATTCGAAAGTTGTTAGGTTCTATCTGAACCGCCAGAATTTGCTAAAAAGATTAACAAATGACAATTGCAAATTAAACAAATTTAGCATTGACTTTGTTATTTTAAATGAGACGCCCTGTATATTTTTAATTCATTGGAAAGAACATTTTTTCTGATTTCAAAAATATCTGTCTATGTTCAGACTAACGGTTATCGCTTAAATTTGGTCTAAAATCTGGAAAAATTAAGTGCTCTGGCTCATAGTAAATTTAACATAGGCGGTTTGATTTCAATTGTTTTTATTTTAACATGACCATTATGTCACTGGTTTTGGACACCTGATTTACTTAATTCTTATTCTGACAAAGAAAAAGCAATTATTTTACTGCATTACGTAATTTAATTTGATTTTAATTTATTTGATAATAAATAACAATAATAAAATCATTTCTAAATGTTTATAATTTAACACATATTAATTGTTTATTTTGTCCGGGTTTTACTTACAAATATTAAATTATTTAAAATGAGTTATTTGTATGAAATAATTATCTGAATAATAATAGATGATTTAATATTGATACCGAGAAGAAAATGAAGCTACATTTTTTTTTAAACATTTTGAAACAAAATATGAAGTGACAATGAATAAACAAAAATAATAAATCTACCAGTTATGGCTTGAAATGTAAACTCTGGATTATTTTCATTTAAACTATTTATTTTGCATTGCAATTTTAAAGTCAATTCCCGAATCGTTGGTGGTCTATTATAGGAAACTTTATTTTTAAGGTATCCCCAAAAAAAGAAATCGAGAGGCAAAAGGTCTAGGCTATTCGCAGGCCAAGTTATGACACCTTTGTTCTGTAACTTCAATAATATTATGACAAGAGGCTCCATCGTGGTGAAAAATAATATTATTATAAAGCTGGAGAGATAACTCTTCCAGAGCGTGTTATATCTCATGTCGTAATAAATTTAAACATTTTTGACCATTTAAAGAACCATGTATGACTATAGACCCCACAACTTTGTTTTCTATAATTTTTCCAAACCAAAATAGACTTTCGGCCCTGAATTTTTACAGTTTGTTTGTTCTGGGGATTGGTAGTTGCCCAAAAATGTTTATTTTTCCTATTGAACATCCCCGCCGTAGAAAATATAGCTTCATCTGTAAAAAGAATTTTATTGAGGAAATTTTCATCTCCCTGCATCGTTGTTAAGTTCTGAACCGGTCTAAACTTATAATCTCTATATTTGTAATGTTTTAAAATTTCGTGAACTTTCCATATTTTCTCATTCAAATTTAATACAGCGTCTGAGATTGATCGTTCTAGATCCTCTATAAAATATACTTTTGATATAAACTTACCTTAAAATTAATAATAAATAAAAATTACCTTCAAAATATAACAATATTTGCATATCTCTTTCTTCATTTCTAGTGAATTTTCGCTTCTTTCTTGTCACAGTCTTTCTGTTTTCAAAATTTTTCACAATATAATAGATTGCAGATGTTGATGGAGCAACTAAATTAGGATACGCCATTCTATATTGGTTTCGTGTTTCACGGTAATTATTTACCCGAAAGTATATTTTCAAAATATTTGCTTTTTCTTCGTCAGCATACCCCATAATTAAGAAATTAAGTAAATCAAGTGCCCAAAAACCAAACAAAATGGCCATGTTAAAATAAAAGCAATTGAAATTAAAGCCGCCTATGTTAAAGTTACTATGAGCCAGAGAACTTGTTTTTTCCAGGTTTTAGATCAAACTTAGGCGGTAACCGTTAGTCTGAACATAGACAAAGTATATATTTTTGAAATCAGAAAAAAAATTTCTTTCCAACGAATTAAAATTATACAGGGTGTCTCATTTAAAATAACAAAGTCGATGCTCAATTTTTTAATTCGCAATTGTCATTTGTTTCAAATTTCTGGCAGTTCAGAGAGAACCAAACAACTTTTGAATTTAACATTTTTTTCTACCTCTAAGAATAAAGCGTGTAGACCCCATTCAAAATATAACCGAAAACCCTGTACATACGTTGACTACTGTCCTTCTGAAAATAACAGTCTTGCTGACGTTTCGCCAAAATCACATTTGGATTTTGGAAGCTTTCCTTTCTCGGGTCCGAATAGAGACTTCTTCAGTCATATATTATATATATATATATATATATATATATATATAATATAAATATATATATACGACACCCTGTATGATATATTGCTATTCTAACATATAGTTATTTTAAATATATGCACTTTCTAACCCAGAAAAAAAATCTAGTAATTATCTCGCTTATGCAGGTAAATATGACATTTTATTAACGTGGTGATTTTCTAAAAAAAAATCATAAATTAATTAAACTGCAATAAAATATAGGGTGTGTTCTATTTCAAATTTCAATGTTGCTATTGGTTTCGGAGAGATGTGGCAACGCTGCACTTGCGAAAATATTTTTAAAATATATATATATATATATGAAAAAAATCCCTTTTATAGTTCTCCAGAACTTTTAATATACACTCAACGTGAATCACCCTGTATATATATATATATATATATATATATATATATATATATATATATGTATATATATATATATAAATAAATTAATATATACATATAAAAATATGTATATACGTATATAAATATATATATATATATATATATATATATTTATATTAGAATTTTTCTTTAACCATATATTTATATACGGGACATTATTTTTCTTAGGTTAGGTTAACAATGAAAATAAAATTTGTCACTTTAAATCAGCATTTCGTTCATTGTGTTGAGCTTTATCAAAATTTCATTTGGTCTCCTGAAATAAAAATATATATATATATATATATATATATATATATATATATAAACATCATTATATGCCTTGAAACGTTAAATGGCTTAAAATTGTACACTTTATAATAAGCAATTCTTAGGTACTTGTTTATAATATAAAAAAATAGAGCTGTTACACCTTAACTCTTGTCAGTAATTTAAATTATAAGGAACAAACATAATTACGAAAAGTATAGGGATGCTAGATTTTTTCCCATGGTTATAACTACGCTGACCTATCTATTATTAGCAAACGTGTAGATGATAATTTATGAATATTAATACTGAAAGTCAGTTATAAATCGAAACCTCATAAAAATGCGAAAAGCATTTTCAAAACAGTGCAGTTACTCAATTATTACCCTGAAACAAAGTATAACATTAGTTTTATAAAAATATTTCAAAAATATATACGAATTTTGAGGTTGTAACAAAAAATGTTCATCTATTAATTCCGCACCCGATAGAAAAAAAAATGGGATGTTCCATTTGAAAAAATTAAGAAAAATAATTTTTAATTTTGCAAAGTTTGATATGAAATTTTACACACCCTGTATAAATGATATAAATATAAATTATAATACTCGTAGGACAATAACTATAAACCTTTTACAGTAAGCTACTGGCTTTCCTTATTTTTTAAGATGTTTAATATATTTTTATAAATGTTTTAAAAGTGGTTATAAAAAATGTTCTTTTCGATTTTATTTTTTTTCTTCGAAACTATTTAAGAGAAATTGATAATATTCTAGGAATGTATAGACCAGGCAAAGGGGATTTCAAAAATGTAAAAAAAATACAGGGGGTTCCATTTCAAAAATGCGACTTTTATGCCTCACTATTTTTGGAACACTCTATATAATCAGAGATGTTTTTAAACTGTTCTCCATAATCAATAGTATACAGTGACGTTTAAATAATTTTTCTAATGGTTTAGATACAATAGAAATTATCCAATCCAGAACAATATACAGGCCATTGCTTTAAAAGATGGATATTTTGACAATAAAGAGACACGGGGGATGATGGCAAAATACAGTCACAGAAGGACACATTGAAGCTTCGGAAGAAAACAATAAGAATACTGCTTTGAGTATACTCAGAAATAAGGAAAATGAAGCAACTAGTATCCAAAAACTGAACATAATTAATGCAAGTGCATCGAAATTTAAGTCAAGTACATCTGCTATTAATTTAAATACCTGTAATAGTTGTGTAATTAATATTTATAATAAATAGTTTGTAATGCTGTATTTTAAACAAAAATAAACGTATTTTCTTAAATTCTATTTTAATTTTAATATTAGTAGACATCATTACCGCACTAGTGCGGTTATATCTAACATTACCTAACTAAAATGTGCGGTAATAGCTTCTTATTTCACGATCATAGATAAAATATATTACACATTTTAAATTCTAAACCGTTCGTATGCTAAAGAAATGTAAACTCTTACGCGTATGATATCTATATAGTCTGCCACTTCAAAAGAATTCTTAAAGCAAATCACTTTTGTTTCGTCTGTCTGTTCACAATTCTCTTTGAAATGTGAAAATACGATTACAGGCATGATAAAACTTGTCGGGGCGATAAAAAGTAGTCTAGACATTTTGTAAACTTGGAATTTTCTCAGATACGTTTCTTTCTAGCTGCAATAAATTCTCGACTACTTATATTTTAACTAACAAAGGCCTCAGTATCTTAAAGCTTTATTAAATTTTGAGACGAGCGTTTTCTCATTCTGATTATATGAAATATTACGATGTATTAAGATAAGTGAGATGTTGTTTGTTGGCCGGATTACTAATGACTAATGTAAAGTGTCAAGTTTCATCGATATACAAAATAATCAAACTGTATATGATTTATTGCTTAAATTTTATGATATTAAAATCTGGGTTAGAAATTCAAATATATATTGAATATTAGGAATTTGGAATGTAAACTATATGTGTGTCATATTCTTTTAAGTAATGAAATTATCTATATATGCGCTTACCTCGAAGTGCTAGGTACCGTGGTTGCTCAAAGTGAAGTGAGGGAAAATTGATTAATGTGGAATTTAAAAACTTCTTTGAAAAAGAGGGAGAGGCATTTTCTGGTAACACATTCCATAATGGGGACTCTCTGGGAATGAAGGATTAAAAAGGTGATGCATGCGGATCGACGCTTGCATCTCCCTAGCAGGAATGACCAAGAAAGGAATAATGGACGCAGAATCAAGAATGTTACGGATTGAAAGAGAGGCTGCCCCCATATATATGAACAATACTCAAGGCTGGGTACGATTTGCGTAAATGATATATAAGTTTGGCTTTTTAGCTTCAGGCATTTGATTGTTTATTTGAATGGTATGGGTATTGAAAAATAATTTGTAAAATAGTAATTGTGTGATTGTGTCTTATTACCGTTAAACTGAACCAGGTTCTTTGTTCCCCATTCTACGATTTTATCGAAGTCCTTAGTTAGGGATAAAGTTATTACTATATGCCTATCATCAATTTGAGTCTTGGAAATAGATTTGTGAACTTGTATGTTGGAACGGAGTGTATTATTAACATGACAGGACTGCTGGTAGAAGAAAGCAGATGATTGATGTGCAGGAGGAACAGGCTAGGTCCCAACACTGAACCCTATGAAAAGCCTGTGTTGATTTTGTGAAAGTTACATAAATAGCCATCAACCACTACAAAAATATTCCTGGCAATCCACATACAAAGTTTTGGAGGAAGACCATAGTCAGGAAGTTTGTTAAAAAGTGCAATTGTAGGTTACCAAAGTAAGAAGATAGTAGATCTTCTTACTTTCAAGGTAATTTAAAACATCAATATTGATATTCTTCTCCATTGCTTTACTCATAATTGGGAGTAGAAATATGGGTCTGTAGTAAAAGGGAAGAGTTTTGGATCCCTTTGTTGGAACGGGCTATACCCGATCCGATTTGTAGCTTTTAGGAAATATGCCCTTTTCATAGGAGTCTTGGAATAACCTGGTAAGGATAGCGGCCAGTTCAGAAGTACAAGAACCATGGTCGGAATACCATCAAAGCGAGAAGAATATTGTAAATAGCTTAACAGCTATTCAATATCACAATAATTTGAATGTACATCCAATATTTAAAATCATGCTATATAAATCATTTTTGATAAAATTCCGTTTTTAAAATTAACTTTAAATTTAGATTAATGGCAATTTTTAAAAAAAAATATTTAAATTACTATACTATAATACACTCCAAAAAAAAATTTTATTGTGTGAAGATTTAAAAAAAATTGACATATGACAACGAATTTGGATAAATTGTGATCATGAACCTAAGAAATGAAGAGGACATGTTTAAAGTAACTTATTATATTAATACAGCTTAATTTTTTAGGCATATCCACAATTCTGGTGTATTTATATTAAGCAGTTGCATCTTACAACTCATTGCTCTATTTTGGAGGATTTATAGTCGGATTTTATCAGACATATAAAACACTACTACAAAAAGTGAAATTTAGATGAATAATAGAGTGAAATACCATTTGTTCTTATTTAAACTAATATAACCACCTATCCTATTGAAAATTCCAATTTTTTTGTATTCACAAATGAAAGTATATTATCTATTATTACTCCCAAACACTTATAGAAATCAATACTACCATTTTACAGTCATTTATTTTAAATTATTAAAAATTTTGCGCAGATATGTTGGGAATCTAAAATCATATATTTTGTTTTAACTGCAATAATTTTCAATGTATTAACTCCCATCCCTTCTTTAACAAGCTCTAATTTATTATTCATATCTGCAAGTAAAATACACAATTTAACAGTTCCGGAACTTTAACGTATACTATTATGTGTTGAAGGGAGGGTAGTTCATTAGAGGTACAACACTAAGGCTCCATTGGGTCCCTCGTACATTTTCCCTGGAAACATCACTGGTCCTAGGAAATCGCCCATTTTTACAAAATAAGTGGAGATGTAGCCAAAGATAACTTTCCTGAAGCTGCGTTTTTGGACTGGCACTCTTTTAGAATTGATTCTCATCATCAACAACCAAACATTCACAGAGTGTTATTGTCTGGTTATTAGCAGGTCTATAAAGAAGATTGTCATTCAGCTCCGTAATGTGGAGATTTTTCCTGACAGTGACCATTCAAAATTACTGTTGTAAAGCATTGGTTTATCCTCGATAGTGCAAGGTCGGTCAATCCCATTTTCTTGATAGGGTATATTATGATCTTTCTTCGCAACTATAAGTTTAATTCCACAACTTTTTTTACGTATTCTATCCTCGCTTCTAGTTAACCTTATTTCGTTGTCTTTTTCTCAAAAAATGGCCTTTGACCAATTAATAAAAAAAAGAAAATAGTAGTTTGTGTATTTCTAAAACACATTCTATTTTGAAAACTCGCAAAGTGGATGTCAATCAAAAGAAATATGGTGTAGGTAAATACCTTGCAATTTGTGAGACATATCCGGCAATGGAGCATATCCTAGACTTGCTCAAGGGGATTTAGGTCTAAAGACTGCGGCGATCATGGCAACACATCGATATTGTTGTTCTTTAAAGTGTATATGAGGCCCTTGAAGTATGTGGCATGACGTTGCCATTCTTGTAATAAAAGTTAGAGCCCGTTGCTACCGCATATAAGTACAACAAAATCAGGTCAGGTCTTGAGTCAAGAGCAAACGAAGTAATTTTGTTATTCTAATACCATGTTACATAGCAACAATATATGTGATTTTTTTCGAATTATTTTAGAGAAACTTTTTGGCTTTTTCGCAGCTTAAAAGTATTAAACATAGATTAAATGAAAAGTAGTATAAGAAATTGTGCGTTTTAAAATTTAGACCAATTTGCATATGATTGCACTAGGCCTAGACACAAACGAAAATATGTTTATGCAAAAAGAGTTAAATTGTAATTTGTCTTCACTTTGTATAGACTCGGGAAAATGAGATTCTAGCAGCATTCCGAAAATATATTTATAAATATTACGGATTAATCTGCTATATTATATAAGAAAAAAACTTCTCCTGCAACAAAGCATGAATTATTTTGTAAAAATTATCGTAAAATCGTAAAAATTATCGTCAAATACATCAAAAATCATTGAAAGGTAACTGAAGAATCGTCTTATGCCTCTTATTTCTCCTTAAACATCAGATAATATCTCCGGATCAGTTCGGATTTTTACCCAACAAGTGCACCAGTGACGCCATGTTCTCGTTGTTTAGCGACGTCTACTTATCCCTCAATAACAATCACCCCACCGCCTCAGTTTTTTTGTGACTATGCAAAAGCCTTTGAATGTGTTAGTCATGACATTTTATCGTTGCATTTTTATTGAATCCGTGATATTTCTTTAAAATGGTTTAAATCTATCTCGGGAATAGGCAACAATTTGTAAGGGCAAATGGCTC
Organism: Kuschelorhynchus macadamiae; assembly: GCA_030620095.1. Taxonomy (NCBI): domain Eukaryota; kingdom Metazoa; phylum Arthropoda; class Insecta; order Coleoptera; family Curculionidae; genus Kuschelorhynchus; species Kuschelorhynchus macadamiae. Next base: position 989,618 of record JAUTXW010000584.1, read on the forward strand.
TGATTCTGATTGTAAATTGATTAAAAATGGAGTCCCTCAAGGTTCGGTCTTGGAACCTATTTTTTTTTGTACATTAATGATATCACCAACCTAAAAATTAATGGAAAAATCTCTTTCTTTGCTGACGACACAAGCATAACATGGAGTGGTTTAGATACAACGTCTTTACATTCTAATATATCCAATGGCCTTGTATAATTAATGCTTGGTCCGATTTCAATCTGCTTTGCTTCAATGTAGATGAAACGGTGATCTTATCTTATAAGGCGACCTTACAACCACTTCAGCTCCTTAACAGCAATATTAAATAGGTCGAGTCGGTTAAATTCCTGGGTTTGAATATAAATAACAACCTAAAATGGTCTAAGCATATTGACACCTTAACTAAAAAACTTTCTACCGCCTGCTTTGCCATTTTTTGGTTTCAAAGTTTCAAAAAAACTGGACGAAACTTGATGAGAAAACATATAAACAAATTCTCGGAAAGGCCATAACACGTATATCATACCAGAAACTCTAGGCATGACATATCCTAGAATCCTCCAGAACATTTAAAAACTATGTTTGCGTACATCATTTAAAGATTACTGCGTTAACGATTTTTTGCTTGTTTACTTAAATCTTTTTTGGTGTCATGTTCCACCTGCTAGCATGGCATTTGAAAATATTTTATAGGGAATGAACTATCTGATATTATTAATTATTTTTGTTACATATTAGATTAAAGTTATATATTTTCTTTTTTTTTTCTTATACACTTCAATTATTATATTAGTTCAGTACACTTTTTGTTTAACTTCACTTATTTTGCTTTATACCGATAACAAAATAGAGTTTAAGGTTGCGTAATTTTAATTTCAATGTCATCGAAATTATTCACCTCGCATATATATTGTTTATTTCCTTATTGTTAAGGTCACCTGGATTCATTAACGGCTTTACTGCAATGTTATGTCCTAACGAATGTTATATTTACCATTTATGTATTTGCAATGTCCTATAGAAAAATATGATTTTTTGTTCAGTTAATATTTCGTTTTTTCATTGTTTGGTTTTTTTTTCTCTTTTAAGGTAAATTTCGCTTTGTGCATAAAATTGTAACAATTTTCCTGAGGCAATAAAGCATACTTTTGTGTGCTTCTATTAGAAATTATTTGTTGCGTCTGCCAGATAAGTGACAATATAATAGTTATTTATACTATAAGGGATGTAAGTAACATTTAATAATTTTTATTAATTAATGCTGGCAAAAAAGTTCGAGACTGGTTAATGTACTTACATCCCTTATAGTATATAACATTTTTCCCCCTCCCTGTATTGTATATTTACAAGAAAATGCTGGATATATTTTTGGATTTCCATTAGCATAACATTCGATAGTATTGTCATTAAATTATGAAGGCAGCCGTGATCCGTTGCCAGAGCAACATAAGCAGTTTTTATTTTATCAACAACGTCAAGTTGACAACTTATAGCGAAAAGTTTAAAGAAGTCGAATTGTTTGATTCTGTGTAGACAAAATGGATGTTTCAGACATAGAAGAATCAGCGAATATTGCTTGTTTATCTCTACTACCGGAAAAGTCGAAAAAAAGGTATGAAGCAGCATATAAATCCTTTAAGAATTGATGCCAAAGCAAGACGGCTACTGCAGTCTCAGAAACCTTGTTTTTGGCGTATTTCCACGAAAAAAGTGCTCTATTGAAGTCCCCATCAAGCTTATGGTGTGATTCGATGTTGAAGTCCACCCTTTTTATAGAGGAAAATATAGATATTTCTAAGAATCCAAAACTTCGAGCATTTTTCAAAAGAAAAAATGATGGTTATAGACCCAAAAAATCGAATGGGTTTTAACAGGGAAGATGTGAATAAGTTTGAAGCCCTCGATGATATATACTTATTGATGAAGGTCGTAATGGTAAGGGAGTTGCTGGAGCGTGCCGTTCCAATGAATTCTATGAAATGAAAATGGACAATGTTAAAATAAGTCAAGAAATCATAATTGTGACCATTCCTGACTCCAAAAATGGAATGTCACGTGCATTTACAGTGACAAAAGCTGACGACACTTAGGTTTGTCATTTCAAAATAATTCAAAAGTACATTGATACAAGATGCCACACGACGACTATTAATCCGCGCTTCTTTATCTTTCAAAATGGAAAGTGCTTAACCCAGCCTGTCGGGAAAAATACGTTTTCATCAATTCCAAGTAAAATTGTGAAATTTCTAAAGTTTGAGAACTTCAAAATATATACTGGACACTCTTTTAGAAGAACGTCGGCAACTTTATTAGCAAATACTGGAGTTGATGTATTAGCTATCAAGCGACATGGTGGATGGAAATCCGCTACTATTGCGGAAAGTTACGTAGCTGAGAGCATCAATAATAAAAAGGAAGTAGCGAATAAAATTTTATACAATAAGACCCAGCCAGAAGTCTCTTGCAGTGCTTCAACAGTGACAGAAACATTGGTTAGAAATGAAGGATGTGTGGAGTCAGAAAATGTAATACACATCGAGAAGAAACGAGAAAACGTATTTCCAAATTTTGTTAATAATGTGAATAATTGTAATAATTGTACCATTAATATTCATTTCAATTAATATCACCGGATTTTTGTCCGGATTTTTGTAATATGTTGATGAAATCAAAAATTAAAGCTACTTATAATAATTTTAGATTATTATTTCCCTAGGGATGTAAGTTGACTTACATCGTGTCGTTAAGGGCAACCAATACCTTATTGAGTAACTTTCACTTACGTCTGTCAAAGCAGTGTCAAAATATTTACATTTATAAAAAAATATATTTTATTTTTTATTAAAAAGCCAAGAAGTTCCTCTATAATAATATATAAGCTGTATTACGAAGAAGTAAAAATGAACAACTCGGTCTAACTTATCCATATCTCTTCAACTTTATAAACCTTAAAATCTCGTTTATCAACTGGGAAAAAGAAACTAAATTTGCAATGGTGCCCCCGAACTTTTCCTACCGAATTGCTCGTCGATCGATGTGAATTAAATTAAATGTTTGTAACCTTTAACCTTTGCGGGGCAAAGTCTGCAATAACGAACATCAAAAGTTTTTGAAAATACAACAATCTCGCAACAGAAAATCATAATAACCACAAACATGAGTGTTGGTGTTATTGTTGCAGCTCCGAGCTTAGGTTTATGAACGACTGCCTTCAAAGTTTTAATGAAATTACAGTTTGTGCGTTGTCCTGTTACTCAGAATAATAATTGTTTGTGGTTATAGCATGAATTCGAGGGGATTATTATAAATCCTGATAAACATTTTACGAAACAACGTATGGTACGTAGAGATGTGACATTTCCAGAAATAAATTTCCATTAAAATTTTCAAGAATATTTTTGGAATTCCCGCAAAAATAGAAAAAGGTAAATATCAAAATCTCAAAAAGAAATATTAAAATTTGATGCTAAAAGTCAAATTTTCCAAGAACTTTACGATAGAAATTTCAAGTGAAATTTCCAGAAAGTTTTTAGACATTTCCATACATTTTTAGGCTAAAACTATACATTAAAATCTAACCTTAAAGCTTATAAATTGTTTATAATAAATTCTCTTCTAAAAACGGCTTAGTGAAATGTTAAAAAAATTATTATCAAAAAACTTTCCAATTTATCTCAAAATTTGCATAAGCATCAAGTATTACGTTGGAATCAACATTTTGGTACGAATCCAAGATGACGGAACAAAATGGCGGCTTAATGAAATATTTAAAAATTCAGCCTGAAAAAACTGCTTAATTAATTGATTTATTCTTTGTTTTAGCGTCTCTAGATGCCAAAAAATGTATTTTATCAATTCCGTCGGTCCGTCTGTCGGTCTGTCTGTCAATCTGTCAGTTCGCGGAGTAGCTTAAAGACTATTTAGCCGATTGACTTCATAACTTATCTAATTTATCTCAAATTTTAAGCAAACATCAAAGAAATATGTTCAACTGGTAAACTTTTGGTACGAATCCAAGATGGCGGAACAAAATGGCGGCTTAATAAAATATTTAAACATTCAGCCCGAAAAAATTACTGAATGGGTTGATTTTAAATTGTATGCCATAACTAATTGTGGTATAGATGGCAACTAGTAAAACTGTGGTACTAATTCAATATGGCAGAACAAAATGTCTGCCAAATAAAATGCTTCCAATCGTAAAAAAAACACTCTCTCAAGTTTTACATATCTTTACATTTTAGCGACTTTAGACGCAAAAAAAATATGTTTTATCAATTCCGTCGATCTGTATCTGTGTCTGTCTGTCAGTTCGGGCATAGCTTAAAAACTACTTACCCGACTGACTTCAAATTTTAAACAAAAACATGAGAATCATATGGGTATAATTTGGTAATATTTCTGTAATAATCCAATATGGCAAAACAAAATGGCGGGCTAATGAAATGTTAAAAAAATTATTATTAAAAAACTGCTTATCCAATTTATCTTAAAATTTGCACAAACCTCAAGTATTATGTTGGAATCAACTGGTAAAATTTTGGTACGAATCCAAGATGACGGAACAAAATGGCGGATAATAAAATATTTAAAAATTTAGCCTGAAAAACTACTTAATGGATTTATTTCAAATTTTCTGCCATAACTAATTGTAGTATAGGGATTAACTAGTAAAACTGTGTTACTAATCCAAGATGGCTGAACAAAATGGCGGCCAAATAAAATGTTTGTAATTGTGAAAAAGATCGCCCTCTCAAGTTTTTCATATATTCACGTTTTAGCGTCCCTAGATGCCAAAAAATATGTTTTATCAATTCCGTCAGTCCGTCTATCGGTCTGTCTGTCAGTTCGGGTATAGCTTAAAAACTACTTACCAGGTTTTAATCAAAAGTTAAGGATCCTATGGGGATGACCTGGTATTATTTTGGTACCAATACAATATGGCGCAAAGATGTTACAAAAATATTACTAAAAAACTAATTTTCCTATTTACCTCAAATATTTTGCACAAAAATCAAGTGTTGCAAAATCAGCCTGAAAATACTACTTACTAAATAATTTTGAATTTTTTTGCAAGAATTACGTTTGATATAGAGATAAACTGGTAAAGTTTTATGAATTTGATGACGAAACAAAGTGATGGCCAAATAAAATTTTTAAAAAATCAAGGTAATAAAAGCTTGTTCAATTGACTTTAAATCTTGCATAAAAATTATAAGTGATAATATTAAAAATTGGTACGAATTTAACCCGACTTAACAAAATGGCAATATGTATCAATGTAAAAACTACTTATTGAATTTATTATAAATTATATCCAAAAGTCAAGTGTAGCATATGTAGAAAGAAACTGGTAAAATATTGATAGGAATCCAATATGATGAAACAAAATGGCACCCAACAAAAATGTTTGAAAAGACAGTATATATAACACATATATACTGTGACTATATACTGAATTGAATTGGGTAACACTTCACTATTCCTAACAAATGGGAAAAACCCGTAACCATGGAAGTTCCGGGTAAAGAAATTTTTACCAATTTTTTTTATGTTCTCATGCCTTAATAGTTCTGCGAGATGTAATATATTTTGCTAATTTTATTAATCATGGAAATATTTTGACATTTGGAAATTTTAAATCGATATGTTGCTAAAACTTCTAAATATATAAGTTCATGATATGTAAACTGATCTAAAAGAAGAAAAACCAAAACGTATTAAGATTTTACTGAGAACGTAATAGTTATAGTCGAATGCGGTCTTATCGTGCGGGTCCAAAGGTCACCAACAATATGAATCAAATCAGAAAACACAGTGAATACCAAAATGTTGTGTGATTCTTTTATCGAGCTATTAAATCTCGACGGGCTATTTACAAATATACAGGGAGAAAGGTAATAGTTTTTTTGATTATATTACGCAATATTATTAAGATAGCCACTTAATATTTTTTAATGGCCGAGGGACTAAATAAGAAAATCTCGCTAAATATGTATTTGGTTAAAATTTTTTGGTCGGAAAAAACAAAAATACACAAAATAGCAAGCGCCTTAATAAAGTCAGAACAATCACGATATGTTCTGTTTATACAGCCACTTAACGAAAGTGAGATTTTTTTATCAATCACCAAAAAATATGAGCCCCAAGAAAACTTGTTTTTTTTGTATTGTAATAACAAAAAAATTTTATTTTGCAAAAATATTATATACTTTTGTTAAAAACACAAGATAATTAGTTATTACTTCCCTCGTGAGATTTTTTCAGATCTTTACGTTTATAGGTCCCAAGATGCCGAAAAACATATATATATATATATATATATATATATATATATATATATATATATAAAATATATATATATCATATTTATATATATATATATATATATAGCCTGTATTTTTCGTTAGCCCCGAGTTCCTAGTAAAGCGATTTTACCGATTTTTATATACCAAATTTTGTCCTATAATTAATAAAGAAAACTTATTTTAAACACGCTTTAAAATTGGAACAAGTATTCTATAATTATTTATTTATTGCCTACAAAATTACAAATGTACTAAAAAAGTAAGCAAAAAAATGGTGTCAAATCTAATAAAAACATTTTTAAATTAAAGTTCACTGGCTACTATCCAGGAACCAGGGGAAAAACTCTGAGAATCGGTATAAGGAATGTACAGAAACTTGTGCATGAAAAAAAAAAACATAATTTACCTCCGAAGAAGATTAAGAAAGGTACATGAAAAAATTCAAAGGCAAAAGACCTAAGTTACAATGCAAAAATGGATATTCACAATGCAATTTATGATTTATACACGTCAAAGACTAATATAATCCTTCAGAAACTTTTTAATATTATAGACTAAAAAATATCATCATCACATAAAAAGTCCTCATCTTTTGAGTGGTCCTCAAATGGCGCAATGATCAATGGTGCTATTTCGACATCTGTTCCACAGATTTCTTCCAGTACTCCGGCGTAATATAATTTAATGAATCTTGCCAAACCATTTGCACTTCATCGGATGTAAGATCATCGTTCACGTGTTTTTCGTAATATGATTTTGCCCCAGCCCATATTAATTCTATTGCGTTAAACTGGCAATGGTAGGGCGGCAGTCGTAAAACCTCATGTCCATTTTCCCGTAATATTTCATCTACGGCATATATTGTTGGTTTTTTAATAGATTTTGCCATTAAAAGAAGTTCTAGTTTCAGCATATTAGGTAAAGGATTTTGTTTTTGTTTCATTAGCCAGTCATAAATATCACTTTTCTTCCAGGATGAAGTAGGTTGTTTATTTAAGATTCTTGAATGATAAGATGCATTGTCCAGAATGATTAAAGATGGAGCATCTAAATTTGGAACCAGTTGTTCTTTTAACCACTTTTCAAACAGTTTACAGTTCATATTATCATGGTAGACCATACTTTTCGATGTTGAAGAAAACAGTAAACTTGCACCTGGGAGAAATCCTGTTGAAGAACCTGCATGCAAAATGATGAACCGTTTTCCTGTCCCACGTCTTTTTTTTTCTCTTGACTTACAGACTCATCCTAAAATCTAAAAATACCACTTTTCTAAATTTTGTATTAACATTTTCCGTGTATTTCTATAAAAATTGGATACGCTGACTTGCTATATGTGGCAACTCGCATAAAAATTTTCGATTACGGTCCTTTTTTATATCGAAAACCCAACATTTTTATTAATTTTGACAACGATTTTAGTCCAGTTTCCAATATGCCTCGATTTTTTAAAGCTTCTTTTAAAACTTGAAGAGTTATATTAGTTTTTGATATGTATAAATCGTAAATTGCATTACCAACATCCATTTTTACATTGTCAGTTAAGACTTTTTGGCTTTTTTCGTGTATATTTTTTAATCTTCTTCGGTAGTAAATTGTGCTTTTTTTCATGCACAATTTTCTGCACAGTCCTTATCCGATTCCCAGAGCTTTTGCTACTGTCTCCTGGATATTGGCTGGTGAATTTTCATTTTCGTAATATTCTATTATATTTAATACCATTTTTTTCGCTTGTGGATGCAAAAAAACCCGAAAAATGTTTTCTATTACTCATTTTGTCACTGACTTGTCACTGACTTTGAAGTGACATCGCTCAAAGATTTTTGCAACTGCTGGTATTTATATGTCTTTCTTCTTTTTTCATATAAAAATATCATAGGTCTATCTAATTCATCTTCTAGATTTTATGCGGAGGATATGATTAATAAAAGAAAAACAAACTTAAAAAGTTGGTCGTTGATAAATCGTATGAACCGCACGATAACACTGTTTTTGACTATAGGAATCCAATATGATGGAACAAAATGGGGCCCAACAAAAATGTTTGAAAAGACAGTTTATATAACACATATATACTGTGACTATATACTGAATTGATATGAGTAACACTTCACTATTCCTAAGAAATGGGAAAAACCCATAACCATGGAAGTTCCGGGTAAAGGAAATTCACCAATTTTTTTTTATGTTCTCATGCCGTATTAGTTCTGCAAGATGTAATATATTTTGCTAATTTTATTAATCATGGAAATATTTTGACTTTTAGAAATCTTTAAAGCTACATTTTGAAAATTTTAAATCGATATGTTGCTAAAACTTGTAGAAATATAAGTACATACAGAAAAAACAAAACAGATTTTACAGAAAACATAATAGTTATCCAATATTTAATAAAGAAGAATCTTACTTTGAATGACTCAAAATTAATGTCAATTTTATCTCACTTTAATGTCAAATCTGGCAAAAATGGGCAATACGACAACCGAAATTTCAAGCATTTTTTTGGAAATTGGGGAAAAATTGAAATTTCACGAAAACTTTTTAGGACACGCGTACATGAAGTTACAACAAAGTCACACCAAAAGCAGGCGCTTATTTCTACTTTTTTAATTAATTTATACAAATTTTGATATTCTGAAAAGGTATTACACGAAAACTAGTACAATTTTTGTATTTAAAATGTTTTTAAATATCATGTAGTTAAATCTGTAGGTAGGTTTCAAAATATAAATAAAAAATATTTTGTTTACGATCTAATTTAATAGATAACAAAACAGGTAATTTTAATTAAATTTGCCTTATTTATTATAATTCAAAACATATTTCCTCAGAAAGATAAGTTAAACTTCTCGTATTTCAAAAGAGCAGGAATTCAAAGATAAAATTAGTTTTAATCAAAGAAACGTATCTATAAATTACAAAACGAAAATATAAAAATTTTCACGGAAGAAAAATTAACGAAAACAAACTGATTTTATGCAAGCAAGTTTTACTGGCTATTAACTTGGGTATCAGAGTTGGGCTTCAATTTCATGAAAACTTCCGGGCATCTCGAAGTTTTAATCAAATTTTATTTTACTGTTTTTGTTTTTCGACAAGAACTTACATTCAGAACTTTTCAAATGTTTACAAACGTAAGTCGCTTTATTTTATTATAACGCCAATAGGGTGTATGCCTAAATTTTGTTTTTTGAAAACGTGAAATGTATTTATGTGAGTTGACGGAAAGTGTATGTTCCAGTCTCCATGACGCAACTAACATAGTTGGTCCATATTTATTGTTGTAAAGTTCTTTAAACTTATTTTTTTCGATCTTGGGCAGCGGATTTATAAAGTCTCCATCAAATAACTTACTCGTGATAGGTTACTGAATTTAAAAAATAAAATGAATGGTGTAAAGTTGCTGAAATACGTAGTGCCAAGTTTAATTTGGAAATGGTTGGACGAGATTGGATGTGCCTTGATTTCGTTGAGCAGTTAATGCAGACTTCACTTCAATTATTATTTATTTTATATATAAATATATACCGGGTGACAATGAAACTACAACCCAGGGTGCCATTTGACAACGGCTAGAGATGAAAATCCTGTATATTTTATGTTTTTTGAACTCTCTTAACAATTCTAAATAACTTTTGTATAACATAACCGATGTGTAAAATGTATAGTTTTCCAAATAAAGTCACTTAAAAATGTGCCATAATTCCCACTTATTTGTATTTTTATGAAAAATAGAACAGGCCAGGATAAAAACAATCACGGTTATTTACTCTTTATTCAAGCCTTCATCCATCAAAATGTCAAAAAAGAAAATGTCCCGAGTTTTAAAAAAATGTGTTTTCAAGTTTTGATCAGACCCTGTACCATAACGAATCAACTGCCTGGAATAAAACCTTTACTACCCGATCCTACTTTTTTATCCTTTATCCACATATAACAAATTCAATTTCCATAAACCGCTGCAAACTTGAAAATTTGATATTTTATTTTCATGTTGTTATTGCCCATCTAAAGCGAAAATCAATATTACTAGCATGTATTTAATTATACCACCGGCAAAGTTGGCCATGGATTCAAAATAATCTACTGTTCAAAGGAATCCTCTTTTAATTCATTTAAATTTTAAAAGAGAAACGAATATGATAAGGTGAAAACAAATGAACTTTATTATACCTAGAGATGATTAATATTAACTAATAATACACGACCATCTTGTTCAATACAGGTCTCAGTTATACTAATATTATTAATAGCACTAATAATTCGATTTCTTAAAATTTCCAAATTTTCGGGTTGACTTAAATAGACTTTTTCTTTATATGACCCCAGAAGAAAAAATCAACGTGCTGGCCACCTTACAGGTCCATTCGTTCTTATACATTGGTTCCCAAACCTGTCATTTAAATAATTTACACAAATTCGAGCATTATAGGCCGAAGCACCATCTTGTTGAAAGTAGATGTTGGGAATTTCTGCAAGAGGTAAATTGTCCAAAGAATCGGTAATTGTTGTCTTTAGATAGTTCAAATATGATTCTGCTGTAAGGGGCTCATTAAAAAATATTGGGTCCACAATTCTGGTTCCTAAAACACCTAGCCACACATTAACACTAAAACGTTCTTGGAGAAAAAATAATATTAATCTATTAAAGTTATCATTATGATTAGAATTTTCCATAAACCAGCGGCAATATTTAACTCACCGAGTAAAGTCATTAACTAACAATCAAGTGTTGGTGAATTTGGTATTTGTAGGGCTTGTACTTATGCTTACTGCTTCAAAATGTTTCTTGCACTTTCTCTGTTAACTCCAACTTCACTTTCAATTTGGCGAGTGGAAATACTTGGATCAGCATTCACACATGCCAGAACATTTATTCCAGCTTCTTTACTAATAATGAGCTTTCCTTCATTTTCATTTTGGGGAACTGTTTTCAAATGTTGTACTAGCCACGAAAAATAGGCATAGCAGAGTTGGTTTCTGTCGGGGTATCGCTCTGCGCAGAATGTTTGAGCCTGCCTTTTATTTTGCAAGCACTCGCCATAAACGAGAAGTATATCTATTTATGGCGCCCCTGTAAAACTTGCCATTTTAAAGAGATTACAAAAAACTTTTAGTTTACACCAATAGAGATACGAAATAAAGCACGAGAATTTACAAAAAGTGCAACAATCTGCCAAGCCCACAAGTGATAAAAGTTACTTGTCAAAATTCAATTGTTTTTAAAAACCATAGCAACCTCTGTCAAGGCTAATATGATTGTTTTAATTTTAGCAAAACTGTTCATAGATAGTTATCACACAAGGTTAAGTTACCATTAACTTCACTTTCATAAACAACTGCGAAATTGAAAATTAGGTACCCTATTTTTATGATGTTAATATTTATCCAAAGCGAAAAACAGTCAGTTGACCCGTTATGGTACAGGATCTGTTCAAAACTTAAAAAATCGATTTGCCAGAAACACTTTTTTTTTAAACTTTAGCATTTTCTTGGATGAAGGCTTGAATAAAGAGTAAATAACCGTGATTATTTTTATCCTGGCCTACTCCGTTTTTCCAAAAAATACAATTAAGTGGGAATTATAGCACATTTTTAAGTGGCTTTATTTGGAAAACTATACATTTTAGACATAGGTTATTTTATACAAAAGTTGTTTAAAATTGTTAAGAAAGTTCAAAAAACATAAAATATACAGGGTGTTCCGTTTAAAATAACGAAGTCGCTGTCATTTCAAGGGAAACCCGAAACGATATTCAATTGTTTTTATGTTACAAATGTTCACAATATTCAACTCTATCAAAACACCAATATGTATTTTCATTCCGTTCATTAATGTTGTTCTAAAAAAAAAAGTTTTGCAGACGTTTCGCCAAAATGTGAAAACAAATAGTATAAGAGTGAAAACAAAAATGAAAACATTATGTGGTATTGTGAACTATTTAGTAAAAATGTTGGTCATATGCAACAAATAATATATCTTCTGTTCCGTTTGTAATCACTGGCAGTTAGAGTTTTTGTCAAAGCTCCTTTTTTTCTTGTGCCTTTCAATTTCCAACAAGCATCAAAAAGAAAAACAAATCTTCTATATTTGTTTCAGAATTTTTATGAGAATCTCTATAAATATTTTCCTCAATTACTTCGAAATGAAAATCGTGACCATCCTTTAACCTTTGCTAGAGTCGAATCAAATGTTTATATAAATCATTGCTCTTCTATAAATAAAATTAGAAATGTTTGCATGTTTGGTCAATTACCGATTCTAATTCGTATTATATAACAAAGCCATCATGATATGCATAAAGAAATGGCAAATCCGTTATGATACGCATAAAGAAAATGGCATTTTGTGGTAAAGTTCTGCTAAATATCTATTAAAGCGGACCTTGACCGAGTTTGTTTAAAATGCTGAATCTATTGATTTTATCATTTCTTCCAACTTAGTCGATATATATTTATATATTCTGTACTTTTTAAAACGACTTTAATGTACATACAAATTAACCAATATGATTGGTTTACGTTGTTGACAATTAAATATATAGATCAGTAAAATTAACTTAAAATGGCCTAAACTAAGTTGATGAAATTGGTATTAATGGCTAACGTAATATCCCTAACAACATAAAATATTTCTAAAAATTGTTGTTTATCCAGACTTACGTAGTTGTTGTCATGCTATCTGAACTTCAGGTGAGAAAAACAAATAAATGTAAAACTAAAAAAATATGACAAAAAAAATTATTTTAATTTTCGTTCATTTTTATACCTAAATTTTCCAATCCATTTTCCACAGTTCAATGGGGCTCTTTTTATCCGTTTACACATGTGAAGGAGAACAAGTATGTATGTATTAATTGTTTGTTACCCCTACAGCAGTGGCGGTTTATTAACAAGAACTGCAGAGCTGCAGCCAAAATTTCAAAAGATAGTAACTTTAATCCAGCCTTAAGTTTTATCTGCATAGTTTCCTTCACTTAGGCAAGTAGGTTATATATATATATATATATATATATATATATATATATATATATATATATATACCAGGGCCTTTCAACAAAGACTACATACCGCCAAAAATCAGAAAATATCGTCCAAGTAGACTTCTTTCATTTTGCAAAATGTCAGTTGTCATAAATTATTTATTTGATTTTGACGCCGCTCTAAAGGTGAGATATTATTACCGTGCCTCTAAGAATCGTAATCGATGAATTGAAAGAACAAAGATATGCGATCAAATTTTGTGTTCGTCTTGGAAAATCAGCAAGGGAAACTTTTTCGTTGATTAATACGGCTTTTGAGGAATTGTCTATGGTAAGATCTGCTTGTTTTCGATGGCGTAAAGAGTTTAGTAATTGCAGAGAAAGTGGTGGGTTGCAAGGCGGTCCAGGTGCTTCTATTGTGTCACTAACTGAGGAAACCATCAAAAGCGGAGCAGTAACACTCAAATATTCTTAAAATATCTTTTGGAAGTGTTTTTACTCTTTTACACAAGCATTTAAACATGTCTAGAGTTTGTGCTCGCTGGATTCCGCGTATACTGACACCAGATCAAAAAGCGAATACGGTAGCAGTTTGTGAATACTGGAAACAATGCGTTGAAGAAGAAGGTAAAGAATGGTGAAAGACCATTATTACTGCGGATGAAACTTGGGTGTATTGTTATGATCCAGAGATGAAGCAACAGAGTACGCAGTGGGGAGAAAAAGGAGGACCATCACCAAAAAAAAGCACATGCGCAAAAATCTGCCGCTAAAGCTGTGGTCATAACATTTTTTGATCACAAAATCATGGTGTATACGCTCATGGTCCCACATGGTAGTACAGTAACTGCCAGTTATTATAAACACGTTTTGTTCCAGATGATGAAGGATCACATCTCCAAAAAACGACCTCAGCTGATTGGAAAGTGGAAACTTCATCATGATAACGCTCGCCGTCACGTAGCGAATATAGTGACAGTTTTTTGATACTGTACGTAAAATATATCTATGCGACTTCTATCTGTTTCCTCAAGCAAAAAAAGACCTCAAAGGACAACGATTTCAAACAAAATTGGATGCTGTTAAGGCTTTAGAGGTGGTTTTGAAGAATAGTCTTGGCACATAGCACTGTTGGGATAAGGTTATTGCATATATATATATATATATATATATATATATATATATATATTCGAATATAGGTTTCTGAACCCTTAATGTATATTCAGTAAAACGGTTTTTTTGGGTATTTTGGTCGTAATTTTAAATTTTAAATAATAAATAAAACAAAGACTTCTTTGTATGGAGCAATTTTTTTATTTACAAACGTTTCGGCATGTTTTTGCCTTCATCAGTGTTTCTAAAACAATATTTTTATTTTATAAAGGACGTAAAGATTTTTAAAAAATATATAATAAATTTGATCCAAAGAAAATTACAAATTTAATTTAGTTTTTAACTCACCTAAGAAGGTAATCTCCGGCATCATAATAAAATATCAACAAACAAAACATTTATAAACAAACTTTCTGGCACAGTATACGACATTTAGTTTTGAAACATCACATACATTAAAACATTTTATTGTTTTGCATTTTTGGTATTTTATGGTTTTTGAAATTAGCACAGTTAATATAAGTTTATTTATTCCTAATACAGACAAGATTATTGAAAATTAAAATTAAAAGGTTTATCAATTTTAATTTGAGACAGTGATAATATAAAGTCAAAGAAGGCTAGATTATATATATAGTTATTTTAAGATTTAGTAAATTTGTCTTAAATTTTTAATTTCAGTTTTGTCGTTTATTGAATTTTCCTCTTTTTTTTATATATAACATCTTTAAGAACTCCCTCTTTTTCTGGTTAGTTTCTCTTTTCAAAATTTTTGTCTTTTGAAAATTATGGAGTATGGAAAAGAGATATGTAAAGGTTCGTTTACATGTTTTGTGAGAGGGTTTTTTTTTTATAGTATTTATGACCATTGATCCGGTTTTTGATATATATATATATATATATATATATATATATATATATATATATATATATATATGTGTGTGTGTGTGTGTGTGTTGATTCTTAGTCCCTCCCAGATAGAAAAATACGATGTGTTTTCATTCCGGGTGTACATCTGTTCACTACTGTCGTTCTGAAAAGAACAATTTTGCTAACGTTTCGGCAAAATCACATTTATGTTTCATACTGTTGGTCGTTTTAATGATTCGTCTCTTTTATTTAAATCGCCTTGTTTTTCTATTTATATTGCTTCTCGTATTATTCTAATCTTATAATGCTCTATTTTTGCAGACATGGCAGGTTCAGTTAACAGTAGATACTGGTAGTTTTTACACGGAACCATAAATTTGAAAATCGTTCCATATTTAACACCTGTACCTAAAGTTAGACCGAAAGAATCATTCTCCATTTTAAAACTGGAGAAGTTTATAAATACATTTTATTATTACTATGCTATCCTATAACGGCATAATACATATTATCCTAACACTAGAAAGATAATTTATTGTTGGTATTGCATGCTACCCACACACGAACTGGGAATTTATCTAGCCGACTGGATGTTGTATAACACAGTGCACGTGTAAGCAAGTATTTACGCAAATTCACAAACATGCAGACTCTGTTGCCATTGATTGTAGTTACGAAGTTGTTAGCAGATAATAATATAATTGTATCATGTTAACTAAACAAGTTAGGTTTTGATATTCGTACATCTTGCATGCGAAACAAACGAATGTACCTCATAAAAGAAATAATGCAGGGGTATGATGGTTATACCATATTTCAGATGACAAAAAGTTAATAAATATAAACTTTAAAATCGGTAAATTTCCTTTACCCGAACATACCCTATAAGTTCGTTGTGAATTTTTCCCTTTATTTGGAATGAAGACGACCCAATTTAATTCCACACATAGTCATTTAGTACCACGTATAGTTCATAAAAATTAAACACCGTTACACGTCATCGATGACGCAAGTAAGTAACTACAGTAATACCACTACACAAATGTAACTGTAATGAAACTATGGCAATGAGAAAGATAGACACAGACATTGTTATGAGGTTGGTAGAAAATACGATGTTGACGCGTTCCATTTCTTGACATTTTAACATTTCGTTATAGTTTTTAGATATTAAATTTTGTATTTTGAGTTTTTTTTAGCTTACTTCAGTTTTGTAATGTTATCTAGCGATCAAAAATTGTTCTTTTTAGAGCAGTCATATTGTTATATTTGCCCGGCCCATATTTACAATTTTGCAAAATATCAAAGCAGATCTTTGACAGTCTTATCAAATATTTTTATTGGGCGACAATTAGTTCCACCATATTGGATTTGTACCAGTATTTTACCAGATTCTACATATGCCACACCACAAAAATATGGTAAATTTATTTGTTTTTTTGTTCGTTTTTAACTTTTCTTCTAATCAGATTACGTTGTCATTATTCAGAATCGACCAAAGCAAAAAAAAAAGTAGGGGAGACCGGGGCAGGTTGCAACACGGATAAGTTGCAACACACTTGATATCTAAAGCACAATTATATTTAAAAACTCTTGAACGCACTCTTCCATTCAATATCGACTGGCAAACGTGTTGGCGAACGCACTTTATTCTTGTCGAATGACAGACGGTTTTTTCGTAGGTTACTTGATTTGTGATTGTTGAGTGTAATACTTTTGAACAGTTTTTTAATAAATCAAACCTCTCTGCTTTGTTTTTCACACGTGTCATTAGTGGTAAGTTATAGCACATATATTACGTGTTTATTGCCTAGATAATAATTGGGATGTCTACAAAACAACAAAAAAATTTAGAGGTTAGATTAGGAAGGTCAAATTGAGGCAAATTGCAACACTCTGCTCGGGGCACTTTGCAACGGTGTTGTAACTTACCCCGGTGTTGCAACGTGCCCCGTTTTCATTTTATTCCATCATTTTAGTTTATTGCTTCATATAAATTTTCTTTTTCTAGGGATCATGAGAAATTATAAGAAAAAAACCGAGAGGGGTACGACTCCGGATAATGTTATTAATCGCGCTGCCCAATTAGTATTAGAAAATATTGGGAATAAAGAGTTTTCTATTAGAAAAATCGCTAAAGATTTTAATATTCATTATTCAACGCTTTCACGATATGTAGCGAAAACAAAAATTTCGCGAAACGAAGCATACAATAGAAATGCCAGATAGCGGTTATGCCAAGCCACGACTAATATTTAATAGAGAACAAGAACAAATTTTTGTGAAGTATATCAAAACATGCAGTGATATTATATTTGGACTTGATCCGATTGGGGTCCGCAAGTTAGCATGTCAATGTGCAAAGTTACATAATATTCAAGTTCCTTCTTCTTGGGATGACCACGAAAAAGCTGGAGTGGAGTCGCTAAATCTGTTTATTAAGAGAAACACCGACATTTCTATCCGCCAGCCCGAAGCCACAAGCCTTGCCAGAGCTTCCAGTTTTAATCGCACAAACGTAGACATGTTTTTTGCCAAGCTCATGGATGTTCTATCGCGTAGCCAATTTCAAGCTTCTAGAATATGGAATATGGACGAGACGGGGGTGTCAACCGTTCTTCGCCCAAGAAAAGTATTAGCACAAAAAGGTAAATACACATTTAATATCCTATACTGATTTCTGTTTAATGCACTATGTTGTTTCTTTACAGGTGCTAAGCAGGTAGGATCCATTACTTAGGCTGAGTGAGGAGAAATGATCACACTTGCGATTGCCGTAAATGCCCAAGGAAATTTCATACCACCTATGTTCATATTCCCAAGGAAACGTTTCAGAGAATATTTTATCCGCGATGGTCCTTCCGGTTGCATAGGCGAGGCAAATGGATCCGGCTGGATGCAAGAAAATACGTTTTATATTTTTATGCAGCATTTCATCTCACATGTCAAACCATCGAAGGAAACTCCAGTGATTTTATTATTAGACAATCATTCATCCCACTTAAGTTGTAAAGTTCTCAATCTATGCAAAGAAAATGGTGTCATTATGGTCTCTTTTCCACCACACTGCTCACATCGGTTGCAACCGTTAGATGTAGCAGTGTTTGGACCCTTTAAAAAATGCTGCAGCTCAGGTATTAGTGCTTGGTTGGTAAACAACCCAGGAAAAACTCTTACTATTTTTGATTTGCCACAGATCATAAAGCTTGCATTTTTAAATGCGGTAACTCCTAAAAATATCACTTCAGGTTTTTCAGCTTCTGGAGTTTATCCTGTGAATCCTAATATATTCACTGAATCTGATTTTGTACCAGCTTTTACAACGGATCGGCCACAACCGGAATCGCTAAGCAGCATTGATAAAATGGATCAAACGTCGAAAGTGGCCGGTACACTGAATCCAGACACAGAAGCAGTTGGTACACATACTTTGGATTTTCCTGGCACCCCAGATAAGCAGCAACCAAGCACTTCAAAATTTAGCCCGGAGTGTGTTAGACCCTTTCCTAAAGATTTTCCTGATGAGCAGCAACCAAGCACCTCAAAATTTAGCCCGGTGTGTGTTAGACCCTTTTCTAAAGATTTTCCTGATGAGCAGCAACCAAGCACCTCAAAATTTAGCCCGGAGTTGGTCAGACCCTTTCCTGAAGCCCCCCCACGCGTGGTTCAGTCTAAAAGAGGTAAGATAAGAAGAAAAACTGCCATATTAACCGACACACCTGAAAAAGAGGCTTTGGAAAATGAGGAAAAACTGAGAAATGAAAGAAAGAAAAAATCGTCCACAAATATTGACAAACCAAGACAAATGAAAAAATTAACATCATGTAAGAAAGGGCCAGAAGTTCGACAAATATGCCCCAATGACTCTTCAGATGATGAACCACTCATTCATATAGTTAAGAAAAAAACCAGTAGCGAGAAAGCATCCTAAGAAAGATGATGACTGGGAAATTTCTTCTGAGGATGACGACACGTTGTGTCTAGTTTGTAACGAAATTTACCAGGGCGAAAAAGAGAAGGAAGACTGGTTACAGTGCACAAAATGTAAAATGTGGGCCCACGACCACTGCGCAAAATCTGATCCATTTTATATATGTATAAATTGCTTTTCTGAAAACTCAGATGAACCAGAGTAGTATGTTGCAACTTACCCATCTTATTGTTGCAAGTTGCCCCACAAATGAGGTAAGTTGCAACACATGACTTGGTCAAGAAATATATGCGTATAAGCGTTAATTAATTTTTTTAAGCCTCTCATTATATTTTGATGTATTAGCGAAATACAGATAGATATTTTTTTCACCTGACTCTGAATGTTATTTACCTGATAACCTAAGAAAAAAATACTATCCATTTTTTGATGCAACCTGCCCCGGTCTCCCCTATTATTATTAATATTCTCAACAAATGTTGTGTTCCAAGCCCATCCCGAATGCATGCATCAAAAGGAGTGGGCTGGTTTCTATTAGTTCTGTGTTGTCCTGTAATAATTTTTTTACTATGTGGCAAGTACTGAGCGGGACTGCCTTCTGGATGTCGGTGAAGGTATTAGTATGAAGTCCTATGAATTTCAGGTTCTGTTCTAGTGTTTTTAAAACTAGTGCAGTTGATGATACGATGATCTGTATCACATGAACCTTATTCAGTCGCCACATCTGCTGTATCTCAATGTCCAGCTCCCCATATTTGGCCTTCTGCTCTTGATATTTATCCAACACGTTGTTATTGTTGGGTACATCCACATCTACCAAATAAACTGTCTTTGTTTATTTATTTAACAGTACCACATCAGGCAGTCTGTCGGTGATAATTACCCGGTCGTAGTACAGTTTGAAGGTGTTATTTTCAAGCACTGAACGTGGTTTGTATTTATAACAGGGCACAAAGTTATTCAGGGGCCGGTATTTATTGGCAAGCTTCTGGTGTATGATGTTACCCACCTGGTTATGTCGCTGGAGATAGTCCGTGTTTGCTAGGTAAGTGCAGCCAGATGTTATAGGTTGTATAGTCTCTGATCTCTCGCTACCTTTTCGACACTTATCGGATTCAACGGACCAGTCTTTGATTATGAATTCCGTGTAATTCTGTGTGTTAATAACTTGGTCCTGTATTGCCATCACTAATCCTTCTGTCTCTGGGAACAGTCGTCCATCCATCAGCCACCTGTTGGATGCTTCATTATCTATGTGTGGTTGATTCAAGTCATTGTGATGTCGGCCGTGCAGTGCCATTTGAACACACTGTTCTTATTTATCGGGGTCTGAAAATGACTTTAAGATGACGTTGTCACTAGCGAGATTGAGTGGAGAGTACGAGTTGTCACTTAAAGTCACTATGCGGTGAAGGCTTAATGGTTGTGGCTTGTTGGTGAAGAAATCTATCAATTTTTGCAGCTGTCAGGAGTGCAAATTGGTCAAGTCAACAAAGGATTTTCCACCTTCTCTTCGTGGTAAGGTCATTCGCAGAGTTGATGACCTTGGGTGGTGTGACTTGTACTTGGTCATCATTAGGCGAGTAGTTTGGGTAGGGCTACATCACTATTAATTACTTTGCCTTTTTCGATGTTTAAGGCTTTACATTTTTCCATTCCAAATTCCATATGGATGTCATGTCTCTATTGGTTTTGATGTTGAAGCCATGTTCTGTATTGTTGAGCAACGTGGAGAGGAAGTTCATCGCTAAGCAGAACCAAAGTGGACTATTATAATTATTATCACAACAATCCAAAGACAACGCCAGTGGTAGATATCACTATAGGGACAATGACGAGGTCAGCATATTTTATTTTATTTTGTATTATTTCTAGGATAGTATTGGCGTTTGGAACGGTGATATCGATCAGAACAGTGTTCCTCTGATTCTTGTCAACGAGTATTATATAGAGTCGATGTGATGGAATAGTCTTGTCTGTTAGCACTGATCTGTTCCAATAGAATCGAGCACTTTAATTTTCCCGAATATCCTCAAGAATGCACTTGTGGTGGGACTATTAATAGTGGTAAGTTTAAAAAGTTGCGCCAATTGGAGATTGATGATTTTAACAGCAGAGTTGTCACGATTCAGGTATTCGGTACATAACAGAGAGTTTCAGCCATCAGTTATATATTGGACGGTTTCCTGTCTTCCAAGACATTTCCTGCGCATGTTATCTGTAATGTTGTTGTCCTCCTTGACGATATATTTTTAATAATTCCTTGTAGATATTAACTTGTCCTGTATGTAATCATAAAATCCTCAGACTCAGAAATAAAACGTTGATTATGGCATATGTATATACATAAGCTACCCTGTACAAACATTTCTATTTTGAACAAAAACATGCCCAATAAAAATCTAAAAATTATCAGGTTCAAGCAACTTTTCGAAAATATTTTGATCGAACTTGTGCGGATATCTTTGCGGTCACTGTATATAGAGCATTCTCTAGAAACTATTTAGCGTTTTTTTTTCAAACTAATAGTCCCAACATGACATGGCACGTTGCCACCTTTTTGTAATATTCGAGGTATTTTCGCAGCTCATTATGATAGAGCTGGAATATATTTCAGGAGCATTTTAAGCACACATAATTAATTTATCCGTTCAGTAGTAATTAATTATACCTGATATAGGCCTAAACGAGCATTTATTTCGACGGTATGTTGCCAGATTTTCAAATTGAAGAGATTAAAATAACACGCCATTACCATTTTTTATTTGTGAGCAACGATTTATAGGTTTGGTTTGCACAAAATACATATAGAAAAATTAAGCCCTCAGCTCAATAAAATCGGAGAGTGAGTACGGGAAAAAACAAACATAAAATGAATAAATAAATTAATAAAGTGAGCGCCACCAACTTGAAGACAACTTAAACTGGAAAGCCCCTAGATTTTATAGGCACTTACTTAACCTCTAGTACTTGAAATCAGTATCAAAATTAAACGAATTACTAACATATGAATATTTATGTAACAACTGAAGATGTGTGGTTTTGAGGAAACTAAATGAAACACATGGGGTAACTTGACCCACAAATATTTATTATAATATAAAACAAACAACCAGATGAGTCTAGTATCACCAGTATCAAATTTCTTAAATTTTAAAATATCAATTCGCAAATATTTAAATATACAAATACCTTAACCAACGCCAATGGTACTGTTAAAAAAATGGAACATGTGTGAACGAGATCTGAGAAGTATCTCTTAAACAAAACAAAATTATTAATTATTTAATTCACTAATCAAACCAATTTAACTGTACCCTTAACGTTAATATTTCCTAACTAATTGGAGATAGTTACATTTATTAATATCGAATCAATTATAATGTTATATAATATTTAATGATAAGAAGAAAGTATTTAATATTATAAATTAATAAAATAAGGAAATTGATTTATCTCAGTGATACAATTATTGAGGAACGTAAAAAAAAGAAATCAATGAATTATTCACATCCAAATAGATAAGGACATTTTTAATTTCAAAAATTTATTTCAATTTTGGAAAATTATTTAAGTTTGGGACTTTATTTGATTTTTAGGAATAAATCTCAATTTTAAGAGGGACCGATTTTACTTCTAACAATAATCATTTATTAAATTTAAGTTAAAAACTTGGGTTTAAAATTGTTACTATAAAACATAAATTGCTTATCTGTGTTCGGCAATGGAAGTTAAATCAACACTCCAAATGAGTTATTCATCAATGCCTTAAAACCCTCCATAAGGCGGGATTAAGGAATCCTGTATTTGATGAGGTCCTAAGCCTAGAGTCCGCAAAAACAATCCAAAAAATATAGATTCGGATAGGTATGTACATTCGGAAAAAGAGCAATCCAAAAAAAAGAAGACTAAGTCTGGTAAAAAGACAAGTCCGTAAATAAAAAGAAAACCCTAGAAAGAGAAATCCTTATTCAAGCAACAATACAAAATTCACGATTAAAAACTACTTTTCAAATCAAAATTTGCTTTGCCAAATCAAACACTGAAATATATACATTATGTAATTTTGATAGCCCTAATCTACATGTAATTTAACCTGTAAAAGAAAACTAAATTTAAAAAAAAATATCCCGTATTATATTTTTACATCAATTGAAGAAAAAAAAACGTATAAAATATCTCATTTTATTTCTCTGAAATTAGCTACCTATAATAGGCCAATTAAAAAAAAAGTTATATTACATAACCCAATTAAGAAATCATGATTCTTGGGATTAGACCGTGTCAAAATGAAATCACTTTCCGACGTTTCGCCTTCGAATGAGCTCGGAGAGACCCAGGCCGGCTATTTATAGTCGACCTGTGTTTACCGAAGCGTGACTTTGTGTAACGATCGGTTTCCACGTATGATGTAGACTGAATGCCCGTATAAATTTCAATAGATTCTCTAATTTTGCGTTTATAGAGTCCCGAAACCGATGCAAGAACTTTGGTTTCTTTCACATTTATGACATGCCCAGTAGAATGTTGTTGTTCAGATACAGCAGATTGTACAATTTGTTTCTTTCTGATACATCGTTCATGTTCCTTAAGCCTAGTCGAAATGGATCGTCCAGTTTCTCCAATATAAACATCACCACAGGAACAAGGAATTGCGTATACTCCTTCCGTTTGAAAGGGAATAATGTCCTTTGGCGATCTCAAACATTGTCCAATTTTCTTGTGTGTGTTGAAGATTGTACGTATGTTGGACCGGCGCAGTAACCTTGCAATCTTGTCTGTGGTTCCGCGTATAAATGGAAGAACTACATTTCCTATCGGTAATTCCTTATTAGTATCATTTTGTGGAGTAGGATTATTATATTTTCTATTCATTCCCTCTTAAAGCTTGAGTCAGTTTCTCTATTTCCGATTGTAAAGAATTTTGGTCACAAATCGCGAGAGCTCTGTAAACCAATGAATTAATGACTGATTGCTTTTGTGCTGGATGATGATGGGAATTTGCATTTAAGTACCTGTTCATATGCGTTGGTTTTCTATATACAGAGTGCCCTAAGGAACCATCCCCTTTCCGTTGTACAAGAACATCTAGAAAGGGAATCGAGCCTTCTGATTCAATTTCCATTGTAAATTTTATGTTAGCATGTTGTTGATTTAGATGATCAAGAAACCCAGGGAGGTTTTCTGGACCATGTGGCCATATTACAAAAGTGTCGTCTACATATCTGAATCGTGATTTTGGTTTTAGTGGAGACGACTCTAAGGCTCCCTCCTCAAAAGCTTCCATGAAGATATTGGCTACCACCGGTAACAGTGGAGATCCCATGCCTGCTCCTGAGGTTTGCTCATAGAAAGTTCCTTGAAAGACAAAATACGTTGATGTAAGACATGCTTCAATTAGATCTAAAAGTGAGTTGTCAATACTATTATGGTGAAATAAGTTTGATATTATGGAAATTGAATCATTTATAGGGACATTCGTACACAGCGATTCTACATCGAAACTGACTAAGATATCTTTGGGATCAATTGGATTGATTTAAGTTTTTCTACAAAATGCGTAGAGTTTCTAATACATAAATGTGTTTTTCCTGTAAAATTATTAAGAATATTTGAAAGGTATTTACCAATTTTGTAAGTAGGAGATCCTATTGCACTGACGATAGGTCGAAGTGGTACATTAACCTTATGTATTTTAGGTAGTCCGTAGAACCGCGGAATCCTTGAGCTGCTTGGCCTTAACATCTTCTTCTCCTCTGTTGGAAGGTTGGATGCATTTATAAGGTTGGTTATCCATCTTTCAATTTTGTTGGTCGGGTCTGCTTGAATCACTCTCTAGATGTTGTCGTCCAAAAGTAGTATTTTCTTCACCTAATCTGTTTTGTCCATGACGACAGTGGCATTTCCCTTGTCCGCTGGAAGGACCAAAATGTCTGTATTGTTGTTTAATCTTTTTATTGCCGTTCTTTCCGCAGTTGATAGATTCGACTTAAACGGGTTAGAATTTTTGATGATCTTCGCTGTTTCATACCTTATTGCATCAGCTTCTTCTGCTGGAAGTCTTCTAATTGCCGCTTGAACGGATGACACTATATCTTCTACGGTTAGGTTTTTTGGTGTAATGGCGAAGTTTTGACCTTTAGATAGGACGGATTGTTCTGCTTCAGTAAGGATTTTGGAAGATAAATTTATAACGATGTCCTGTGGCGGTTTTAGTGGTCTACGACTGTCTAGCAGTCCTTCGAACTTTTTCTGTTGCTTAATTGTAACTGCTGTATGTATCCTTTCTGCTTGCGCATTGGTAATGTTATCTAGAGCTCTAATTGTTTGATATTCAAGTATAAAAGCTAATTTTAAATGAATATTTAATAACTTACTAGCGTTTATATCCAAATCACGTCGAGTAGCTTGTATCATTTCTCTTACCAATGCCATACTGGCTCGTTTGTAGATGTTCCTTGCACTTTTTGATGTTATGTGGTGTTTCATCTGTAGAGATTTTGGTACTACGTCTTCATCTCGGCATCTAAGGAGAAAAGCTAGTTGGCAAAGTAGCTTCTTCTTGCTGTTCCTGAGATCGCCAAAAGTTTTGGCATCCTTCTTGATTTCCTCCCTATAGTGGTTAGCTAAAATAGAACGAAAGCTTTCGCGAAGAAACAAATTGTACAATCTTCTGTATCTGAACACCAACATTCTACTGGGCATGTCATAAATGTGAAAGAAACCAAAGTTCTTGCATCGGTTTCGGGACTCTATAAACGCAAAATCTCGCGATCTCGTGAAGAGAAGATCCCTGAAGATGCCTCGTGCAATCGAAGGCGAAACGTCGGAAAGTGATTCCATTTTGACAATGTCTAATCTTAAGAACCATGATTTCTTAATTGACCACAGCCGTGAAAGCTTTCGTTTTATATTACATAACCCAAATATAAGTAAATTATTAATTTACAAAACACAAAATTCGTAATAATATGTAGCAAAATTTAGAAGTATAAATAAATTAATTTAGATATAAGAATAATTTCCTACTAGTTGTCCACTATAATCCAACCCTTGTAAGTGCCAGCCCATTTCATATAAAATAGATTTAGTATGATAAATATTATCGAAACCTGTACTATACGTTTGAATTAAGAATAGAACACATATATATTTGCAAGTAGGTATGTTATTTATGCAAGTAAATAAAATATAATTACCTCGATGTTTTTGAGGGTATCACTATATAGAGAGATAATTGGTTGACTTTCCGTTAGGTATTCGGACGGTATATGATGGCTCGTTGTTAATTTGCTTCAAATCCTACACGAGTAGATATTTTATCCCATAAAGAAAGTACCAAAATTAGAACTAACAACTCAAAAATGCACTGCCCAGTGACATTAACTAAAAATTGGGATAAAAACTGTGAGTTTTAAACTTCAGATCCACTAAGATGACCCAGATGGCCAAAGAAGTTTTTAACTCTTGCAAAGAAACACTACCTTTTAAGCTAAACCAATCAAAGATGGCCTCTTTCGTACTTCAGTAGCCCCTTTTCCTTCCCCCAGAATTTCAAGCTTTCGAGAAGTTGTGCGCGCGGCTAATAAACGTTGTCTTGCTATAAAAAATTCCAAATTATTTGCGTACAAAATTTAAGGAAAATTTAATTATTTATTTGTCAACACTGCAAATCTCCATTTGATTCTGATCCGGTCACCGGTCCCTGAGAAATAACTTATTAATTATCGGCAACATTGCTAGGTCCAAGCATGGATGAAAAATCGATAGTACATCCTTGGTACAACCAATGTTAGGTCAAGAAATGTATCACGTGGCCGATCAATGACAGATGCGCGTTTCGAAGGCAATGACAGTCCTAGAAATTCACTATAACCAAAAATTGACAGCCTAATATTTATTTCAAAAATTATACTGGAAAATATATTAAATCCGCATAATAAAGACAGGAAAATTCCTCCGGTAAGTATAAAAATCCGTAATTATTTTTGCCATAAACCTGTTATTTTACTTTAAACATTATTACTTTTACTTTAAACATTATTACGATATTGGATCTTTTTATAGCAAGGACGTCAACAAAGTGAATGTAATGAAACTGGGGGGAGGCATATTTGAAAGGAAGGACGCCAAGAAAGACCAAAGAAAAATTATGGGAAAATACCTCAGAGAACAAGTTATAACAGGAGTTCAAATTACTGAAATTTTAGACCAAAAGGCTATATATTTAACAAGGTAATAAATAAACTCTTTTATCCAACAATTTTCATGCAAACACATTTTATACGTTTCTCAACACATAGTAAATAATAATGGTACTTTATGCCATTATCCATAAAAGTGTTATATTCGAAAATATTATTTTAATTTCAGAGGCTGAAGAAATAAAGATCAAAAGATACCTTTTTTTATTGGTTCAAACTACGTAACCCTCAAAACGTTTTCAATAGATGGAGCATAAACTACCTTCGGAGAAAAATAAAATCTAGGACAAAGAAAAGAATTTTCCTCAATTGAGTTATTTTTTTTATTATTTACTGTAAACCATTTCAATAAACGGATTAAAACCAACATAAAACCATAATAACAAGAGCGTATCCCGATATATTGGCGGACTCAAAATTATGTTTTCTGTAGGTAACATTAAAAATGAATTTCTTATCATTTCCACTATTCAAACAAAGCTTATAATAACTAATTCAATGCTAGTAATACCGTTAGCAATTCTGTACTGTTACAAACTCTTTATTAAAATGAAAATAGTTCTTGAAATAAGAATGTAGATAATATATTTGTCATTTATCATTATCGACAGAGAATTTTCCCATATTTCTCAGTCACAAAAACACGGAAACATGTCAACAAAAGGCAACGTGTTTTCAAAGATGTACCGCCTTGGTGTAAACCACACTTCTTATAGAGAATGGAAAAACAACCCACTGAAGGTCAAGAGATGTAACAGTTGGAAACTATCCTAGAAGAACAGAAGTTCTAAGGAAAAAAGTTTACCACAATGCAGTACATATCAAATCATTTCAATAAAAAAAAAAGAAAGCGCAATATCTGGCAAAGTAAAAATAAATACAACATTCAAGATTCGACATCTGGATCTCATATAACCTTCAGGATGTCTGAAAAGCTTCAGATTAAATGTTCACTTTCCTTTTGGTATAGATCTTCTTATTTTTCTAGAGTGGTTTGAATGAGCTGTTGTGAATCTCCCGAATTAACCTGACAACAAGTTCAAAATACAAGAGTTCTAACCACACTACACCACAACTTGTTACGTTCTGGACGCGCGTTTCGCTAACCAAGTTAGTATCATCAGCAGATGATATAAACTAACCTGCTGGACACTCGAACTGCATAACGTAATTTTTTGGGGTATTTTTAACGTTCGATATTTCAAAAACGGTAAGCTAAATTGAAATGCGGTTTTCGACGTCAGCTTACTCAAGGTGTGTAGATTACAAACTCGACTGGTGGATCGCCAGATATGATGAGAAAAGGTTTGTACAGGGTGTAAACTAAAACTCTGCATTTTTTACAAAATTTCATTTAACGATATTTTTTACAAAACAATATTTTATTTATTGTCATATACACCAAAATAATCTATGATTAGATACAAAAAAACAATTTCTCCCGTTTTTTGAAATTGCCATTTTTTCGGAATATACAGGGGATTTTCAAAAATTTGTACATGGGTTCACAAACAAAATCCCAACTCACTAGTGATAACTCAAATCAAGCTCACTGTGGTATTGTTTTCATTATTTATGACACTGCTATTAGGAAAAAATACAATAATATTATACAGGGGTCTAAAAAAGCTTACAGTTGATTTAATTATTAAAATTTCATGATTTTGCACATTTTTATGCATTGAACATTGAAAACTAAAGAAAGTATAATAAAACGTAAAAATTTTCAATCCCGTTAGTTGATTTACATAAATTAGAGTATTTTACCGAAACGGTTTTTTAAATTCCATCCTAACCTCACTTCCAAAGAAATTAGCGGTGCAAATGTATAGCGCTACTTTTCAACAATATTGTAAAGTGTTTTTTGAATATATTCGATTTTTTAGAACTGAATGATTATTATAACGAAATTGTAGCATTATTATACCTGGAAAGCAAGTACCAGTAGCGTTTTATAATAATTTCATAATTATACCGGGTGGCCAAATAAGCGTGCAATGTACTGTATCTCGGAAACTACTGATTTTAGAAACTTGCTGTAAAATTTTTTTTAACTATAGTGGCCAAATAAATGCTGGAAAAAATTTTTGAGTTTCTAAGATGACCGCTAGGGGGCGTAACAGCAAATGAAAAATACATAGAAATGCCGATTTTCGCTGGATTTTTTATTATTTCCGCTAAATTGTAAGATGGAAGGTTTATGGCCTGTGCACCGTCTAATTTTAGTTGGCGTTGCGATAAAAATGTCATGGATTCCATGGATACGACAAAATGCTTAATTGGATATTCTTCCTTGTTTGTCATTTTGACGTACTGTTTCTTAAACTCATATTTTTACATTTTACTTCGTGATTTTACCTTTTATTGATTTTTATTTTGTTTGTTTTTTGTGTATTTAATTCATATCTTCTCGATGCGGAGACTAACTGCTGCCGAAAGGCAAAATGCCCTTAGGCTCTTGGACCAAGGCATGTCTCAGCAAGAAGTCGCAAATTTATATAATGTGAACCAAAGTTAAATTTCGCGGCTAAAAACAAGATTTGAAAATACGGGAAACGACGCATATCGGCACGGTGGTGGTTGGGTGAGGAAAATTAGAGGAAGGGCAGAAATAAATTTAGTACGTAATGCGCGCCAACAAAGAACGAAGTGTTCCAGGAAATTGAACGATGAGCTGCGTCGTACAGCTGAAGTGCATGTTTCTGATCGTACTGTAAGGAGGACATTAAACAGAAACAATTTGAGGTAAAACTTTATCATAGCAAGCATTAAATTTGCAAGGTCCAATTTTTATCTACATTTAAAAAAATCTTATTCAAGAAATTCCCAAACCATGAGTAATATGGAAATATCTGTAACATCGAAAGCAATTTATTATTACAAGTAGAGGTCAACAAGTACGAACTAAAAAATAAAATCAAACAAATTTTTTAGAGCACGACGTAGAGCGAAGTGTCCTCGTTTGCTACCACCTCATCGTGCAGCACGGTTAGCATGGGCCCAAGAACATCGAGATTGGACCATCAATGAGTGGAGAAACTGTTTTTTTTGCGACGAAACAAGGTTCAACCTCATTCATTCGGATGGTAGAATTCTTGTTTGGAGAGAGCCGAATGAAAGGTATGACGAGGAAAACATGGCACCTCAAGAAGCCTTTGGAGGCGGAGGCATTACAGTTTGGGCGGGGGTAATATACAATGGGAAGTCTGATATTTTCACTACCAGACAAACAGTTAATGCTGTAGTCTATAGGGACGATATCATACTTCCCATTGTCGTGCCATTTGCCGCAAATTATGGACACGATTTTCTTTTGGTCGACGATAACGCACGGCCTCATCGAGCGCAAATTGTAACGGAGGCTTTGCAGGTCAATAATATAAATCGTATGAATTGGCCTGCAAAGTCTCCGGATTTGAATATTATAGAGAATGTGTGGTCGCATTTAAAATTATTAGT
Source organism: Kuschelorhynchus macadamiae (assembly GCA_030620095.1). Lineage (NCBI taxonomy): Eukaryota > Metazoa > Arthropoda > Insecta > Coleoptera > Curculionidae > Kuschelorhynchus > Kuschelorhynchus macadamiae. The sequence continues at coordinate 1,020,468 of JAUTXW010000584.1, forward strand.
GAGATCAAGAGATGTTGCCCCAGAAACCTTGAACGAGCTGTCCGAAGCCATACAAGAGGAATGGAACAACGTCCCCCTAGATTTCATTAATAATTTAGTGCACAGCATGTCTCGGAGATGCCGTGAAGTTATTCGTCTGCGAGGAAGGGCCAACCAAATATTAACATGGTTACGTTTCTTTTCTTTCTTCTCCTTTCTCTTATCCCAATCCTACAAGGGTTATTTTTTGTTTTTTTAAGGTGTCTAAAAATGTGCCATCGTAGTTAGGTACACTCAAACTATCCAGGATTTTTCACATCTGATAGTACTGTACAAGGAGGTACCAAGAATGTTATCACGAATATCAAATACCTCCATTGGTACCGACTTTCATGACCATCAGATTTTGTTTCCTATTCTAAACTTTTTCTTCGCTGTAGTTGAATTAGGTTAACAAATAATTGTTTATTATATTTTAGAATTTTAGAGTTGAATACAGGTATACTATACTATACCTGTGGGTATTATAATATTGAGTGGAATCCAATATGTTACAATATACAGGGTATTGAAAGATGCTTAGTTGGGTTATGGATCAAGTTATAAATGCAAGCTATAGTCCTGTCGATGTTTCGTTTTATTTTCAAGACACTATAAGATCTTCAAAATTGTTGTAACATTTTAAAAACCTTATATAATTAATTTAAAAGTAATCCAGGTGCGATTACTACCTTGGTTACTACACTAATTATTATTAACGTCTTTGAATGTCCTGAAGATCCCTTAAAATAAAGCGAAACGTAGACAGGTATCTAACAGCTTTCATTTATAACTCGGTCCTACATACCTCAAGTAAGCACCTTTCATAAATTCTCTTCGATCGTTGAAGGAATAAAAATATTATTTAATATACAGGGTGCTTCATAAAAAATCTAGAATTTACCGCTAATTTTTAATTGAAGCGGACCTGATAGAACATGTCTCCCTATGTGAGTAACCAAATTCTTACTAAGACTAAGGTCTGCTGTTTAGTTCGCCAAAAACCATCACCATGAGACACTCTGTAAAACTACGAAATTCCTATAAAACGCTACTGGTACCTGTTTTATAGGTATAATAATGCTAGAATTTCGTTATAATAATTATTCAGTTCTAAAAAGTCAAATGGATTTAAAAAACACTCTACAATATTGTCAAAAAGCAACACTGTCCATTTGTGCCGCTACTTTCTCCCAAAGTGAGGTTAGGATGGAATATAAAAAATCGTTTCGGTGAAAGACTCTAATTTATGTAAATCAAGTAACGAGATTGAAAATTTTTACGTTTTATTATACTTTCTGTAGTTTTCAATGTTCAAAGCATAAAAATATGCAAAAACATGATATTTTAGGAATGAAATCAACTGTAAGCTTTTTTAGACTCCTGTATATTATAATTGTATTTTTTCCTGATTGTAATAAATGAGAATAATACAACAATCAGTTTGATGTGAGCTATCACTGGTGATTTAGGATTTTTTTTGTAAAACCATCTACAAATTTTTGAAAATCCCCTGTATATTCCGAAAAAATGGCAATTTCAAAAAACGGGAGAAATTGTTTTTTTGTATCTAATCATAGATTATTTTGGTGTATATGACAATAAATAAAATATTGTTTTGTAAAAAATATCGTTAAATAAAATTTGGAAAAAAATGCAGAGTTTTAGTTTACACCCTGTACAAACCTTTTCCCATCATATCTGGCGATCCACCAGTCGAGTTTGTAATCTACACACCTTGAGTAAGCTGACGTCGAAAACCGCATTTCAATTTAGCTTACCGTTTTTGAAATATCGAACGTTAAAAATACCCCAAAAAATTACGTTATGCAGTTCGAGTGTCCAGCAGGTTATTTATATCAGTTTATATCATCTGCTGATGATGCTAACTTGGTTAGCGAAACGCGTGTCCAGACCGTAACAAGTTGTGGTGTAGTGTGGTTAGAACTCTTGTATTTTGATCTATCTTCCACTACAGGTTCCAGTATTAGGACCTGACAATAAGTGTTCAATAACAGACAGGTTAGTCAAGAACGGCGAAGAGAGGCAGGTTAGTCAGGAACAGTTACATTTTCTGTTTCGTAAAGGATACTAAGTTGTTTTGCCAAGAAATTGATTAATATCAAACACTGGGTGATTCCAAAAAGTTTGGTTGTGATATGTTACTATATGTAAGATGTAGGTTTAATAATTAAAGTGATTTGGGTAAAGAGTTGATAAAATTGTATCAAAGCCGTTTCTGATCTAATAAAGAAAAATAAGAGGGATCTATAACGGGCTTAGTGGAGCCTAGGTGTCTTCCCTTTATAACAGAATTATACAATTATATCACTCTACCAATCAGAAGTTAAAAAAGTCTTATTGTAACAAATTAATATATCAAAGATTATTGGTTTCATATACATATAATTTTATTACTTCCAAATATTCGACGAATCGTGATGTAAAAATTAAATTCCCGTTAAATTCATTTGCGCGTATCGATATGAAAAATGATGTCAAATTTGAAGTGTGAAATATTGAAAAATCATGCGCTAGTCGATATATCAAACTTATATTGATTGACTGAAGCAATATGCATTGTATCAACAAAATCATAATATTTCAGCTTTTGATTGGCGTGTTTTATTATCCCTTTATTGAAAAGTGTGAATTGGAAAACTGGTTGCAAATAGGTTAAACATTAAATGTAGGTTAGTTCAGTATCTGGATATCCTTACAAAATAATTTGAAATTTCTAAATTACAAGTGCCGGTAAGCTGCAAATTTATGTTCAAAAAATCAAAAATATTAAAATTTTGACTTAAAGGACCTAAAAAGATTTGTTATTTTCTTATTATTTGAAAGTAGCTTTGCGGCAATATCAATTTAACACGAATTTATTAGTGGGCCTTCGATAAACATTATTATAATAAATTTTTAAATTTTGACATACAAATGGCGAAAAGTTAAAGATTTATTAACACTTAACAGCCATAAATAATATGTCAAAAAGAATAAATCTACAGATAGATCCTATAGGAGACACAAAAAAAACTTTAAATACAAAAGATGTAGGATTTTATTGTTCCTTCGTTTAAAAATACCAAACTAATAAAAAAATTATAAACACTAGAAATATGACGAAGCCAGGGTAAAATTGGTCTCTCTTGACCCTTGTCAATATTCCAAGTAACGTTTTTTAATAATTTCTAATAATCTTTAATTATTTCTAGATAAAAAATCACGAATAAAAAGAAAAAACTATTTCTCTTGATCCAAACATTTTTTTTCGCATTTTGGATTTTAAAGAATTTAACGTTCATTCGTGTTTATTGCCTTGTACATGTGTGTTTGTTTATTTTTAAAATTATATCTAAAAAATATTACTAAAAAATGAAAAACATGCTTAGTAGTTTTTTTTTACTTTTAACTAGAGAGTATATTCAAATGTATGAACATTCAGTGTTCTGGTCTTGTGGACTAATGATTCCTAAAAAACACAAGTTTGAATTAACCGAAGTTTCCGTTCAACATTGAAATGTCCTTATTAAAAATATCATCACTAATATATTCGTTATTTATATTATCTAAATTACCATGCACCATAAACGAAATATTTTATATCAAATAATAAAATACGTAATTCTTATTTATCTGAATTTTATTATAATGTATTGTAAGGCAATACAGCGTTTTATCACAACATAAATCGCTAAAAATACTACTTCAACAAATATTCAGGAATCATGACATGCAAAACTATCACATCGCTTAAACGACGTGTAAAAATAGCTTTTACAAGCTTAATGTAAATAAAAAATCCACGTGCACTTAAATAAAAAATGAGGTCAGCCGGAGGTTCAAAGCCAGGCTAGGGAAGAAGCATGCCACATAGAAGATGCATAAAATGAATGTTGGAAAAGCAAAAAAGGATGAAAATGCTATTTAAAATTTCAACGGTATTACGGACAATTTTTCTTTTATGGGCTAGCATAAGATTTAATTTTTCCGGTCTGAAGAATCACGCTCTGTTCTAGATTTTAAGCATTCAAGCAGTGACATTTGCAGGTTTCATGTTCTCGTGTTACGGAATTTGTTAAAAGTATATTTCAACGCAAAATGTTTGAATTAATTGAAAAACAATTAATTGTAATGTTTGGTAATGGTGAAAGGCACAGTGGGCGCAACACCATTTAATAAATTCATCGTGTACCAAATTATTAAGGTATTTTTAAAATTTGAATATAGCAAAAGAAGAAAATAAAGATATGCCTAAAAGTTAGAGATACTGGAAATGTGTGCCCACATTCAAACTAAACTAACTGCCACTTGAATTGCGTCAAGACAATTTTTTTGTAAAATTGAAAGACCTCTAACTTTTAAACTAAGACAGCTATTAAGTTGCGGTTAAAAGGAGATTCTGAAGATTTTTATCTCAGTGCCTACACCTATATTTTATTACAAAGTGTCATAAAGTTATCTACACGATGATAAACAAAAGTCGTTTTTTTTTGCACAACTTTGACATTAGCGAGAATCTACCAAAATGTTTTTGATTTTTTTTTCTTAATTTTTAAGCTCAATAAGTCAATATCAAAAAAGTAATTTCTCAGTTTTTTGATATTTGTTTTATAGCGAATTCTACAGGTTGATTTCTGGAAAAAGTCATTTTCTACGCAATTTTTGACCCTATTTCTTGGAAAGTTACGAAACCTCTAATAAATTTTGGTGATTCTTTATGCTGCTAGAAAAAAAAGCAAGCCAAATTTGTAGTCGAGTATTACCTGGCCAGTGCCAGAGTCGAGTCTTTTCGGAACGAGGTCGGGTTAAAGTGAATTTTGATGTTTTCAACTTTACAATAGACTGTTTTTTATTTTCCACAAACTTTTTCGTACGTTGTGTCTATACCTCGAAAAGTTTTTTGTTTTTTTCAATACCTCAACCATAGACGGCCGCGGCGGTAGGGTGTTTTGCATGGGGTCACAATTTTGATAAATATTAGATTACATTTTGCATTCTATATTTTACTATCAAAAAATAAAAGGACTGATTTAAAAAAATATATAGAATCAAGTCAGCGGCGTACCACGAGGTCAAATTTTAATAAAAAAGGGATAAAAACTCGAAATAATTTAAAAAAATAGACTAATTGCAAAAATATTTTTCTGTGGCCAGGTAAAGGCCATTACGTACGAGACATTATTCTCTCAAAACATTTCTTAGTTGAAAGTCATTGGCGTACGCATGTGCCAACTTTAATTTGGTATGTAATTACAACGGTATTTCTTAACGCAAATGATCAAATAGGACAGTTTTTTACGAATTTGGAATAGTCCCTTAAAAATAGACCCTAATTTCTGATTTATTTAGTTTTAGCTACTTATTAGGGTATAATTTTCAGTGGCGTAGCAAGTACTTGAAATAAGTACAAGTTTTGCAATTAAAATATTGACTTTATTAGCAGCAATATAACAAGAACAAGACAACAGAAAACAATTAATCAATAAAATGTAGATTAACGTACCACTAGAGAGAAGGGATAAGTAATTCTTAGTATACCTAGAAGTTTGCAAAGTATAATAAATAACCAAGGATACCAGACAAAGTATTAAATAATAAGTTTGTATATTTTAATTCATTGTTTTATTAAATTATATGCAATCATTGAAAGGATACTTGTTTTTTGCACATTAAATCTAAGAAAATTTAACTTGATGCCTTTTATTAACTTGGCTCACCCTTAGACACGTATATTTCTCTATCGACGAACTTGAATTTGTGCACACATTTTCAATATCCCTAACTTTTGTGCGTGTGAGTGTTTTAAAAGTTAAAAACAGTTATCAACATGATTTTTTTAAAATTTATAAACAGAATTAGAGACAAAATCTATAAATACACAAAACTCGTTCTGACTGACCGATGTCTTTAAATTTTTAATTTCACATCGTTTAGAATGGTAACTAACTACTTAAGGAATACTAGTTTTAAAGCTACGCAGCCTCTTATGTACTAGTCGTGTTCTGGTTTAAAATAACCTCCCTAAACGCCATAGTTCAAGTAACCAAGAGAGGGGAGACTTCACCTATCCCTCACAGGACTTGTATAGGAGATTGCGGCTTCAGAATTAGTATTTATTATACATTTATATTATACTCTTTATTATAAACTTACAAACAATTATGATTATACACTTAAAAACAACTGGAGATAGTTCCCATTCAAAATGGCGTGAAATGGAAAATACAAAGGAATGCAGATCAGACAAAATAAGTTTAGTAAACATTCTACATTATCTACCATTTTTATAAACATTTGTAAACATATTTTAAAATGTGACTTTCAAAATCAAAAGTTTATAGAAAATACGACATGCCTTGAACGCATTCCTAAGAATAATTAATTCATGGTTATAACAGATGTGAGAAGATATAAGGAAATAACCAATTTAGTTTCATATAGGTCCTTGATACAAAGAAAACACTTTTTGCAATAAAATTTTTGATACAAAAATGTTACGACTAACGCAAAGATGTCTTGACATGCTGCAGTGACTATGAAAAAGCTTTCGCCAAAGTTATACATCAAAAGAGACTCCAAGAGATTGGCATAGATCAGAAGAACATCCGAATTATTAAAGAAATGTATTGGAATCAATCAGCAGATACGAAATGATCTAAAACTGAGTATGTCAGGTATGCAATTCATCCCCCATTCCCTTTAATGGGTAAAAAATTGTTCAGCTTGCATTTATGAGTGAAAGGCGAGGAATCAAGTTCCCATAACACAAGTTAATATAGCGACCATACAGTGTGTCCTAGATGATACCGTCGAAAATCTATAAATATATTTGGGATCCAACAAATTCGGAAAAGATTACTGATTAAAGATTAATATGGTCAAAACAAAGTTAATGTTTATCAGCCAACAGCGCTATGAAGTTACTCAATTGACTATCCAAGAAAATCGCTTAAAATATCTAGTGGAGAGATACACAGTAAAAAATTTTTTTGGTTAAAATGTTAATATATTTCATCTAAAACCTGGATGAATATTCTAGTCGTATGGCCCTGACTGAAATATGTTTGGAGAAATAAGTCCATAAATGCTGGAAAAAAAATTTATTGACAAGAAATTACTGGTAAAATATGACAATTTGTTTTCGAGGATGACTTTTTTAATTATCGATTTTTTGTAATTACTACATTTTTTTTTATAAAAATAACTATATTCGTTCTTTTATACGCAGATGCATAAAAGTTTTTATATCCTTAATTTGAGCACTCTTTTCTTCATTCAAACTGCATACTACAAATCGTCCATTTTATTTAATAGTATTAACTGTATATTTGTTTAAAAGTGGTAGACAATGTATGATTATGAAAAGTACTTACTTGTGGGACACGAATTGTGCTTATTGTTGATTTAATCACAAAATTTTGGTTTGTATAGTATATCTAGTCGTTAACAAGGGTAAACTGTTTGAGATACCCTTCTAGTTGAAATGTTGTGAATAAATCAGCAATAAGAAAACGCAAGTTTGACAAGTTCTTTTCATTGTTTACTGCAGTAAATTTAAGAGTAGTTATAGGAGAATTTTTGACTGTGTTAAATATCGTGAAGTTAAAATTAAATAAAAATAGCAAATAGGTTAAAAAAAGCTTATAACATATTCGCAGTAGAAATCATAGTTCTTGGAATTATACCGGGTCAAACTAGAATTACTGTCCGACGTTTCTCAATTGACCAAAGCCGTGAAAGCTTTCATTCTGTATATTCGCCATATTTTATAGCAAATGTATGAAAACTGTTTTGCAAAAGTGTACAAGGTGCCCATTTATCTTAGAACCCATAAGAAAAAGATAGTAACAATACCTCAGTACCAGAGTTTCTTAGATTTATTAAATACATACGGCCGGTTGCAGAAAGCTCAATTAAAGTTTAGAATGTTTAACGGAATGTCAAATTTGACTGCGAGTTCCTAGATTTCTATAAGGAGCTTGTTAAATCCGAAAGCTCGGTAAAATATTCAAAACAGTAATTAAGTTTTGTATAACCGGCTGTAAGTGTATTAATTTTTTTTGGTGAACAGGTGCCACCTTTTTGAAAGAAGATACCCTACTTATTATTACAAATTCAAAGATATACAGGATGTCAGGTCATGTTATGGCCAACTATATATATATATATATATATATATATATATATATATATATATATATATTTTTTTTTTTTTGTTAATCGTTAAATAGCGGACCTTTTTTATAATCATCACCTAGGTACTCTGACCTAACTCTATCAGATTTCTTTATTTGGCATCATCGCAAACAACTTTAGTATCCTTTCTAAGGGGAAGGAAGATAACCTTTTTAAAAATCTTTTCAGCTCTTTCAAAATTTTGGTGTGGTTGCAAGTTCCCTCCTGACTTCCTTGACTATTTAAAAAATTGACTGTAGTTTGACTTCATGAGCCTGTATGGCTTAAACAAAATATTAAAATTTAAATAAAACATACCAGTCGGTTCAAAAATTAGAACCGAAAAGGTACTTCCTTGGGGCCCTGTATCTCCCTAAAAAGGTATCTTAGAATTTTTCTTTATTTAAAATACTAACATTTTTTTAATATCTCCTCACAATTCCCAAAGGGGCTACATGCCTAACAGACACCCCTATTACAACTATGGAAATAAAAAATTATAAAAATTACCGTCTTGGAATTATTGAGTAGTTATCGTCAGTTTTTTTTTCATAAAATGTTTAGCTTTCCCTTAGGTTAGGTTGAGAAGATTATTTAAGAAAAATACATTGTTGCCCAATTTCATATTTTATGTCACTATATTTTAAGCCAACGGTATGAATTTATAACAAATATTGCTTTAGAAGGAAACACATAATTAATTTTATTTATTTTTTGCATTTTTTATAATTTTTCAAACGAAAAATCTTAAGAGAAACTTGCAAACAATTTTAAATTTACAGTGCAACTAACTCTTGCTGAATTTTGCTCAGATATAGTTTTGTTTTAGGGTCTCCCGAAAGAAATAATCTATAGTACTCATATCAGGACACCTTGGTGATCAGTAATGTAAAGACTCTACTGGAACAAATCTATTAGTAGTTCAGCGTAGTGTATGTGGATAAAAAACCGTAATACTAGCATTTTTGACTATCTGTTCGACTCTTTTTTTTTAGTTTACCTTGCACCGCTAGTGCTACAGTCTTAAGAAACTAGGTATTACAATAAAATTACGTTTAGGTTAGCCTAACTCAACTGTAGTAAGTGTTACATTTAATTATGCATTCCATTGTGTTTTATACTGTTTAGTTTACAAATATATCGTCAATACACAAAGATACAACATTTAAATATTTTTTGGAACCAAAAAAAAACATAATAAATTACAAATTGACCATTTACTGAAACTAAACACAAATAACTTTCAAATGCAGAATTACAACTCCATGTAAGTGTAGATCGCTGAAAATGTCTTGAATGGTTTTATTTAGATGTGTTACTATATAGGGTGTTCTTTTCAAAATAAAAGAGTTGATACCTGTGCACCAAAAAATCAAACATCTTTTATTTATAAAGATAAAATAAATTAAAAGTACATATGTGCAAGCGACTTTTCTACCAGGGTCCAAAAAAAACATTTCTCTTTTTGGTTGTGAATTGATATATTTTCTGTATGACTATGTTTTGTTTCTGGAGATAGTTTTCTGGACGTTTATTTCCTTCTGGTAGTCTAAAAAGCAAATAAACTAGTTTTATATCAAACTAACTAAACTGCTGGAACTTCGAAGTGCACCAAGGAAATTTTTACTGGAACTTCAAAATGATATATTTTCAATACGGATGAAGATTTTGAGTTACGGTTTTCTGCTTTTGTTTGTTCAATATCCATAGTAGGCAGCCCGATAAGGGTAGCGTGAGTACACCATAGCAACCGTCTTATATAAGACCCTGTCATTTTTTTCTTCGACCAGAAGAAAGAGAAAGAAGATTTTTCTTCTTTCTCTTTGTGCAACCAAAATAATCTAGAGCTAGGTACGAAAAAAACAATTTCTAGTGACTGTGAAATTTTTTGCGACATAATGGAACACTCTGTATATTTTTACATTTTTGGATTCTTGAGACAATTCTGAATTAGAATGTGACATTTTAAAAACTTTTTACGCCTATTTGATTTCTTATAGCCATTTTTAAAATTGCATCTAGGTAGCCATGACCGGACGCAAATTAATCTAAGGACCTGAAATGGTGACAGAATAATAAAATCGCTAGGTTTTAGTGATTAGTCTGATAGCTAGGAATAAGAGAAGTTGATAAAATCAAATTTTTGTGTCTAATTATTTTTTTTTCAAATGGCGACTCTTTTTAGACAAGCACTTTTCGAAAAGAGGATTTTTTTGCGAATCTAACGGTACTAACTTTTTTGCGATTGGATTAAAAATAAGCTCGAAAATTAAATATTACTAAGAAAAATACTCGATAATCAATTATTCGCTTTTATTAAGTGTGCCATGGATAGCCATGCTGGATATTAAGTAGGATTTTTTGTTTTCATAGTGACACTTACTTATTCCTTCTGAGTAGACATAAGATTTCCTTATTACATCCAGTCCATCAGTATTTTCCATATCTCGAGAATCGTTTTAGGCATCAATGGAGATAAACGTTCTTTAAGAAAAATTAATCATGAACTGGGTTTAACTCACGAATCAGCTAAAAAAATACTAAAGAAACAGGGATATCGAGCTTTTAAGTACCAGTTACACTAACATTTGTATCCTGGCGATGGCGATAGACGGGTACTGTTTTGTGATTGGTTGCTCCAGAATTGTAGAATTGATCCAAATTTTATCAACTTTATCTTATTTTCTGATGAATCTAGATTTACTAATAATGGTATGTTTAACAAGCAAAACACTCATTACTGGGCCCAAGAAAATCAGCATGAAACATGAAAGTTTCAAGAAAGGTTTGGTGTCAATGTCTGGGCTGGTGTCGTTGGTAACAGAATAATTCAGCCAATTAACAGGGGTTAGGTACTTAGGCTTTTTCCAAAATGAAATTGTGCAACATCTTAATGATCTACCTTTAAAAGTTTTACGCCGAGTTTACTTCCAGCAAGCTGGAGCACCACCTCACAATACCAGAGAAAATTTTAGTATAGAACATTTTAATAATAAAGTTATTTCAACCAATGGTCCAATACGGTGGACCGCCCGTTCACCGGATCTCACTATTCTCGATTTCTTTATTTGAAATTATGTTAAAGAAAGAGTCTATGTAATAGCCCCAGCCACTCTTGAAATCTTAGAAGAAAGGATTGTACGTGTATTAAAAAGTATTACGCCTCAAATGCTGCACAAAGTGTTAAGAGAAGCAATTGAACGAGCGGAAACGTGTCCTGAACAAGGAGGAATGCACTTTGAACAACTACAGTGAACTTAAATATAGTGCTTTTACATTTTACAGCCTTATTGAAGTTAGTTGAAGTTATATTTTTGTTTAATACTCTGAACTACTTGTTAGCCAAAGATACAGATTTGCACGCCTAAATTTGTTAAAGAGGGGCAGCAGAAATCTATATAAAAAATGCTGTTCCGAGCATTAGGCGCATAGGCATGCATTCTTTTCATCAACAGAGATAGGCTGGGCAGACTTTACAAAACATGACGCATAGATAGATCCAACGTAAGTAATCTTGATCAACCAACTATCACAGTTAAAAATCCTACTCAATATCTAGCGTGGATATCCATGGCACACTTGATAAAAGTATATAATTGATTATCGATTATTTTTCTTATTAATATTCCTCTTTTCAAAAAGTGCTTGTCTAAATAGGGACGCTATTTGAAAAATGGCACACACAAATTTGATTTTATCAACTTCTCTTGTTCCTAGCAGACTAATCACTATAACTTAGCGATTGTGTTATTCTGTCATCATTTCAGGTCCTTAGATTAAGTTGCATCCGGTCATGGCCACCTAGATGCAAATGGCTATAAAAAAATCAAGTAGGCGTAATTTTTTTTTAAAATGTCACATTCTGATTCATGAATTGTCTCAGAAATCCAAAAATGTAAAAATATAGAGTGTTCCAATTAAAAAATCGAAACTGGAGTCATTTCCGGTGAAACCGGAAGTGAGCGGACAGAAATGAATATGTGAAAACTCTCCTCTTTATGTACAATTTACCTATACGAAATATCGTTCTGACACATCAAATACTTTAAAAGTTATGGCCTGTCTAATAGATTCGGTGACACCCGGTATACCTATCAGATTATGAACACTATTGGCAATGGATACAGGGTTCACCCAAAAGTAAGAGGTAGACGTTAAATAATGATTAGTTGGGTTTGGTTTTTTCTATCAATCTGGACTTCGATGGCGCATTTAATGCCACTTATAGTTTTAATGCCACTTATAGTTTTTACCAAAACAGTTTTTTTACATTTGAAATTTGCTCTAGTTCTTTCAGATATCGCCTTTAATTTAAAACAGATTTTTTAATATAAAATGAAAAATGACCTTTTATCTTTGATATAATTCTCTTTTGTCCAATAAAACACACTTTCACAAATTATTTTTGATAATACAGACTTACTTAAAACTGTTTAACCATCATTTTGTATTAACTGAGAATATGTTCCAATAATACAGTGGATAATAAAGGTATACTACCTACCTTCCGGAGCAGTAATTTAACATCGTTAAAGTTTAGAATCGGTAGAGTTTTTGGTGCACCATGTATACAATATTCATGGTGGAATACTTAAGGGTACCAACCCTGTTCATAACCTGATAGACCATACTAAATCTGATTGCCATAAGCGGACTATTCGTCGCTGGAAATACGAAGTGGCGTAACTCCATTTTTGCTATTTTTCAGGAGACACATTTTGGTGAATATTGCATTGCCTATGCACTGAATGTCGTTTGCTATAACATATTGCAAATGGTTTTTAAAAATTCACTACATTAGGTACTTTCTTTAAAAAGATACTTTTTTTACAAAAAAGTGTATTTAAAAAAATATATAGAGTTTTGAAAGAGATACGCCTCTTTGTTTTTTCTTATTTTTATCTATTATTAGAAATACATGACTTACGCCTACTTGTCTAGTGACCACAGAGCAATGTATTGTTAACAAAAACTCAATTTTATAAATTTGGTTATCGAATAAAATAGTAACTGACTAATTTTACAAAATATTAAAATAACTAAAATAATTTTGAGAGATACGCCTGTTTGTCTTTTCTTATTTTGAGTGGTGAGTTACGCCTTCTTGTCTAGTGGTCAAGCATCAATATAGTGTTAACAAAAACTCAATTTTATAAAAAAATGTATTGAGTAAAACAGTAATTAACTCTATCTCTAACTCTAAATAAAAATATAATAATATTCAAAATATAATAATAAACAAAAAAGAGGACGTATCTCCATCATCGTGCCATATAAGCGAGATTTGAAAAAACGAAGAGGCGTAAGTCGATTTACGCCTGTTTGTTTTTTCAGCACTTTTAAGAAAAGGAGATCCGTCCACATATTTTTGCCATATTCTATTAACTATAAGGAATAGAGATACTTAACTCGAAATGGTCATTTTTCGACTTCCGCCATTTTTCGACTTTTGTATTTTCAGCGACGTATTTTTTGAAAATTAATTGTTTTTTTGAACCTAGCTCTATATTATTTTGGTTGCACAAAGAGAAAAAGAAATCCTTCACAGTAAGAGTTCTGGTCGAATAAACTTTTCAAAAAATGAGAGGGTCTTATATAACACCTTGTATAAGATGGTTGCGATGGAGTCCTGAGGCTGCCCTTATAGGGCTGCATACTCTAGTAGTTGGTCAAACAAAGGCCGGAAACCGTAACTCAAAACGTCATCCGGATTGAAAACATTTCATTTTACATTTCCAGTCAAAATTTCATTGGCGCACTTCAAAGTTGCAGCAGTGTATGAAAGAAAACTGTTTTTATACAATTTAAAACAAATACTTGTGTCCCAAACACGTTTAAACAACTTGAAAAAACATATTTAAAATTCTGTTTTTTACCATATCTTACAAGGTTCTAGAATAAACGAGTCACCCTGTAGTTACGTGGATTCAGGTATTTCATATTTCCCTGAATTACAACGCAAATGTAAAGATCCGCCTATTCAATTCCATACACTTGGGGGTTATTTAAAGCTATCTAAGGGAAGATTCTATTCAGTATTTTAACAACTTCAAAAGCCCTTTTATAATCGAATTATTCTACGTAAGAAAGATAAATAGGTCAAATCCTGAAATAGGCTCTAATATAATAATGCTGCCTGTTCCAGGATTATCGCAACAATAGACATGCAAAGGAAGGCAGGAGAAGAAAAGAGGGGGTGAGAACTGAGAAAAAAAGAAAGCTTTAATTCTCACTCACCAGAGCTTGAGCGGCGGCTTGGTGCTGGAAACAACGAAGCAAACATTTAGTACATACAGAGAATTTACAGAGCAGCACAGTGTTGCCAAATCAAAAGGTTAAGGTTATCCAAAAAGCAAAGAATGTTCTGATGTATTTAGTGATAACAGTGAGTATAGGTTCGACTGAAATATACTACCCACCATTCATTAAAACTAAAATTATTATTTTTCATTTAACTAACTTTAAAAATGTCAGTAAATTTTAACACCGAATAATATTCGTTTTGTCTTAGAAAATGCGCAGAATATATATATCAAAAAAAAATTCTCAATCATTAGGGAAGTTGTAAAAAAGTGGGGAGATAGCACGTTTAACCAAAAACGCTAGTCATACGGTTGGTTGTAGTAAAATACTTAACACAAACATGTTTATAGAGAATTAAATTCCCTTCAAAAAATTATTTATCGCTTCTTCGTCCCATTGAAAATATACAGGTTGTTAGGGGTTTGACTACAAATATTTTAACATGTGATAGTATGGACCATTTTGATTAAAACATGCTTAAATAACATTCAATGGTCAATTCCTTACCATTTTTGAGAGAAACGGCCTTAAAGTTGTATTTTGTTTTATTCATTTTTAAGCACATCGTTTACATATTGATCATTTTATTATGTAAAACAATTAATTATATGATTTTCCACAAAATGCCTACAAATTTTTTCGTAGTAAAATATCTGAACGATCTAAATTTAAAAAATAAAAAACAAATAAATTGTTTTATTTTACTATAGAATGCTTATTTAAAAACGGCAACACTGCCCACTGTAGAGGAACAAGCAGGCTTCAACGAACATAACAAATCGCAAACATATCAGTTTTTTTGTTCTTTTACCTTAATTTTTTGCCCTATGAGGCAATTCCATACCGTTTTAAAACATTTAAAAGTGTATACGAATATTGAATATGCAGACATGTTAAAGTGCGGGACACGAAAGAAAACCGGGCGGAGTTAATCAGTTTAGGAAGGTCGGCCAAGAAATCTCTTTAAACCAGTGGTGTCCCGTCGTTCTTTAAATAATATGACACTCCTTTTTGACTATACGCACTTCAGAAAATTAAAAAATGTAACTATATTTAATGAACATTTATCTGTATTTGTCTGTTTTCTTTCGTGTGCCGCACTTCTATATCTCTTTTGTGTTGCAAAAACAGCGAACTTTCGAATTCTAAAATGATTTAATTCTGTTTTTTCTTGATCGATTTACCTATAAATATATTTTTTCTTGAGTTCTGTCATTAACGGTTCCCGGGCTACTGCCTACGTCCACTATTATTGGACCATCCAGTATAGTGATACACGATTTACAAGTCTAGATTTTACGAGGGCAGCCAGCATCAGATCCAGTGAACGAGGTTTATCAAAATTTTAATTTATGCAGTTCGACTTTGGGTTACTCGTGTATGCCAAAAGTGGCCGTCTGTCTCCGTTTGTCATATTACTTTATACAGGGGCCGTTATTGTGAAGTTCTATACAGGGCGTTTCCTAATTGCGTGCTGATGTTAAAGGGGGTGTTTTTATGTCCTAAAAGTCTTAATTTTTGAGATACAGGATGGTAAAGTTTATAAAGAAAACATTTTTTTCATCCCAATTCTGATGCTATTGTACACGTCTTCTATACATTAAAGAGCGTACGAATATACCCAGGTTAATTACATATGCACGCCACTGGTAGAAATTTTAAAAATTGATTGTTAACAAAAAATGCCCTTTTATGCATAAAAGGCGTGTATCAAATTTCACACAGTTATTTATCTATAATAGCATCAGAATTAGGATTTAAAAAAAAAATGTTTTTTTAAAACCCTGTATCTCCAAAGTTAAGACTTTTAGGTTCATATTAAACTTTTTTCTTAAAAAGGTCCAAGAATCATCCCCCGTTAACATTAGCACGCAATTAAGAAACGCCCTGTATAGTACTTCACAATGACTCCCACTGTACAAAGTAATATGACAGACGGAGACAAACGGTCACTTTTAGCATACCCGAATAGCCCAAAGTCGAACTGCATAAGTTAAAATTTTGATGAATCTTGTTCACTAGAATCAGTGCTGGCTCCCCTACTATAACTACATTGACGTGTTAATTTTGGAAAAATATGAGTTCTGTAATTTTTCAAATATTAATTGCAACATTAGATATTTTTTGACACCCGATATTGAACAGAAAATTAATTATTTTGAAGCAGTTTATTGACAGCTACTTTATGAACAATTCTACAAAATATATAAAAAAAACTAAGCCATTTTTGAGGTTGACGGCTGTGATTCTAATGGTTCGATTCCTTCTAAATCGTTGTCTTCCTCTGAAAATGATGAGGTTTCGTCGTCACTACTTGAAGATCTCAGTGTAATAACTAAATCATCATTAACCGTTTCAATTTTGCCATCTACTTCCCAATATTTATCTTCAATAGAACGAACATGTTTAACATACGATTTCCAATTTTCAGCCGATATTGAGTCAATCGCTTCTAATGTTATTTTATTTAAATCTTTAATTGAAAGTTCACCGGTCTTGCGCTCTCGAATATATTTTTTTACTCCTGCCCATGCAAGTTCAATAGGGTTGGGGTCGCACATGTATAGAGGCAGCCTTAAAGGTGTATTACCGAGGTTACGTAAAAGACCGTCAATTTTATACTTTTTTTCTCTAGGCTTGTTGGCTGATATTACTTCATATAATTGATATTTTCTCCATGTTGGATCACATACAATATTGTTCGATTTAAGCCACGATATCATATGAGCTTTTGTAGAGTATTTAGTTGGCACTTTATCTTCTACGTGAGAATGATAAGACGCATTATCCATTACCACGACTGATTTGGGAGGAATGTTATGTAGAAGCTTCCCGAGCAACCACTTTTCAAAATTATCTCTATTCATCTGTCCATGATAGTCTCCAGTTCTTAGTCCCGAGCAAAAACTAAAGCAGCACCTGGAACAAATCAGGCTTCTGAACCAGCATGAACTATAATAAAGCGACTACTAGAGCGGATTCCCTGAACAACACCTGTAACACTTTTACTTTGCCAGCATTTGTTCACTGTCATATTATTATCTACCCAGGCTTCGTCTAGATACACAATATTGCATCCTTCTTGCCTATATTGCCTTACAGTTGATAGATATTTCACTCGCCAGTGAAAAATATTTGGTCTCTCAATGAGCAATTTTCGTTTATTTTGGCACTTGCACCAAACAAAACCATTTGATCGTAAAAGCCGATTTTAGGTTTTATACCAGTACGGAAACTCTATTTTGTTCTTTACAGCACGAAGTAGGGGTTTGTAGGTCGGAACCTTCTTCAAGTTTACACAAAAATCCTCTATTGTTCGTCGAATTACTTGAAAATCACCATCATCAATTTTATCTTTGTATGATAATCGGGGTCATTTTTTACCAGGAGATTTTAAAGGTGAAGTAGAACATGAGCGATCATTATGTTCTCTTTGAATTTTTCTTATACTTCTTTCCGAAACACCAGTGTAAAATGCAGCGCGTTCTGTTCGATTTTGAATTGGAATAGTCAAACTATTATTTTCAGCTTCTCTAGTACAGGCCTCTATAACGCTCGCAATAACTTCACGTGCACCGCTTCGAAATGTTTTTCCTCTTTTGTTCGCCATCGTTACTTCGAAATAATAATTCAAATTCAAGGCAACGCATTTATATAGAAATGCAAACAAATGCTCGAAATGTATAGCCGCCAATGGAAATAGCTTGAACCTTCTAGCGGCAAGTGCACGGAGACTCTAGGCACATCCCAATTACAAGTGGACCAGTGCGAAATTTACTAAATCCTCGATTAATTTTCCGTACTGCTTAGCTGGCGCACTTTATAGGTGAAGCGGCAAACTATTAAAACAAATAAAATAACATAAAATTTATTTGCGTACACAAATTTTACATTTCCGCTTGCTTAAGATTATGAACCTTTATTTTAAGGACTGCCCTGTTTTCTTTCGTGTCCCGCACTTTACTTATGCGTTCAAAAAAATTGGCTTCGCCGTATTGGTGCGTATTTAAATACTGGCGGTAGCCACTTTCAGCATTTACTTTAATTTTTTAAGTGTATGAATTACCTACCTAGTGCTATAAACTAATATTCTTGGTAAGTTCATATTCTTTATTAGGTTTTGGAAACTAATAAACTTAATTAGGGTTGCGCAGTTAAAAATGATACAAAGAAATAATCTAAAAAGTTTTAATAACAGGTTTTTACAATTTTTTACACGCCGGTATTATGCTAACAAACCAAAATTTTTAAATGTGTTCAGATTATTTGTTGCGTTTAGATTGACATACAAAAATCTTTTTTGGCTTTTTCGCAACTGAATAAAAATATTTAACTTTAAATTAATTGAAGCAAATATTTAATAAAATTATATACCTCAACATGTAGACTAGTCTATCTACGGAATGTTTCTGTACATAATATAAACAATATTATTTAAACAAGCATAAGTAATTAGTCATGCTTGTTTAAATAATATTGTTTATATTATGTATCGAAACATTCCGTAGACAGAGTAGTCTACATGTTGAGGTATATAATTTTATTAAATATTTGCTTCAATTAATTTAAATATTTTTATTCAGCTGCGAAAAAGCCAAAAAAGATTTTAGTGTGTTAAACCACAATTTATTAAAAAAATTGTTCATACAATCCAAAAAAATAATCAAAATAAAATAATTGAATCGTTTTCAAACCTACAGGTTTTTTACATTTCTTTGTTGACAAAGCACAGGTGATGAGATTGTCATCACATTGATGTTCAAGCGAATAGCAGTATTGCCATGTTGTCTTTGAATTAGTTCAAACCTTCTCCAAAACTGAACATTTTAAAATTAAATATCTCGAAAATTCTTTCGAATTTACCGATGGTTTATAAGAATATTTTGTTTAAAATCGTTCATACTATTCTATGTTAAAATATTTGTACAAAACAAAATAATGCGTTCTTATTTTAATTAGATATTATATAAATAGTCCGATATATAAAAATGTTTTTATTCAAGCATTGTACTTATACTGAACATATGAATAAACATTATTTTCTTTCTTTGTAAAAATCATAAATACCATTAACCAAACAAATGAGCATCGAATAAAAAAGATCAAATGATGTAGTTTTTATAGCTTTTTTTGATTTTGCGAAAAGTTCTTAGATTATATTGTGTGACATACTCCATGTAATTTTACAGACGCTTTTAAAATATTTGAATTTAGAGTTTATTTCATATAAATATGTGTATCCAGCTTGCAAAAAGATACCTGCTACCTTTTTAATTTTAGGTATTAAGGTCTAATGTAGTGTCAAGATTGTCAGTAATACTTTCATCAACATGAATTTATAATTTTATTTTTCTTTATGAAAAGTTATTTTGTTAAGAAATAAAATTAAATTTTCAACATAGCGTGTTTTCAGCATTATTTTTCTTTATACAAGGTGTTTCTTTATTCAATGCCGATAATTCAGGATGTGAATCTTTGGCCACTTTTAAGTGTAAAGGTTCATACAAATTACCCATATCCAAATTTATTTTAATTTTTTTTAAATTTTCTATATTTTTAAAGATAATTTGACGCAAATTGCAATACGTATTACTTCTTGTAGTACCTATAAGGCAGTACTATTGGCATTTAGAATAATCTACAGAGTGGTATTTTTTTGGGGGTCACAACCTCTTTTACCCCTCCCAAGTTTGTTTTTGCAACACTGACTTTTTTGTATAATCCAATCCAATGCTCCAGACAGTTCCAAAACTTTTCTGCATCTCAATTGGTTTGATATCTTGTACAGTTTAGAATTTATTTAACCTAGTATTCAATTATGCATTTCGTTTTTTCAGCTCGTTCACAATTTAGTTTAACCTGTTTTTTTTATCTTTAACTTTTACTTTTTTTGTGTATTTAATTAGTAAAATCATTTCATTAACAAAACGTTATTATTCAAATATCGTTTTTGATTATCAAAAAATTAAATAGAGAAGAAAATTTTACATTAAATCCTACGTATACTTTACGTAATAGTTTATAAGAACTGCTGGAAATATCGGCCTCCTGTCGTAATGCATGTATTAGCCTTTCTTCTGATTGATCCACGTATCCTGTGAAATATTTCTGGGGTAATCCTTATAGTTTCGCATGCTTTTGAGTTACTTAAATGTAAACCAAGGATTTCAAATACGGGGGGTATTTTAGTGTTATAAGAAAAAATCTATACTGTTTAAATCTGGCAACCCAGGAGGCCACGGTTACAGTCCTCTTCGGCCTATCCACCCTTTACGATAAACCTGATTTAACTATTCATGCGCCAGGATACAGAAATGAGCAGGAGCCCCATCACGCAAAAACCACAACTGTTTTCTTAACATGATAAGCCCAAATTCTGACAAACTATGAAGATACCTCTGACAAAAATTCATACGAAAATCACGTGGTACTAGAGCCCGTACCCTTTGGATGTGATAAGGGTATAATAAATTATCAATATCAATTAAAATTTTCCAGACGAGCAAATGATTAATATTTAGAGCTACTCACAAAAAAATATCACCCTATAGATTGTTCTAAATGCCAATGCTAACTCGGAGGTATTATAAAAAGTAATGTTTAAATGTCAAATGTAGAAGAAACATTGAACAAACTAAAAAAAAATAAAACTTGCTACCCTTTGCCATTTGTATACTTAAAATTGGCCAAAGAATCACATCCTAAAGTATCGGCATTCTATTTAGAAACACCTCGTACGTCGGTGTTCAAATGGCAAAAACATGAAGAGATTCTTTAGAAAACCTCTTTGATATTTTGATGAAATGCTTGAACTTACGCAAAGAAATGTTTTATACATACATTAACAAAGTTAAAACTGCGCTGCTGCAAAAACAGGTCATACCAGATTTTGTCATCTGCCCCCAGATTTATTACCTAATTTTCACCTTCCTTTGAATTTCTTCATAATTTTCATTCTGGTTTCTGTATACATTTTTCAGATGACCCGAAAGTAATGTATCTAAGGCTATCAGGTCTGGGCTATTTGCAGGCCAATGTAACGTGCATTGTCCTCCAATTCATTAGATTGGTGGTTTAAGAAATGGCTTGCCTCACGTAAATTATAGAAGGCACTCTTGCTATATATTGACATTGAAATGCAACGTCTTGATTTTTCCCATAAGATACTATCGATAGAGGTAGATTAAGGTATCTGCTTTAAAAAAGAATAAATCAGATTGGTTAAATCAACAAAATGTCAAAAAAAGATTGGAGCTACAAGTGTCTTGCAAAAAAATGTGATATTATAATTCGTAATATAATATACAGGGCAAATCAGAAGTTCTGATGTTAAATAAATAAAATACATTTTTTCAAAAATGTTTAATACTTTGTAGAGGTCACTAGTTACAATATCGTATTAGATATTTGTTGACATTTTGATTCAGGAAGATTCCTTGATCTATAGAACATGATGTTTGTATTGCATCCTATAAGAAAAATCAAGGCATTTTTAACGCCACACGGTATACTATATAAATATAAAAAATTAAGACAACGCCCTTCAGTTAATGCTTTCCAAAAAAACCGTCGTCCTAAAATTTTATTGTGCAATATTCCACACCAAACGTCCATTGAACTACGACCTTAAAAAGCAATTTCTTGTGGAAGCGAAATTTTAATCTGATTAAACATGAACATTTCGTCTATTAAACATTCCCGCATTTGAGAAATTTGATTTTTCTGTCAGACTATAGCATGCAATAAATTAGGATCTTGCCGCATTATTTCGAAAATATTTGTCACAAAAGTAAATCTTTTTTCTTTTTGATCAACACTAAGCTTTTAAACGAGTATACTTTCATATGGTCTATACTTAAAATGCCCTAGCGTGTTTCGAATTCTTCCATAAGTCATTTTCTTCTTCCATGTGTTAAGTGCAGCGTTATGGTATTTAATGATCGAGTCCTTTGATATTTTTTATGCATAGAAAATATAAATTCATGGTGACTAAAATATTATTGTTAATTTTGACATTATCTTTGAATAAAACTTAAAAAGGAAGGAAGTACAAATATTGCTTTCAAACACGTTATATATATATATATATATATATATATATATATATATATATATATAGATGATCTATTTTTGCACAGATGTGTCGTCTTGTGCTCCAAAGTGGGCCGCATCTAAAGCGATTTAGTTGCACCATAGTACCTACAGATGGCGCCACTGGTTGCCTATTTCCCTCGTCGACTTTCAAAGTCGAATGGCATCACGCCTTGTTTATTTCAGGGTTATGGGTATTTCGATTTTAATACCGATACCCCCCCTCCCCAAGGAAACTGCCTGATGAGCCTTGCTGGGGCAGATACCATGGTAGCAGATGGCCCTTGGCCCTGGAAACGAACAGCGTCATGTTTTGGTCGTCGACAAAATGGTGAAGGAGTAATCCTTACCGTAAGTTATTTCGTTTATATATATATATATATATATATATATATATATATATATATATATAAAATATATAGAATGTGTCTGAAATTCGTTATGACAGCATTGGAATATCAGAAACCATAAAATATACAAGAAAGTTTAAATGGGAAATGTTTTAGACAATTATGTTTGTAAACGAATGCCGTTTTGCTCACGATTCTATCTTTTTTGGTTTTTGAGATATCTTGAATAAGCCAAAAAACTGCATTTTCGGCTTTATTTTTCAAAATACTTCTAATCTGAGTAATCCTTACCGTAAGTTATTTCGTTTTATATATATATATATATATATATATATATATATATATATATATATATATATATATATATATAGAATGTGTCTGAAATTCGTTATGACAGCATTGGAATATCAGAAACCATAAAATATACAAGAAAGTTTAAATGGGAAATGTTTTAGACAATTATGTTTGTAAACGAATGCCGTTTTGCTCACGATTCTATCTTTTTTGGTTTTTGAGATATCTTGAATAAGCCAAAAAACTGCATTTTCGGCTTTATTTTTCAAAATACTTCTAATCTGTAAAAACATTATTAACGCAACTTTTTACGTAGAATACGCCTGTTTAGTCAGATTTTATATGCAACGTTTCGGTTGTTTAGACCCATCATCAACTTCGCATTTTCTTATGGCCCGTATATTCGATTTTAACAATTTCTAAAAGAGTATTAAATTTAGTTTTTCAGCGATGTATCATGATCAAAAGTGCGAATTGAAAATTAATGAATATGTTTTTGAATTATCCAAATAAGAAGAAATAGCAATATTTTTTAATTCAACATT
This sequence comes from Kuschelorhynchus macadamiae, assembly GCA_030620095.1. Taxonomy (NCBI): domain Eukaryota; kingdom Metazoa; phylum Arthropoda; class Insecta; order Coleoptera; family Curculionidae; genus Kuschelorhynchus; species Kuschelorhynchus macadamiae. The sequence goes on from JAUTXW010000584.1 coordinate 1,044,247, forward strand.
AAATTTTATAGAAAATCAGTAAGAACTACACAATAGAATTCATACTACGTGCACATGTTCAATGTTCAAATTACCATCCGTAAATAACACTAATTTAACTCATTAGGTCAAGTAGGCTTTGCGTTTGAGATAATTGAATTTTTATAATCTGTCATCCGTCGTTGAAGTTTTATTCAGCTTCCGTCAATATTTTAATAAGCTTTACAGTGGCGTTAAACTTTTCTAATGAAGAAATGTTCGATATGTTAGTGTGTTATATTAAAAACGAAAGAAATGGCAATAGGGCTATGGATGTATATTTTGACATGTACTCCGAAAGACGACAGACCGGCAGAACTTATTTTCAAACGCTGGTTCGAAACTTGCTTGATTTTGGCGTCTTTAATAAGACTGGCACGAAGAAGTATGAAAAACACAACGAGGAACGCAATAGGTAAATATGAGAATATTTCTTCAACTTCACATTCCGAGGTCAACCATTCATGATGTCTTAAAAGTAACGAAATACCATCCTTACAAACCAACAATTGTACGAAGACTTCAAGTCCTTTGATCAGATGAGACTAATTTTACCAACTATGGAGTTTTTAATAAAAAAAATTATCATTACTGAAAATCCGCAACAACGCGAGACACGGAAACTGCAAGTGCGATTTAGTTTTAATGTGTGGTGCGAGTTAATTGGTAAGTTTAATCTGGAAACTCTACCCGAAATATTTTCAATAAATGACATTGGTATTAACCCAATTAAATTTTTTATAATAATTCAGTATTTTTCATCACTTTTTAGCAAATCGTCCCATTGGGCCTTATTTATAATCAGATACTGACAGGTCTAAGATACCTCGCCATGTTGCAGAACCAAATAGTTTCTGCCATTCGATAAGTTTTCCCAAATAATCAGTTTAACAACTTATGGTTTCAACAAGACGGTTGCCCCGCACATAACACCAGGGATGTACAAACCTATTTAACGAAAACATTTGGTGAAAAAGTAATATGGTGGTCCTGTACGCTAGCTTGCTAGATCCCCGGATATCACGCTAATAGATACTTAATTATGGGAATATGCGAAAAATGAGATATATGAATTTGACCCTCGTAAACATAGGCAAGTTCTTGATCAGCGAACTCGAATTATTTTAGAAAATATCAATTGTAATACCATTCAGGGGGTAATCAGGTCAATTGAGAAGAAATGCATCCAGTGTATTGAACAAAATGGTCAATATTTTTTATCATTTTATTATGTAATTAATGCCATTGAGTAGATAGGTAGGTATTCTTGTAGAGTTTGTATTTAGCTACTTTTAAGACGTTATAGACGGTTGACTTCAGATCCGAAGTTCCGTTTCGCTTCTTCTTGTAGATGAAATCGAATTTTTATTCGAAATATTTATTCAAGTAAAAAAAATACTCTTTTAGAAACTGTTAAAATCGAATATACTGGCCATATGGTTCTAAAAAACCAAAACGTTGCAAGTAAAATTTAACTAAATAGGCGTATTCTACGTAAAAAGTTTCTTTAATAATGTTTTCACGGATTAGAAATATTTTGAAAAATAAGGAAATTATGAGGGGTTTTCGAAAATGCAGTTTTTTGTTTTTTTTTTTTTACCTCAAAAACCAAAAAAGGTACCATCGTTTAGCAAAACCGCATTTATTTACGAACATAACATAGGCCAACACACATTTTGGTGCTTGCGATTTTTTAACTGTTCCAGGGTAATTTTTAGATGCAGAATGTAAAAAGGTTCTCAGATTTTGTCTATCAGATCTAGTTTTTTTTTTTTTAAAGAAAAAATTTTGTATACATTTTACGTTATAACTGTTATAATATATATTACTATTGCCAGTTAAACAAAAACAAAAACACATGGATTTAAGTATTTATTGCAAAAACTTAATTTACATAATTACATTAGTCACTAATCACATAAAAATTTTCTTTTATACGACTTTCCAGAATGGAGTTTACTAGAGCAGTTTCGCTGAAGGCTCCAGCAGTAGTCCGCCATCATGTGGCTAGCCTATCGTCCTTGATAACGATCTTCCATAGTTTTAATATCCTAATGGAATCTTTCCCCCTGTTCTTCACTACAATCACCTAAGTTTTCTGGAAAACGATCTAGGTGGCTGTGGAGGTAGTGAACTTTTATACTCATGTTACAGCCGAGAATATTAAAATTTGAAAGCATAGTTTCCACTAATTCTACGTAATTCTCTGCTCTATGATTGCCAAGCAAATGTTGTACTACTTGAACAAATGAACAACAAGCGTTAGATTCAGTCTCGTTCATTGATGTGGTGAATTGTTGGATCTTTAACAAGTTAAAGCTGGTATATTTGAGGACCATCAAATATACCAGCTTTTAGTTTTTTCGTGATAATGCCAAGAAATGTTCGTGACAAATACGCAAAACAATTTCCATCTCGATTTAAAGACTTCACAAATTGCTTCAGTAGGCCTAGATTGATATGCAAGGGCGGAAGTAAGATTTTTTCTCTTGAAACCAAAGGTTCGTTGATCACGTTTTGTTATCCTTGAATCATGACATCTCTTGAAGGCTAATTTTTATTAACCCAGTGCTCATTTTTAGCTCTGCTGTCCCAAAGGCACAAAAAACAAGGATCTTTTGTATAACCACTCTGCTGTTCAAGGAGGAAGTTAACCATTTTTAAATCAACACAAATTGCCAGTGATGTTCTTCGTATTTAATTTTTCTCACAACTAATGCAATTGTTTCATATTCTTCCTTCATGGTAGTAGAATGACCAATAGGAATTAAGCCAAATTTGTTACCGTTATGTAAAAGAACACATTTTAAACTACGTTTTGAACTGTCAATAAAAAGGCGCCAATCATCTGGAGTGTATTCAGGCAAACCCATTTTTGCTAAGAGCCCTTTTATATTGTTACAGAATACCAAGTCATTTTCCTGAGCGAAAAAAGGCAGCAGATTCTTATCTCTTTTACGATAATATTAGTACCTGGACAAAGTAGATTTTTTTTTAATCTTTATGCAAGTAATTCAGCGGATTCCTTTGAGAGATTCAAGTCTCTTATAAGATCGTTTAGTTTTTCTTGATTGAAACACTGCGGAGTTGCTAAATCTGCTTCAAATTCGCTGTCGTTTTCTGAGTGAATTCTTTGAACTTCGTCAGACGTTGATGTTTCTGTATCATCTTTTGTCAGTTCGGGTAGACTGCTGAATGATGGAACGGGTATTTCTTCCAAATGCGCTACAGGCCTTTTTGCAGAATATAGATCAGGATATGTCCATTTGTGTGTATTGTTTCTATTCATGCGTTTAATATTAACGAGACAAAAATAGCAGTCATGATGGTTTCGCGGTTCTCTCCAAACCATTGGTACACCAAACTTTAGGCACATCCTCTTCCAGTTGTCCACTGTCGCAAATGTTCAACACATGTTTTACCTATGAAATGTGGGGCACAAGATTTATCTTGATCCCCTAAATGAACGCCAAAATAGGCAAGATAAGCTCTTTTCACAAAGTCAGAAATCGTTTTTCTGCTCTCTTTCAAAGTGTATTCACCACATACATAACAAAAAACATCGGGATGATTTACACAGGTACGTCTGCTAGTGTCTACAAAACCACCAAAATTTACACAAAATGATAGCACAACTTTACTTGGGAAAACTCAGTAATATACTAAATCGAGTACAGACAAGCAGGTATAGAAGGATCGGGTCATAGGCAATTACAGGTATAAAAGTAATTAAAAGCAGTGTATTGAGTAGTTCCTAGTATAGGAACATTGGGTCAATTCCAGGTATCCATTTGGTTAATTAGATCTTGGGTAATTTCTATTTTGATGATTATGTACATATTTATCTCTTTATTTGTTGTCCTTTATCAGAAAAAAATATCAATTAACCTGTAACCTGTATCTCAAAAAATAGAGCTGATACAAAAAATCTGGTGGCATTTTTGGAATCAGCACATGTGTAATTAGACAATTTTCCCCATTTAAATTTTCTTGTATCTCTTACGGTTTCCGATATACCAATACTGTCATAACGAATTTCGGACAATTATTTCAAAATTATTGTAAAAGCGTATGTTATATAAAATAAGTTCAGAATTTTTCCAGTCATCCAAAAATGCATTAAAAACCATACCACTCAATTGCACGAATAATAATGTTTCGCTGATAATATTTATGAATGATTTTCTCCCACCTTTATAAAGAAAGAAGTTATAAGGACTATTCAATTTTATTTGAATATCCCTGTATATTTTAATTCTCTTTTAAACAAAATTTTCCATAATCATCTCTAGCTCGTTGTTATGAATTAAATTCCTTGACTTCCTTTTTTTTTTTGTTTTTCATTTTATCAAACTTTCTGATGACTAAGTAAAACGTTTTTTTAATATTCGTATTTCATACATTTTTCTAAGACGAATCATATATTTTCAGTCGAAATTTAATGCAATTTTTCTCCAGACATTGTCTGCATTGGTTAGCCAATACATTTCAAAATTATTATTATAAAATGAAATCCTGCAAAAGAAGCATAGGAAGAAATTTGGTTAAAGGAAATGAAGTGGAAGAAGATCATTAAAAATAAACAATTACAATCATTTTCTTTCAATTCATTTCTCCAGCTGAGGTTAATTTATTCAAATTAAACAAATTTGCGGTTTAATTACATTCTTTGCTTTTTAGACACATAGATTCAATTTTAAATGTATTCATACGTGTACTACTAAAAATTATATGTTAAGGGAATGGGACTCAATGGAGAATAAATTTACACAGTACCTATATAATTATATACAAGTGATACACGTATAATATGAAAATAATTTGTATGCTGCAGTTCACGTTTCATTGAAAGTCAATTTGTTACTAATTTCATTACAATATATATTCAAGGTATTATTTTAGACAAAAAAGCAACGCCATGTTCTCGTTGCTTAGCGACTTATTCCTCAATAATAACCACCCACTTGCACCCACTTGTGACTATGCAAAAGCCTTTGACTGTGTTAGTCATGAAATTTTGATGAGATCCGTGGTATTTCTTTAAATTGCTTTAAATCTTATATCGGGAAAAGGGTTCAATTTGTATGGGCAAACGATTCTGATTCTGATTGTAAATTGATTACAAGTGGAGTCCCTCAAGGGTCGGTCTTGGGACATATGCTTTTTTTGTTATACATTAATGATATCACCAACCTAAAAATTAATGGAAAAATTTCTCTCTTTGCTGACGACAGAAGCATAACATGGACTGATACAACGTCTTTACATTCTAATATTTCCAACGACCTTTTTATGATTAAGGCTTGGTCCCATTCCAATCTGCTTTGCTTCAATGTGAATAAAACGGTGGCCTTATTTTATAAGAGGATTTTAGAACCATTTCAGCTACTTAACAGCAATATTAAATAAGTTGAGTCGGTTAAATTCCTGGGTTTGAATATAAATAACAACCTAAACTGGTCTAAGCATATTGACACCTTAACTAAAAAACTTTCTACCGACTGCTTTGCCATTCGATCAGCTTCAAAAAAACTGGACGTGTCTTCTGCCAGACTTACTTATTTCTCTATTCGAATCCGATCGCCACTATGACCTTCCCTTTTGGGGCTGCTGTACCACCGAGCAATTTCTTAGTATTTTTAGGCTTCAAAAGAGAGCAATTCGCTATTTGTTTGGTCTAAATAATAGAGCGCACTGTTTGGCGAGAAAACATATAAACACATTCACGGAAAGGCCACAACACGTATAACCTACCAGAAACTTTAAACATGGCATATACCTCCCCATTCCTTCCACAAAATTAATAAACAAATTTAAACAATTATTTACAACGCCATAAAACTTTACAATCATCTTCCAGTACATTTAAAAACTATCCCTATCAAAATACAAGAATTCTAACCACACTACATAACAATTTGTTACGTTCTGGACGCGCGTTTCGCTAACCAAGTTAACATCATCAGCAGATGATATAAAATGTATATATCGTACCACATTGGAAGACTTTTTTACTGCGTTAATGATTTTTATAATGAAATCTCGCTAAAATGTTTTTTATTTGTTGGTTTACTTAAATCTTTTTGGGAGTCATGTTCCAGCTGCTAGCATGGAATTTGAAAATCATTTTATGAGGGAATGAACTGTCTGATAGTCTGTTTAAATTAATTATTTTTGTTACCTATTAGATTAAACTTATACATTTTCTTTTTTTTAATACACTCTAATTACTATATTAGTTCAGTACAGTTTTTATTTAACTTCATTTATTTTGCTTGTACAACGATAACAAAATAGAGTTTAAAGTTTCGTAATTTTAATTTCAATGTTATCACCTCGCACATGTATTGTATATTTCCTTATTGTTAAGGTCACCTAGATTCATTAACCACGGCAATGTTATGTCCTAACGAATGTTATAGTTACAATTTATGTATTTGCATTGAACTATCAAAAAATATGATTTTTTTTTCGATTAATATTTCGTTTTTTCATTGTTTTGTTTTTTTTTCGTAATAATGGTTTTGAATTTACTACATCTTAGTCTTAAATATACTATAGTTGTGTTGATACTAGCATCAAATATGCATGTAACTTCGATCTTTTTAAAGGAGTATTCAATTTTTTGTTACATGAAATTCTAAAGATATTTTTGGGGAGCAGACTCTACATCTAATAGCCCAAGAGCTCGATCCACCTTGATTTGTTTTAGAAAATAAGGATCTTATGTTTGAAGGAAGGTATTTTGTAATCAACCGCTTCATTTCCCCTCCAGGCCAGCTCATAAGCACATATATGGAAGAATTTTCTCTGCAAACCATCTGAACCATTTTTACCACAGAAAAAAGCCATAACATTAATATCTTGGTTAGTTAAAGCCTTCTTATCGCATTACGCCCATCACGAGTTTTTTTTAAACGTATGTCACTAAACGAATCAAAGGATATTTTGAATTCGTTAAAATATTTTTCATGGATTATCTTCGCAGTAGTATTGTTTATTGATTTTACACAATTTTCCTTGTAGTCTTTTCCGTTTTTCCTTTTCATATTGAAAGCCCAGTCTTCTCGAATGCTGGCAATTTTAGTTATGGGAGTAGAAGAAAATTTATTGCAGCCATTTTAAAATTATTACAAGCGTCTTTTTCCTTGCCTTCAAGTATGGAATCGAATTGCTCATCTCCGAAAAGTTTCCTAATCCAAATATTTTAGCGTCACTGATTCTAGGGAAGTTTTCTTTAAATAACTGAAAGCACGGCCTTCTTTGTCTATGTCTATAATCCGCATTTGATACACGAAAGTAATTTCTAGTAGCAATTTTCAGTAAATGTGTGGGCCGGCATTATTGGAGATTTTTTGATAGGATCATTTTTCCTGCCAGAAAAGCTAAACGGACGATATTATCGTCAATTCCTCGAAGACGAACTCGCAGTATTGCTAGAACATGTACCAATTCTTCTTAGAAATCAAATGTGGTTGATACACGATGGTGCACCAATACAATTTCAGCATAGAGGTCCTAAATCAAAATTTTAACAACAGTTGAATAGGGCGAGGGGTGCCTCACACTTGGCCCCCTAAATCTCCAGATTTAAATATTCTGGATTTCTTTTTTTGAGGGCCCCTAAAAACATCGGTGTATCAAACCCCAATCCAGACAGAAGACGATTTAAGGAACGGAATAATGGCTTCATGTGACATTATTTGCAATACTCCTAGAATATTTGACAGAGTCTGTCAGTTCTTGAAGCGAAGACTTGGTTCTTTTATTTTAGCAAGAGGAGTACATTTTTAACACCTTTTATAATTTTGTTTTGTTTTTAAGTCAACTTTAGGAATTTTATCTGATTACTCATTATCCTGTCGGTTGATCTAAAATAAAAATATGTCAATACTTAAATGATGCAAATAAAAACAATTTTTTCACTTTTTGCTTTATTTCGCCTACAGTTAATTTGCATCGATGGCAAATTTTGCAAGAAAGTCGAAAACTCTGACAGATACGAGAATATTGCAAAAGACTAAAGAGCTAAAGAAATTAATATAAAGTTTAAATTTTATATCAGAATTCATACAGGGTGATCCAAAACAAATTCCGAAAGATAACTTGTAGGTGATGCAAAAAATGTAACACCCTGTATACTGAGACGATTGGGGAGGTTCCTAAAAATAACATATTTACTAAATTTGAACTAATTATCTCAGAATTTACTGGAGAAAAACGCCAAAAACGAGTT